>MU278361.1:39185-412636 GCA_022385755.1 Trametopsis cervina | reverse complement strand
GGTATTCGCAGCCTTTGCGAGTATCGCCACGGCGGTGGCCCAAGCGGCGCTGAAAATGAGCGAGAAGAAATCCGACCTCTTGAAGCAGACGACTATCTTCTACTGCAACACGAACCACGCGCTGCCGTGCACTAACAGGACGGACGTATCACGGCCTGATAGCTACGCTCTGCTCAAAAAGCCGCTAGTTCCACGTCGTGGGATCATCCACTGGGACAACATTGCAATCCCTGGCGAGACAACGAAGTATTCAGGTTATGATAATATAAACAACGTCTGTGTCTCTTTTCACAACCGTCTAGCCTTGTGTCTAATTGATGACCCACGGTCTCGTATAGAACAACACAAAAATCATATGGTCACTAAATCAGTGCATGCGCGAGACCATCCAACGCCGTTTCGTGATTGGCTACACAATTCAGGATGCTTCGATGCGTATATGGTTCTGTAGTCGGTCTGACCTTCTTGTATCGGAACAGTTCAACTTCATCGAGGTGAGCTTACGTTTCGGCTCATGGTGTACGTAGTTTCCTCACTGTTCATGATAGGACCATCACGCAATTGTACATTTCTTCCTTTCTGTCATGTTCGCCCAACCTTCCGAGCTCGGCTACGACCCCACGATCACCCCTTCCATCTCGCTTGGCAATGAAGAGAAAAGGATGCACGACATCACCGTTCGCTGGATTGACCGGGACAGTAGCATTCGCCATACGGTCTATCGCACAACAGAAGTCGTGGCCAATGTTTCCGCGCAGGCGCTGAGGAGCCGGGCTACACGTGTGTGGCGAGGGCGTGAAGTTGACAAGAATGGAGATGCGACAGGCGGTCTTGTGGTGATAAAGGATTGCTGGGTTGACGATGGACGACCTCGGGAGGGTGACACACTTGCAGCTATCGAGGACGCAGCGAGAGTGTCAAAGGATGTGAAACACGAGGCGAGGTTCCACCAATATTTTCTTCATGTTGTCTGTCACGGGGATGTCTACGTTGATGGAAAGAAGGACAATACGCTCACCCTCATGCGGAATTCGACTCCGCTTCCTTCATGTTCCAAGCCTTACGAGCTCAAGACGCAAGCCATCGGTCTCGGTTCTCGTCGGGATGACTGGAATGCTAGAGAGAATGCGAGGTTGGATGAAGGCAACACAAAGACCCATTATCGTATTGTGTTCCGGGAATATGGGATGACCATCGATAAGTTGACTTCGGCGAAGAAGATTTGCAAAGCATTGCACGAAGTAAACACAGGTATGTGACTGTGTGGTGCAACTGATCTGTACGCATCCACTGAATAGTCTTCTTAGGATTGTCGACGCTACATGAGCTTGGTTGGATCCATCGAGATATCAGCGTTGGAAACGTTCTTGTGATGAATGACGGTGTGGTGAAGATCTCTGATTTAGAGTATTCCAAGCGTCATAACGATGATGCTCCCATCCATCATGGCCGGACGGTATGTCGTCGCTTGTTGCAGCTAAGGAACGACAACACTCACGTTGCGCAGGGCACGTACTACTTTGTTCCTGTAGAGGTACAGCTTCAGGCGTACTTATTTGATCCCGGTGAAGAAGATGAGGATAGCGAGGACTCTGACGACGACAATGAGAGCGATAGCGATGAGAACGAGGATGAGGACGAGAACGAGAACGAGAACGAGAACGATGACACCGACGGCGACGAGGACGAGGACGAGGACGAGGACGGGGACGGTCCGTCTAATTGGGCGGTGCCTCGACCCCCCTTCAAGAGCAACGCTATACACGACCTTGAATCCCTTTGGTGGCTCTCACTCTATCTGACGCTTTCCAGGCGTGTCGAAACTAGAGGTGCCAATGCATCGGCGGCCTCTGAATACGATAATAGCGAAAAGGCGCGTATCTGGATCAATGACGTCTTGCCAGATGCAAGCAGCCGTTACATGGCACTTCGAACCAGAGGCCGGTTCGCCTCTCAGACACAAAATGTTCATAAGTCCCTGCGGTTTGTCGCCAAAGAGTTGGACGCTATGCGTCGCTCCCTTGTAATGGCCTATACACGCTCGGAGTGTAACCTTTATACGACCGGTATCGATACTACCTCGGCACTGCCTGTTCTTCACTCCGGGATGGCGAAGAGATACTCTGCTTTGATCAAAACTTTTACGAAGGTCAAGGGCAAAGTCAAGGTCAAGGGCAAGGTTAAAGACTTCAAACTCTCCTCCTTGTCGCTGAAATTTGTAGATCCACGCCACAAAACGCCTCCCCTGCCTCCCCCTTACTCCCTCGATTCTAAACTCGCCTTCCTTCCGACGAGGAAGCGCGCCCGGGACGATGCAATCGCAGGCATAACAGAAGGCATGCGCTCTCTCAACCCACCCCGCAAGGTCGGTCATGGCAAAGACGACGGCGAAAGTATTCCGACAGACAGAGGAATGGTTGGTGAGGCCGACCTTCACGAAGCTTCAAGCAGTGCCAGATCTACCCAGCCCACGGCTTTACGCAGATCCAGCCGTATCGCAATGCGTGCCAATGCAACAGCAGTGCAAGATCAATAAGTGTACTGTATGTTGAGTCTAATGCAACGACGCCGCGATGAGGAGTGAGGGATGTCGCATGATATGCGGGGAGCGCGGTGCAAATAGTCTGGTTATGTGCTCTTGCGGAAGGCCCCGCGGAAGTGATGAAGACACGCTTTTGATATCGACGCTTCGGGTACTATAGCGGTTGCGGAGCTAGTCTCCCTGTTCATAGATATGTTACTATTCGCATTCAATTATGCTGCTATCATTGAACAGCGTGCATCGCATTTTCTGCTCACATAAAAATAAATAAAACTCCGATAAAGCCACTATTTCTCGAAGGGTGCGAAAGTCAGGTTCTCAGAGGCGCTCCGATATGGGAGCACAGCCAGCAACACGCTCACTCGTGTTCGGGCCTGAGGCCTGAGGCATAGGATACGATATGAAAGCCTCATGGCAGCGGTCCAATCAGCTGGCACTTCTTGGGCGCCAATCATGGCCAGCTTCCAAAAATGAATGACACGTTCAATCTCAGCAACTTCAACCAAGAACGCCCATTGTCTCGCCACTCGCATTTCTCCGTAGCCATCCTAATCCCGTGCACACCTGGCTACACGCTATAAAAGAACGAACATGATAGAAATGGATGTTGACTCATTCATCCCATCACGATGCGTACGCCACCTGGGTCTCAGACAGTGCTCACCTCTGATAGTCCGGTCAAATTCAAGCAGGCTGTTACTTATCCAGCCACCCACCATGGATTGGAAGCAGGTCGAAAGGCAGTCATGGCCGACGTCGGGGGTCATATTCCGCAGGTACCGCTGAACTACTTCCATGACAATCTCCTTCCGCCCCTTCCGCCAGGCGTAGACGTCGAGAGAGTCAAGCAGGAACTCAAGAAGAAGACACCAGCACCTATCAGCGGTAACAGATGGACCTCGTTCAAGTACGATCCAAGTCACGAGAAAAACGATGACAAATCCGAGAATTTAGTCTTTGCGCCGTTTGGGGTCATTGCCAAAGCTGTGGCCCGGGCGGCAATGGTCGTCATCAGGAAAAAGGGTCTCAAGATGCAGCAGACGGCCGCTTTCTATTGCAATCCGAATCACACCCCTTCATCTACGAATAGAACGAACACGTCACGGCCTGACGGCTATGCTGTGTTGAAACAGCCGTCTGAAGTACGTAGGCAGGAGATACACTGGGACAACATCGTAATCCCGGGCGAGAAGAAGAAACACTCGAGTGTCAAGGATATCAACGATGTTCGTGCTTCTTTTAACACAACTCTCAGGCCCTGTGTCGTACTGATGACGCATGGATTTTATGTAGAACAACGTGAAGATCATATGGTCACTCAACCACTGTATGCGCGAGACCGTGCAGCGCCGTTTCGTATTCGGCTATACGATTGAGGATGCTTCGATGCGCCTATGGTTCTGTAGTCGCGCTGATTTTTTTGTGTCGGAGCAGTTCAACTTCATCACGGTACGTTGATGCTTTAGGCTATCACGCACGTTTCTGACTTGGTGTACACGGCAGGACCATGACAAGCTCATTCACTTCTTCCTCTCCGTGATGTTTGCCAGTCGTTCCCAGCTTGGGTACGATCCGACTATCACCCCCTCTGTCGCACTTGGGAACGAAAAGAAGAAGATGTATGACATTACCGTTCGCTGGATTGATTCAGATCAACAGGTTTGCAAGACCACGTATCGAACATTGGATCCCTTGGCCAATGTTGCTGCGGAGGCAGCGCAAGGCCGGGGTACGCGCGTTTGGAAGGGTCGTCAAGTCGACAG
This sequence comes from Trametopsis cervina, assembly GCA_022385755.1. NCBI lineage: Eukaryota > Fungi > Basidiomycota > Agaricomycetes > Polyporales > Irpicaceae > Trametopsis > Trametopsis cervina. The sequence goes on along the minus strand of MU278361.1, from coordinate 408,331 downwards.
GGAGGGAAATGTGACGGGAAACATAGTGGTGGTGAAGGACTGCTGGATCGACGATGACCGGACTCGAGAGGGCGATATACTTGCAGCAATCGAAAAAGCGGCACAGGCATCGGATAACCCACTTCATAAGGAGAGGTTTGACAGACATTTCCTTCACGTCGTTTGTCACGGTGACGTCTACATTGATGGCGAGAAGGACAACACGTTAGCCCTCATGCGTAAATCAGCTCCCCTCCCCTCAAGTCTACCGCCGTATGAGCTCAAGAGGCTTGAGGCAGCCGTGGCCGTGGCAAACCCTCCTGTTGGTTCTGTTCAAGGCGACCTGGATGTGTCGAAGAAGAAAGCCATGGTCGAGCACGGTGCAAAGACTCGTTACCGTATTGTGTTCCAGGAATGTGGGAAGACCATTGACAAATTGACATCAGCGATGAAGATCTGCAAAGCATTGCACGAAGCGAACACAGGTATGCAATTGCGCTGCATCAGTAATCTTTATGCACCTGCTGAATACTCTTCTCAGGATTGTCAACGCTGCATGAGCTTGGTTGGATCCATCGCGATATCAGTGCTGGCAACGTTCTGGTTATGGATGACGGTGTGGTGAAGATCGCTGATTTAGAATATTCTAAGCGTCACGACGATGATGCCCCCATTCATCGTGGCCGGACGGTATGTCATTGCTTTCTCCAGCTGCGGGGTGACCAAACTCACATCAATTAGGGCACGTATCACTTTGTCCCTATAGAAGTGCAGCTTCAGGCGTACCTATTTGGCCCTGATCTTGATGATAATCCAGATGAAGATGGAGATGAGGAACAAGAACAAGAACAAGAACAAGCAGAAGCAGAAGACGAGGAAGACGAGGATGTGGGCAATATTAGTTATGAGGGCGGCGACAGGAACGATACCAACGATGACAACAACACATCCCGTCATAGTATACCAGTACAGCCTGTTGCCATTTTCAAGAGCAACGCTCTACACGACCTAGAATCTCTCTGGTGGCTCTCACTCTATCTGACACTTTCCCGACGTGTCATTAGCAAACATGCTATTACAAGGGATGATGCAGCATCTGTCTGGGTCAACGACGTCCTCACTCATGCTGAAAACCGTATCGTGGCGCTTCGTTCCTTGGCAGGTATATTTAAATCAAAGACGCAAGGTGTTCACAACTCCCTGCAATTTATTGCGGTAGAATTGAACGCCATCCGGAGCTCTCTTGTAACTGCGTATCGAGAGACGGAGTCTGGTCTTCTCACAACTGGCGTTGACACTACCGCAACACTTCCCGCCTTGCACTCCAAGATGGCCCGGAGATACTCTGCTATGCGTCAAGCTTTCACGAAGGGGAAGGGGAAGGTTAAGGACTTCGAACTCTCTTCCTTGTCACTGGAATTTGTAGATCCACGCCCCAAAACGCCTCCCCCGTCTCCCCCTTACTCCCTCGATGCTAAACTCGACTTCCTTCAGACGAGGAAGCGCACCCGGGACGACGTAATTGAAGGGATGATAGAAGGCATGCGCTCCCTCAAGCCACCCAGCAAGGTCGGTCATGGCGGAGACGATGACGAAAGTATTCCGACGGACCCAGGAACGGTTGGTGAGGCCAGCCTTCACGGAGCTTCAAGCAGCGCCAGATCTACACGGCCCATTGCATTACGCAGATCCAGCCGTATCTCACTGCGTGACGAGGCAGGATCAGACGAGGATTGAGGGGTGCATTGTATGTCGACTCCAATATGGCTAGGATTACAACGGCTTGTGTATGATACTTGTATGCGATGCAGGAATGTAAATATATATGCGGATGGATATATGAGGTATTGTGTTCCATGGTGATGCGGCGCGGTGTAGTTATGAGTGAGAGCATAAAGTTAAAGAAGTGTACGAGTGAGCAGACTGTATATATCCCTAAACAAAGCAAAGAAAGATGCGAGAGCAAACCCAAGGACAAAGCATGAACAAAAAAAAAGAGGAAAGCGGGGTTGTACGACCCCTGGAGCGGAGGGGAAGGAGACGCTACCGCATGCCAGCAGACGGCCCATTTGAAAGCTCGATTCCGACCTTCTGCATGAGCTGCATCCCAAGCGGCTCCAACGCCTCCTTCCACGCGCTCTCGCGTCTCCTCCCCGCAAAGATGCTCATCGAGCGTTCGCCCACCTCGCCCTCGGGCCCAAACACATACACCTTCTCCTCAGACGACCACGGCGCCTCGCCGTGCGCGAACGCGAGCCACCGGCCCTGCACCGTGTCGCGCACGCGCGTGTACGTCCACTCGTCCACGACCGGCACGCCCCACGCGTCGTCCTCACCCGCCGCGTTGAACCCGAACCCAAAGTCGACGTCCGAGTCTGTGTCGGACCCGAACGACATCTCGGGCGTGTCGGGGCGCGAGAGATGCGGGGTCTGCATTGGCGACATGCCGGGCGAGAACACGCTCGGAGGGGAGATGGATGCGGGGACGGTGAGTGGGACGTTGTCGAAGAGGTAGAGCAGGTCGACGGCGTGGTGTGGGACGCCCTTCGAGGGTCCCTCCTGGTCGAAGACGTATCTCCACACGTTCCGCCCGCCCCGTGCTTCCTTCGCATGTGAGGCCACGATCTCGGTCGGCCATGCGAATCGCGCGTCGTTTATCAGTTCGAGGACGCGGTCGGGAAGCTCGTCGATGGGGGTGTGAGAGGAGATATCGTATGCGCGGAGCAGCGCCGACGATTTGGAGAGCGATTGGCAGATGGCTCGGATTCGTCGGACGACGCCTGGGCCGCTCCAGAGCGAAGCCGGGAGAGACCACAGGAGCGACTCGGCGGCGCAGTCGCCTATCATCAGCGGCTGCTGGTTTGCAGGGTTTTCGTGTCTGTGCGGATGCTGGGGTGTGCGAGTGCGTGAGCGTGATCTTGACCGGGATGGCAGACCGCGATGGCGTGTCCCGAGCTTCTGGGCAATAGCCTCGAGTTCTGGGACGATTTCGTGGCGTTTGAAGTGATACGGCTCTTCTGGGGGTTCCGGGCAGAGAGCGTCGCGCCAGCCGTGGGCGAAGAAGACACCGTCGTCGACGGCTCGTATGTGAGGTGTACAGGCCGCGAGCTTTTCAACTGGAACGGCGCGCAGCTCGTCGACAGTGTGAGCCTGCAGAGCCGACATGAGTTTTGAGAATTGCCATCCTGCGGAGTGGACGTTTGGGATATCCCCATCCATGAGGGCACTTTGGACGATGGCACGCTTGAAAAGCGGAAGCTTTTCGTTTGCAGACGAGTGCAAGTGACACAGGATATCAGCGGCGCCAGACGCTGAACCGAAGAGAGTGATGTTCTCTGGATCGCCGCCGAATCCGGAGATGAAGCTATATACCCACTCCAAGGCTTTACGCTGGTCGCGAAGCCCGTAATTACCGACGCCTTCGTCGCCAGCGTGGTGGTTATCCTCACGCAGAGCGGGGCTGGCAGCAAAACCGAGCATACCCAGGCGATAGCTACAGACGACCGACTATCAGATTCGCCCATTGACGTCTTGACCGCATATACTCACTTGATTGTGACCAAAACCACTGGTTTGCCCGTCATGATACTCTTCTGCACGAAGGCGCCTCCATCGTACAACCAACTGGAGCCGGATCCGCGGCTTCCACCTCTGAGCGACATGAAACTATAATGAGCGCTAGGTATATGATTTGGCAATAGATATTGAACTCACCCATGAATGAAGAACATCACAGGAAGGCGAGTGCCGGGGAGAACATCAGAGGGGCAAGTGATGTTCAAATTCAGACACTCGAACTCGTTCTGTTTGAGAGCTTGTCGGGGGACAACATCCTCGGTCAGGTCAAACAGCTCTTCCTCGTATCCCTTCGTGGACATTTTAGCCTGTGGGCAGATCGGGCTTTTCCGAAACATGTAAATATCGACGTCACAGGTGATATGGTCCTTCGAACAACACGTACCCATGGTGCGTCGCGTCCGTCGTGGGCGGGAAGGTAGTGAACAGCCTCGACTGCCTAAAGCGAGCTGGCACTGAGGCGTATTTGATGCCCAAGTATTGGTGCACTGCAGCGCGTTCGTCTGAAATGGGGTGAACGAGACCGGTGAAGGTCGTGTGTAACTTGTCATGCACGATAACTGGCTCAGACTGCAGGGGATTGGCGGTTTTGACGATCATTTTGGGTTAACGGAAGACGATGATCTATTGCTATGAGCACGAAAGGCTCGTTGGTATGTAGCGTGTACTGGCTAATGACGAGGCCACGGGGGGCAAAACGTAGGTAGCGGGAGGGTAAGAGTAGAAGGGAGGGTAAGGTAGAAGGGCCAGACGCACAGCGAACCGCATCCTCTTGTAGGAAGGGATAGGAGACATTCACCGCCCAGTCGATCGCTGCCATTTGAGGACGAGCAAGTCGAAAACTCCAAGGCAAGGCCTCGAAAGGAAATTTCTCACGTAAGCGATGAGATTTGGCTTCCCGGCCCTTCCCGAAAGCTAACGATTGAATACAGTAACACGGCCAAATAATGTGCAGCGCTCGTACCTAGAACCATGCAGACCGTACACGAGACCGTACACGGGTCGGTGCGAGGCTGCGAGAGACCATCACAGGGAGCATCATCGCTCACTCCCTATTGACTGACATCAATGTGACGTTCCAGAGGCGTACCCAGCGAAGTCAGTAGACCACAGTGAATGCGGGTCTTGCTGGAGCAAACCCAACATCCGCAGCCTTGCCGACGAGTATCCCGGTTCCAGACTTGAGGTGGTCATGATATCGTCGTGAACCAAGGGACCCCTAAACATAACCAATGGGATGAGTGTCTTAGATACGTCTATAATCCAGAATAGGCGAACATGAGTTCGGTCCGAACAGTTCACAAAATGTAAAAAGCGACATACCTTACGCAACACCAGACACCGCGTAGCATGGGATACACCGGGTGAACGTCGGGTTTCGAGGCCCCGCAACTGTATCGAGGAATTTGGCAGTGTGGGGATATCGATGATAGACGACACCTGGCAGCGCTTGAGCGGAGGACGTTTGTTGTACGTAAATGAGCTGCGTTGATCCCGCGAGTGGTGTGAGATGTGGTCTCCAGGGATCAGAGAACTCGATGGACATTGCCATGACTGTCTGTGGACAATGTTCGGCCGCGGTCTTTGCTGTATGTAGAAACGGAACAGCGGGCGAAGAAGAGACGGACATTCGGCGCGTGGGCTGCTTCGGTGCAATAGAAATGTCAAACGATTGACCCAGGTAATAGCACTTACCTTCCTCCGGGTGCCGAGAATACAATAGGAGCTCGTGCAGTATTAAACAGCACGAGTTCTCGCTGTATCCTACAAAGTAATCAATGATGAAGGTCTAAAGTAGTGAATGCGCACCTTTATAGAACGAGGCCAAAACCTCTGATCAGGAAACATACAGGACAGCAGAAATATGACATACCTTGCACGTTCGCTGTGCGCTGAGCAGCTTACCCGAGTTCAGGCTTCGCAGAAACGTCAAATCGGTACACTGCGTTTACATCCCACGAATGATTATTCGCAAGCGCCATTGCTAAGCTATACAACCTATCCGCACAAGGGCATGGAAATGGCATATTAGCCAATGCACAGCTGCGGTGTCACCCATCGCTGCGTCAGTGACCCATGCGCAAAGGTCTGGACCGACCACAGGTCTAATCAGCCGACCTTCTCTGCACAGGCCGCATAGCGGACCATCGACAGCCTCAGCCTGCACGATCATCCCTGATCGTACCACGAAGTAAGCCAGCAGTCTGCAGGCCTCAGTCTGTCTACTCACCTCTCACGGTCAGAAACTCGAGGATGAACGGAATCGTGGTCTTTCAACTTCTGCGATGCACATATATATAGCTCGATCCTCTCGGCACCTCCGCCGTCGAATCATCACAAATGGGGTCGTAAGTCAGCATCGGATGTGGAGACGATAACAAATAAGCGACGAGGGCGTGATTCACGAGGGGGCCTATGTCTGCCGTGTGTTTGATGGGCGTGGAGTCGCGAGAGCTTGAGCTTGCCGTCCGTGCTCAAGACACGCGACTTCTGCCGTCCTGAAGTTCTCATCTTCGGCGTGTCGTGAGGCCAGTGCAGGCGTCTCAAGCAAGCTTTGGGAAAACAGGGTGCAGTGAAGAGAAGCCGCGATGACCAGGTCGCGAGTACAACGTGCAGATGAGGGTCAGAACGAAGGAGCAGACAGACGGTCGTCGACGCTTTGGCCTCGGACTCCCCAGCGCTTCTGGGGATCGACATCGATCGAGAGGGGGCGCAGGGGATCGGTTCGAATGTGAAATGTGCAATCATCTTCCCGATCCGAACTGAACCGGGGCGCCGCGCTGAGTCTGCACAACGACTTATCCACGATTATCCTCAATATCACAGCAACACACTCGCCATGTCCCGCAGAACAGCAGTCATCGAGGATGAATTCGACGACGACACAGACCTGCCTCTCCCTGCTAAGTCTCTGCCGCACACGGGCACGAAGGGCGCGATCCTCGAGGCTGTATCAGATGATGAAGGCGACTCGAGCTCCGCCGGGCCCGCGACGCCCTCCAAGACGCAGCTCAGCCGGGAAGCAGCAGCAGCGGCGGGCGCGGTCAGTGCAAGCGGCGGAATGCGTCCAGGAGACAACGCAGGGACACCGTGGCCGCACGTAAACCAAGTAACAGACATCACGCCGTACAAGAAGTACGTCCCCTGCTGCCGCTCTCACACATGTCGCACGATGATTATCTGACAAGAACACGTTGTGCTCGGGTAGATGGATATGCGTGTACCCCATATACATCGATGCTAAGCGAGCGTATGGCACCGGCCAGCGACGCATTCCCCGCGAAAAGGCGGTATGGTGGCCGTTGAGCAGAGATATGGCTGAAGCGGCGACTCGTCTCGGCTTTGGCACGCTACACGAGGCGCAGAAGTTCCACCCCAGAGATTGGGAGAACCCTGGACGTGTCAGGGTGCAGCTGAAGAAGGACGGCAGGCTGGTGAATCCTAGAATCAGGAACAGTGCGTGATCTACTCGTATCTGTCGGCATGCGCTGAGTAAAACTGCCAAACCACTCGCTTTTGTCGCCGTCGTCTCTCCCCGCTGCACCCGCTGACTTGCCTGCCTTCCACTGTCGTGCTTGCATGCCTCCCACTACCACAGAAAAAGAGCTCCTAGAACTGATCTCCATGCAAATACAAATGGTAAAGCCAGAGAACGTCCCCCGCCCTCCTTTCAGCGCAAACGTACCCGACGCCCCCGTGGAACCCGTCGCACCCTCAACGCCAGCAAAGGGCAAGCAGCTTGCATCGAAGACGGCCGGCAAGGGCGCATCATCAGGTACAAGCGTAGCACCCGCCGCGACATCGGCCGCGAAGCGTCTACCTGCACCTCCAGCGCCGCATCCCCCTCTCGCGAACCGTGTCTCTCCGTACTCTCCTGCGTTGGTGTCAGGGGTTTTGATTGATACCGTGAAGGCGGGTATGAATGCACCGGATCCCATTATGGGTGCGCCGGGCGGTGGTGGCGGGAAGGGCAAGAGGAAGGTGGTGCGTGTACGACAGTGAGGAGGAGAGTGTAGCCAAGGAATGCGGAGTTGTTTGCACGCTTGTACTATCCATCCTGCTAGGCAGAATAATATTGCTGTCTGTTTTACTACTTCCTTCTCTCCGTTGCAACTCAAAAGGACTGCCGTGGTCGCGTTTCCTCAGCCAGACTCCCATTAAAATTGAACGGTATGAGATTATTGATACAATATAAGGTAAGTCTGGATGGACGCCAACCCATCAATATGGCATCTATATATACGCAGGAGAAAGACGCACCGGAATGTCGAACTCCTAATTACCACCTCAATAGCAACATCAACCCATTCCCCTTTCATCCGACCCATCCACCAGGAACCCTCCTCGTAAGCCCAATCCTCGCAGCCAACTGTCTCGCCTGCATCGCCTGTAACTGCTTCGACCGCACCAACACCAGCCCAACCGCCACCAACCCAATGCCAACATTACACGCCAGAAACTCATAAAAGTCCGCCCGCTCCTTCTCGACGATCCGCCCACAGGATTCCCACGCGGGTATTTCGCCTGCGTGTGCGTCGCCCTGGAACGAGGATGGGGACGCGGGCGTGTGCGGATGTGGAGGATGGCTGTGCGACTGGGGGAACGTCGTTGAGGAGGCGGGGGCGCAGTGCATCAGTCTGCGGTTCCCAAATGGTTGACAGAATGGTTCTTTAAGCTGGAGACGGATGCGTGAACACTGATGACGGTTGGAACAATAGGCTACGGCACACGTACTGCATCTTCCGGACATGGCTCGCATGTGCCAAACGAGACACATATCAGCTGGGAGTCATTATGTGTGGGTGGGGTTTCGGGGAGCGAGGGTGTTTCTTGACTCGATGCTAGGAGAGTATACACGGCTACAAGGTACAATAAGCTGTGTGGCTCTTAGAATACAGAGAAGACGGAGGATGGTACGGACGTACAACTGCCACAGGCGTAGTGAAGTCATGAGATTCTGTATTACTCCAGTGTTATCTTCCAATGAAGGCAAAAGGTAGAGATGGGTAAGTGGAGGTGGACAAAGATTGGTTCGTGGCGGCGGTGGAATGCGATCATAGACGAGGAAGCGCTGTGTGTTTCACGGGCGCCCCGCCCCTTCCCAAACATGGTATTTCCCATTGTTCCGGTCGCTTGGTGGCGTTAGGCTGATTGTTCACCGTGACCATGAAATACTTGCTCTGTATTCATCGACGCAAGTGTCATCTCAGCTCGCTCGACACTAGAGAGGTGCTCTCTTCTTCGTTTTGCTATAACATGATCATTATCTCTATCTACCTGTAGCTAGCAGGCGGAATATGAGGCCCAGCGCGTATGAACGTGTACATCCTCCGTCCTTGTTCCCGAGATGGAAATACACCCCAACCGGTTGTCCGCAACGCTCGGTAACATAGTCAGATTTTCCACCATCTTGATGGCTTGCATACTAATCAAGCAATTCCTTTTGTTTTAGACTTAGGCTAGCCCGGAAGTCCTTCAACATGGTTCCCCGAACATGTATTCTATCAAGTGGTGACGGGACGCCTCTGTTTTCAGGCCCGGGAATACAATTGTTCTCAGTTAGGGCGCCACACTAGTCCCTGCCTGGAATAATATTGACTCAGAGACATGTGCTTCCTCAACCTGCAGTGGATGCATACAAAAGCGAAGCGACGACGACTACTAAACTCTTGGCTTCCTCTTCGTATTCCTCTCTGCGCAGGTTGAAGGAGAGGACCAGCCTTCCACTTACTTCGGAATACCCCGCTTCACTGCTTGACATACTATTGGGCAAGACATGGCCCGCCACATTCGTTCTTTTCTCCGAAACGTCCTCGTTCTCTGCTTAGCTCTGCATATTGATTTCGTCTTCGGTCTGCCCTTGAACATTAGGAGCGTTCACAAACACACCACACACCGGAGTCGGTGTCTTCCCCGTGGGCTGGTCATCGAATCATACCACCCTCCATCTTCATTCGAGGTAATAGATACTCGTGTCCTTACAGGCATGCTGCAGGAACTGATTTTTGTCCTCCAGACATTTGCGTCAGGCTTGGATCATCCCTTGTCAAAGCGTGCAGATGCAAGTCTTCATGAATCAGCCACAGCGTTTATCCAGACCCATCTCAATATCAAGTCCGACGCGCTCCGTGTTCATTCAGCCTTCAAAGGAGAAAGCGCCAGTCATGCCTACATCCAACAACAGATCAACGGCATACGGGTAGCGAATGCGTTTGCTAACGTCGCTTTCAACAAGGAAAACAAGGTTATTGCCTTTGGATCCTCCTTTATTCGGAACGGTCTGTTTTATTCCTGTTATCATGTGGTGGTGACGTATGCTGACCCCGGTACTTGCACAGCTAAGATCTCGTCAGCCGAACCTACTATACCAGTCCATGAGGCAATTCTCATTGCCGAACAACATCTTGGCGGCAAATATGACAATATAGCATATCCTGCTCCGTCTTTGCAATACGTTGCGCGCGACAGCCAATCACTAGCACTGACACACGTCTTTCATGTAACAAACGAGACCGTTGGCACCTACTACGAAGCGTTTGTTGATGCGCATTCGGGCGAACTAATTTCTGTTACTGACTTCGTGGCTCATGCTACCGTACGCTATGCACCTTCAAACCGCAAGCTTCTGGCCTGACATTTTGCTCATAGTACCGCGTCCTGCCAATTGAGAAGGAACTTCTGACAGAAGGATTCGAGGACCTCACGGATCCGTGGGACTCTGCAGCGTCGCCATTAGGCTGGCACAACGACGGCAAAATCATCTCCAACTCCACCGCGTATGTACACCGCCTTTTATACCATCACGTCCAGATGCTCACCCTCCTCTAGTGGCAATAACGTCATTTCCTTTCACAGCGTTCAATCAGAGCCCTCTTTTCAATCCTCAAACAATCTGCAATTTTTATACACGCAGGATCCTACCCAGGATCCCACTGTTCAAGTCAACCTAGACGCTGCACGCGTGAATGCATTCTACATCGTCAACACTGTCCATGACTTCGCGTACCGATACGGATTCACTGAATCTGCGTTCAACTTCCAGACGGATAACTTCAACAGAGGCGGGAAAGGGAACGACCGCATTACTGCGTCTGTTCAGATGATGCCTGGCACGGACAACGCCTTCTTCGCGACTATGGCGGACGGGATTAACGGACAATTGCGCATGTATGTTTGGGACTTCGCGACTCCAAGGAGAGACGGTGCTCTGGAGAATGATATCCTTGTGCATGAGGTAATATTTTGCATCGCTGTCTCTTTTCTGTAGTTGATTCGTGGGTCTAGACCACTCATGGGATAACCAATCGCTTGACTGGCGGTGGTACGGCTTCGTGTCTTCAATCACTTGAGTCGGGCGGACTGGGCGAAGGCTGGTCGGATGCGATGGCAGAGTAAGTTTCTTGTATTTCTTAAGCTGTACTTTTCTGATATTCCGCCAGTTGGGTCCGCCAGAGTTCTGCAAATATCTCTGACTTTGTAGTCGGGCCTTACGTTACGAACAACACGGCCGGTCTTCGAACACGTCCTTATTCAACCAACAACTCTACCAACCCTCTCCGATACTCGAACGTTGCATCGCTCAACGAGGTGCACGACATCGGGGAAGTATGGGCTAATATTCTGCATAACGTCCACGCTGGACTTGTGAATGCTCACGGCTTCGCTCCGGACGCACGCACAACCCCTTCGTAAGTGACTTTGATCACTGCATAGCGCCAGGATGTTGAGATCTTGACAGTTCCACTGCGGGCAACGTCGTGTTCATGCACCTCTTCATTGATTCCCTTCCGCTTCAGCCGTGCAATCCAACATTCGTGAACGCACGAGATGCATGGATACAAGCCGATGTAAATCGATACCTCGGCGCAAACCGCTGCACGTTATGGCGGACATTTGCCAGTCGGGGCCTTGGCTCCAAAGCTGCCAACTTCCAGGACGACTTCACGGTCCCTCGAGGGTGCTGAAGACTAGACCGTGGAGTACCTGTAAATCTTGATTTCGATTATATACTTTCTTTCGTGCTGCATTGATAGCATTCTTTCGACAGCCATCGCTTTCAGTCAAATTTGCGCATCTGCCAGTGCCCTGTTTGATTGCATTGTACTTCCTGCTCTCCACTTCGCTGCTTCATGACGTTGTACATACAATATCATTGTATCCCGTTGTATCCTACATCCCAGCATCATCCTTACACCACGTATGTTACAGTAGATTCCAAGTATTATTAAATATCGCACGCTAGAACTGCATATATCATTAGCGAGGTTTTCCAGACGCAGTGAAGCAGTAAAACATACATCAATCATTCCAACCCTAGGAAATCTTGGGATATCACCCGCATGGCGGCCGACGATATGCTCATTACCTCCGCGAACTCGACCGTGAAGGCCTTTGTGCCCTTGGTCGAAGCCTTGATTGCACATAATGCTTGAAAAGCCATCGCCCACCCAAACGACATGTTTTTCGTGTAAGCACAGGAGGCTCTCACGCTCTCCAGTTTCCCAAGGGCGCGTAGGAGCGGACAGCCAACTGGTCCAGCCGCGAACTTCTTGGCAAGATCCAGCTTGCCCTTCGTTCCAGCCTTCTGTCTCGCCTCTCTCTTTGCCTTACTTTCCGCCAAACGACTATTCATAGCCGTGTCCCCCACCGAGACCGCCCAGTCTTTCAGACACTCATTGACGTGAGCGCTGAGAATCTTGAGCTCCTCTTTGTACCCGGGAATATCGAGGAGAAGGGCATCTTTCCAGGGACGCTTGAGGTCTTCGTCTGGTCTATATTCAAGCCCGGTTCCCATGCGACCATATTCCGCCAGCTTTTCATCCTTGAGGCGGGCACCCTCTTCCAGGAGCTCATCCAGGATAAACGGAGTGCGGACTTTACGCGCGTGTCGAACCAACTGCGGGTCGCTGACACCGCCGAAGCATTCGGGCTTCGGCCAGCCGAAACTCGCTCGATCCTTCTGGAGGACATCCTTCCTCAAGATCAGGCCTGATTTGCGCGAGTCGAGTATGGTCGTAAACCTAAGAAGTTTCAGCCTTGTGAGAAGAAAAATTTGTGGGCGGAGTTCCACTTACATGAATGCGTTGCGGACAGTTTTTGGGTGGCCGTACCCAAATTCATATATTGCGTTCTCGTGGAACATAGAGTACAAACCCATCCTAGTCTCTGCTAAGCCGGTCAGCAGGTATGCGCGAAGCGTTTCTTCCCGTTCAGTGGCCAGTTGCTGATTCATGTGCTGCATGACTGAGGCGATAGTTGGTACCTTGTCCAAGGGTTCAAAGTTATCCATGAGCCCATGTGGTTCTCTGACCATTCGCGAGGGCTTGAATGCCCCAACCAAGGCCGGATCAAAGACGCATACAGCCGTATCTGTTCAAGGGAATATCAGTCAGGATGACCGAAGTATGTGTAAGAAGCACGAATACCTCCATCGACATCTATAATGAAATGAGGATTAGCACGTCAACAGCGAGACATGACCAGAAACTAACCTCCACCGGCTAGCATACTTGGCAGCGACTCGAACCCTTGCACGGGCACGACGATGACATCGACGTATTGTGCAAGTTCAGGGAGACAAACCGCGGTCACCTGCAGAAACCTTATGAGTACGGCATAGCTATTATGTACAGTATGGCGAAGTTACCTTCTGCACGTCCGATGCAACTCGCGCGGGGTTACGATAGATCTACTCGCGATTAGATTGACTGTGGGATTGTGACTGATGCACGCACTTACGAGAACCTCCCCCGTTAGGATACGGGGCTGACTGTCCTCGAGCGGATCCTTCAGATATTGCGAAGAGACGAACTGGATCTGTCCTGGCTCTAACAAGCCGGTAGGGTCTAAGAGGCGCGGCTTTAATATACTTGTGTGAAAGAGAACTGAGTACGTTGTGCGCACCTGGGACTATGAACGCCTCCGCAGATTGCGGCATGACAATGGCGCAGTCCTGGATGTACCGCTTGATGGTCTCCGTGAGTATTCTCCGTATGTCCTCGTAGAGTATCCGATCCTCCAGGGGTGAGAACCCAGCTTGCAACTTATCCATAACGCGCTCTGCGAAGGAGAACGGTGGTGCATCCGTTTTCGAACTTGCATCGCGGTCTGCTTCTTCTTCCGGAGGCTCATCTTCACCGTCGGAATCCGGATCTTCCTTGCGGTTGTTCGTCAGCCCGAGTGCGCGCTTCATTCCATCGGCAGTTCGCTGTATTCTCTGGGCAGAGACCCCAGAATTCCCGTTGATGGCGTCCCACAGACGTACCATCGCCTTGTCGCCCTTCCATTGTGTGAGGAGTTCAACTTCGCGCCGCAGTCCCTCGTCCATGAGGCGGACGAATACATCTTTCGGGACCCCATTGTGCTCGAAATTGATCAAGGTATCTTTGGACAGCCTGGAGGGCTTCCACACCCTCGCGGGGGCGACGAGGTCGAAAATGAAGTGGGCATGGTGCAGCTTCTTTAGTGCTGCGACAGTGAATTCCTTCGTGTCCACAAGGTGAACCTTCTGCTGCGACTTCCGTATCCAGACCTTGGGAGGTCCTGTAGGGATGGTGTGTTCGGGGTGCAGAATCCATACGCCCTTCGACCCCAGCACTCGTCCTTGAACAGCGGTGGGTCGTTCGGGGAGGCTCATCTTGCGCCCGATGACCATTAACGCGCTCGCGTTCATGAATCCGCAGCCGTCCGTATAAATCTTGTTCGTAGGGACGTTCTCGCCGTCGTGTGGGGCATCTACACAGTGTTAATACCGGAGCAAACCACACCAGCTCACATTAGGACGTACAGAGATCGTCTATGATTGAGATATCTTCCGGCTCGAGCTGTAGAATAGGAATGGACGTAGAGAGACCAAGATCGAACCGTGCGGCCCATTTATTGACTTTCTTCATGTGTGTTCTCGTCAGGATGTCGTCCGCTACGTAACGAAAAACGTACCCACCTGTTTATGATTCAAATGCATGGGATTGTACCACGAGATGAGTTCATCAAGCGTCATGCGGTAATGGTCACCCTGGGACACTTGGGCGGCGCGGCCGTAGTCCTCGTCGGTCTCTAACAGATACAGCTTGCTCTCCTTGACAGCGAAAGCGACGTATATTCTCCCACAAAGGACGAACTTCTGCGCAAGTAGTTTCTTCAGGAGTTCCCAGTCCGCGTCATAAAGTGTCGGAATCTTCATGTTCAGCACTCTCCGGGAGCCCAGGAACCGCGCGAAGCGGTGCGATCGCCCAATCTTCATCGGCTCAAGCTGGAGATGGAAGGTAGGTAAAGTTCCCTTCTGCTTGTCAGTGCCAATCTGCTCCTCCGGTACGAGTCGGACCAGCTGCTGGATTTTACCGCCGTACCAGTCGTGCTGACCCTCCCAGTCGCCCTTCAGCCCAAGTCCGCGGGAATCATTATCTATTATTGCCAACTGCTCGCGATGTAGTTCCTTCCTGGGACAGCTGAGAGAAGCGTGTGCGCTAGAGGGGCGTAGAATACTCACCACAGTTCAGGCCTGCTCATGCCTGGCTTGCGACCGAGCATGACGTCGAGTACATGGGCCGGCATCATCTCGCGCTCCTTCATACCCATCAGTGTCTTTATCTTCTCCTGATTGACGTCGCTCCAGTGCCACCACCCCTTCGTGACACCGCGGGCAAGCTCGTATTGAACTCCCCAGGAGAGGTCATAGTTATCGAATAATTCTTGCGCCTGGTCGTTGTGTGCGATGACAGCGTAGCCATCTGAAGATAAGTGTAGTATAGGCCCCGCAGGAACGTCTTTGTGGGCCTTGGTCGCTCGGACCGGCATTGCGTTCCTTTGCGGCGTTGCTTGATCATCTGAGCGAGCACGAGAGAGAACCGGCGCAACAGGAATGGCGGGAACATCATTCTCCTTCTGTACAAGGAAGGGGTCGCTCGCTCGCGAGGAGCCAATGGTCGGTAGGGTTGCCGCACGTCCAAGTCTCGTCGAGACGGTAGGGCGAGAGAGAGATGGTCTACTCAAGCTGTTCAGCAAGTCACATATACGTGTGACACTATTAATGGAGTTGATTCTCACTCTTCCCTGTCCGTACCCGCTTCTTCTTCAGGTGGTAGTGCCAATGTTCGGGAAGTTCCTCCTGCCGTCCTTGTAGGGCTCTCTTTAAGCACTAGCGGGAAGACGGAAGGTATATCATCTTCACTAGCATCTTCCTCACTGTCGGTCTCATCGACCTCGTCGCTGTAGACTTCTGACTCGGAGTCAGACTTTGATCCACCGTGATCAGAGTCAGAGTCGGAGTCAGGCACCTCTACGCAGAGGTATTAGCGACTGGAGCAATAAGCAAGATGGGCAAGAGACTCGTTACCAATTGGTTGACCTGCATCAGTCGGTCAGAGCAGGCATAAATGATGTTCTCGCAGGACTTACTGGAAATGATCCTCACTCTAGAGATTGATTGCGAGTTCGAGGGGGTAGAGTATATGCGCTCTGATAGACGTTGAGCGATCGAAGGACATATGTTCAAGCGGAGAGGCAAGTAGACTATAAGACCGACGTATTAAACGTACCCGGTGTGAAATACTGGGTCTGTACCCCCTGCTCAACACTACTCTGCTCTGCGCTATCTGACTCAGAGTCGGATGAAGATTCTTCTTCCGAAGACGACTCCTCAAGCATAGGCGAGTGTCGGGACAGCATGATAGGATGTGTGGGCTCGGGCGCGGAAGCGAGGTGGAATGTATCAGGTCGCACCCTCACAGCCTCTTGTATGACTGCGGTGCTGTACCATGGGTACACCCACGGATCGATCCTGAATCGACAGAAGACTAGGGAACGAAGGCGGAGGAAGAGCGCTATCAGAAAACCACTGCCCGAAATGGCTGCGAAATTGAACTTCAAGAAGCGCGAGCGATCTTCAGTGCCGCTCAGCTAGAACACGTCCCATCTCAATAGCTATTACGACTACTGAGCTATAGCTCAGTAGTCGTACCAAGGCATACTGCTCCTTGTCTGTGGATAACACTCGAACCTGTTGTGCACACAATAAGTACAATTTTGACCAGTCGGATTGCCTAATAATATACCGTTGATACGACTGGATATGCACAACTTCGTTCAAGAAATGTTCGACCGCAAAATAATACAAGATAGAACACTATCTTTCGAGAAGCATCTCATATTCCTCTAGCCACTAATCGACACGAAGGCGAATTAGCATCACCATGCCGTAGACCGGGCGTGTCAGATTCTCCGTCATTTCCGCGATGATGCATCTACGGACACAGTTTCTGAGTGCATCGAACCAAAGACAATATAATTCTTGCCTACAGCAGAACCAAATGTCCGCACATTGTCGTGGTTGGCTCCGTAGGTTCGCTGGCATGACAAACACGGCACTGAACCCGACTTGGTGGCGGCGATACCTGAGTAGTATCGATGGCATGGCCATTCTTGTGATTCGCGTTCAGACCATGCGAGGTACCCGGACGTGCTACAAGGTCAGTGCATTGATGACACCGAGAACCTGGCCCGACGAACCCCTGGCTTCGAAGAGCTGAGGGCTCTCCGTTGGAGTAAAGGTGCTACGTATGGCATCGTCGACTGGGACCTCTTGAGATGGCCCTTTAGAGTTTTAGCTGTGGGGAATGTGGTTCCACATTGAGCGCAGAATTTACTCTTAGTGATATCTTCGGCCATATCTACAGCGGAGGGAGATAATTCAATATGTGCGAAGTGGGACGCCTATTGTGGGATTATCGTCTGAACGACGGCGCGTCTTATACACAGTATCCCTGTAGACCAGTCACGAGTTTCCATGAGTACTTAAACACCACTTCACTTCTCATCAAGACCAATTCGTTGTGATGGGGTATATATGGAACTCTTGACGACTGAACAGCGAAGCGCCGTAAACCAGTAGTCTTTCCTCCACGCGCATATCGAGTCGCAGGTGATATGCATTCTCAGTATAACAGGAGAAAATTGTACTCTCACTAATACACGTCATGACCCCAACCTATACCGCGATCATCAATGGGGTGCCAGTTTCAGTACTTGGTTCGTTCATGCAATGTGATCGTGTTATTCGTGATATCGAATGTCGCCACCACATTGTGCAGGAACACGTCGCCGCTAACAAAGAAGATATCAGAGTGGAGCAGAGCGTAGCATTGGGTCGCACTCACAGGACGAAGATGTTGCCGTCTTCATTGGGCCCGCCGTCCTGCACACCAGAGATGCAAACCAGAGTGCCATCCGAGTCAAGACTGGGGATGATGTTGTCGCGTCCGTCGACAGCGAACGACTTGCCGCCAATGACGGCGGAGAAGGGAGGCGCCTTGGCGTTGCAGTCCACAAAGAAAAGATCCTCTTCTTCGTCTAGCTGTGCAGGAGGGTCGAACTGGGCATTATAGGCCAGAGCAACATTAGTCGGAACGAAGTTTAGTGTCGTTCCTGTGTCGAGAATGGCAGCGCCGGAAGTCTTGATGCGAGTTGATCCAGGAAAGACGTAGGAATCGACGTCGACGTTGTAGAAGAAGAGCTCGGTTGCACCAGATGAGACCGTAAATCCTTGTACGGGGACTGTAACGGCCGTTTTTGTGACAGAAACGGGTGCTATGCCTCCGAAGGCGAGGAATCCCAGATTCGGGTCGAACGTTGAGTTGGCCGCAGCAGCGAAAGAGCCGCGATTCAGAGCAACGGAGAAGACTAGATATATGTGAGTGAACGAGTTTGGAGGTCATAGTGGAAAAAAACGAACATGGAGCTGCGACAAGTTTTTGTTGAACAGCAGTGAAGAAAAACGGGTTGTACGGTACGCTATTCGCACCGCTGTCCGCATCAGGGTCTGTCCCAGTGAAGACACTGGTTAGCCCTGGATATGCGAGCCCCATGAGTCCCGACGTGACACCATCTCCGTCCCAAGCCGCTTTGGTGGCCAGACTGAATTCCTGATGAGGGACCGTCAACCCGCCAACGGTGATAGTTTCGAAGCCAACCTCTCCGGTCAGAAACTCTTCGTCAGCGAATGAGATGTTGAAGTTCATGTTGGGGAAAGGTTGGAACGTCTTGGACTTGGCCGTATCAAAACCCGCAGTTCCAAAAGCGCACTCTGATTCGGGAACGGGGTTATCGCTCAAGTCGAAGCAGCTGAAACCTTTCTTGGCGAGGAATGTATCGGAGCTACATAATCGCCTATTAACATGCGCAGATCAACGGGACACTAGACAAGAAGGGCATACCTTCCTGTATCAACGATGACCAGAAAATTTTGTCCCCCAATTGTCATACCCACAGCATATTCCTCGTCATCGCCTGTGCCATCTATGACTGCCAGCTTGGATGAGGCACGTCGCAGATCGCGAAGGGCCTGCTTCTTGTGTGTCCGTCGAGGTACCTTATGCGAGAGGGTGCTGACGAAGGGAGCTGTAGGCAACACGGAATTTTGTGCGACTGAACGCTGTGAAAAATGACGCTGGATGTCAAGAGCTGCTACTACGCCAATGGTGAGTAGGAGGCCTAACAGAGTGAGCTGTACCATATTGGCAAGATTGTCAAGGGTACCCACCTCCTGCCTAGAACGCCAACATGCCCATTTATATGGATGCAGGACAATCCAGAGAACATCGCGTTGAAGATACGATAAGTGTTGCAGCGCAGACTTCTGATAACGTCGGTCTTCGCACGTATACTGTGAGGGTGGTCAACAACAGCACAACGACCTACTCACCACATGGCCCTCTCCCGTTAAATCTCACACTCGTGCGATTGCAGCGTATAGCAACTGTCGGATAGCATTGCCCGTCTGACAATGTTCACATGTATATGATGCCAGACGTGGTTCTGCGTTGGCCAAAAGATAGACAGATGCAGACGTGTGTCCGTTAGGATAGTGTCACACGAGAGTTTCGGAGAGCTACCCCATGGGAACTTTGAATCGGATAGAATAACATTGAAGGATTCGCGGTGGACTTATAAATAGATGGTGCGGGTCTTGTCAACGTCGACTTGAATGATTTTGGGAGAATGATTGCACGAAATTGGCAGGGCTGGGTTGACGCCGAAAGCTCGGATATGTCTGGGTGAGAACGATCAGCTCAACCACGACCACGACAATCCATACTGGTCTCGCGGACGCAAGCATTTCTATCCAGCATCGTATAGCTCTTTGTACAAGCATCCTCAAATTTATACGTGTATTCATCCCATTATGCTTGAACAGCTGCAACACCTGGCAACGCGTCGTGATTTCGACGTCTGTTTCTGCACAAGGAATCGGTAGTAGCGACAGTCTCAAAGGCAGTCTATATGTCTGACCTGACCCATACGTGTCCTTGCGATAAAGCCCGCTTACCGCTTCCGCTACTTTCTTGCCGGACCGTAGTATCATATTGACGAAGTCCGTCTCTGGCCGAAATCCGTCTCCTGGCTTTCTTAGCCCTTGGAAAGAATTCATCGTTTCAACGCAGCACCCTCGTGGCTGTCACATGCATGCCACCCCAGGTATATCGTCGCGTTAATTTGTTCGGTTCATCTCTTGCTGCTGCTGACGAGTCGAAGAAGCCGATTACATTGATAGCAGGAGTGCCGAAAGAGTGTGATGTACGTCCCCCGTAAGTGAATATTTCATATCCCACAGAACTCCGTCTCCTCACTGAACCAACGCGGAAGTCGCATGATCTACGCGCATATAATGTGTCTCCCGTTCGGTTCCATCCACGCAGTTTCATTCTCTACCTCTATCACCTATCGTTGCCTCTTGACAGGTCTTTCCGACTCTGTACATCATGGCGGTGGTGACCTGTCGTGTATGCAACGGCAAGCAATTCAAGGACGAAGAAGCCTATGCTCAGCACGCCCGAGATAACAAGACCCACCAGAAAAAGGCCAGCGTACTGTTGAACTCTCAGCACACTGTGTCTTCGCCTGGTACTCCCAAATCAGTGCAACCTGCGGTTTTGGAAGCTGTTCAAACGGGGCAGCCGGGCTACTGCAAGGCGTGCAAGTTGGACTTCGGCACAGAGCAGCTGCTGCAGGCGCACTTCAGCAGAGGTGCGACGCACCATCACCCGAGGTGTCTGAAGTGTGCAAAAGGGTTCGAGAATCATGCCGTTCTCGAGGAGGTATTGCCAATGTGTTGTCTGGAGTTCTTTGAGAGCTCATTGTTTCTCTATAGCATCGGAAGATTAGCCATCCCTTGAAATACTGCGCCGAGTGTCGAAAATTCGTGTATGTAGAGGATTGGGCGACACATCAATTGGGAAATCCCAAGCACAGCCCGCCCGCCCCACCCCAACCCCCGACTCTCTCTTTTCGATGCTCGGCATGCCCAGCCGAGCTATTTAGCACTGGCGCACTCCAGCAGGTTAGCTATACTCTCGTTGTACGTTTGTCTCGTATTATTCGTTGCTCATGCATATATAGCACAAGTTTGCGACACATACGGAACTCTGCTGCTTCCCATGTGGTTCAACATATGAAAATGCCTCAGATCTGCTGGATCACTATTTGAAATCTGTCATGCATCCTACCTGTGAGATGTGCGGAATCGGATTTAGAGATACGATGTTGTACAATCAGGCGAGTATGCCATTTCTAGGATGAGAGAGCCTTTGTACTCAACGTTTTGCCTTCACAGCACCTAGTTTCAGGCCACTCTACCAAAATTGCGCCAGACGTAAACCCCGCTGGTAAGCAGTTGAGCGGAAGCTCCCCCCGTTCCTGCGGTGTGTGTCACCGGACATTTGAGACAGCGGAGAACCTTGCAGAGGTGCAGTCACACGGTACTGTCTTCACCCTCTACTAACTGTCAACGTAGCACACTGCTGTGTATCACCCATCAAGTGACTTATTGTCCCTGGTTGGTTTCGTACCGACCTCAGTATCTAAATCGCCGGCCGGCAAAGAAAAGGTCTTCCCGCCAATCCCTGAGCGGATTGACCCCCGTCCGGACACTGTCCCGTCGGTCGCCTATAAGTCAGACGAGGAGTTGTTCACTGACGTGTCTGAGGAAATCGTCAGTTGTCCTTGCTACATATTGGTGTCCTGCTTATGCTGATATATCGCAGACGGCAGGTCCTCCACCGATCTCTACACTTCTTCGCACAGTCTCCGCGCCTGCCATACCAACCACACACTCTAGCTCTGCTGGCACAGAGGATCCCGTGGCGCTGTCTGAAGCATGGACGGACGTCCGCGCGCCAACTCCTATCGAATCGTCAACTCGTTCCGCAAGCCCGCAAACACGCGGGCAAGAGACAGCGCCGGCACGACTTAGGTGTGTTTTACAATGATCGTTGCTTCCCACTCCTAAGCATGCCTCTGTTAGCGAGAGTCCAAGTCCTGTACTTGTGGACCTATCGGACGCCCGGGAAACAGGAGAGTCCCCTACTTCCTCAGCCACGAATTCGACATCCGGATACCACTCCCTCAGCCGGATCCCCTCTCCGAACCGCGCAATTTCGAGACTATCCTTGCACACCGCACTCAGGCAGCATGTGACAGGAAATTCGCCTGCCCCGGAGAGTTCAAGTGGGCTCGCCTCACCTGGGTCGGCGTACAGCCTGCTGTTCACCCTCGCTCGGAATATGTCACGCACCCAGGATGACTCGCAGAAGGATGCTGCTATGCGTGTTGCTGAATTCGAGGCCCAGCCTCCGGATGCAGCCCGCGGGGCGTCGCCTGCATCGGAGAGCACGAGTGGGCCTTCTACCCCTCATTCTGCACAAAGCGTGTTTTTCGCGCGTGTACAAGAAACAGAAGTCGGCGGACCGGACGCCGATAACTTGAATAATGCGGCTCGCAGCAAAAACGGGGTATCGGCACGCAAAGCGCAGCAGAAAACGAAAGCATCCAAGGTGTCCAGGGCAGGTAAGCTGTTCAGGAGCTCGCTGGCGTTGTGCGATGCCTGTGCTTACGTTGGCTCATTATAGCGTCCACCCTGACATGGGAATCGGATGCCTCCAGCGTGATGGACAAGGCCATTCCCTCTCGACCAGGACGCAGCGCAAGTGATGCTCGGACTCACACAGCAAGAAGTGGCCCCTTTGGCGAATCCAAACCAGAGCCGGCCTCTCGGTTCCGGTGCCGGAAGTGCACTGATATTCCAACGGAACCTACGGTCACGATGTGTGGCCATCTGTTTTGTCGCAGGTACGCATGTCATGTTGCTCAACGCATTTCATCCCCCTTACCTTACACTCTGGCTCCAGTTGCATTGTGGAAGCCATTTCTAAGGATCTGCAGTGTCCAGTGTGTCGTACTGTGATGCTTGTTAGGTTACATGTAGACTGAACGCTTCTTGTGGATAATGCGAGTTTCTTTGTAGCTGTGTTTGTACGTGTTTGGTATGTCATGATTTTGCGATTCAGATGTTCCAAATCTCTTTATCGGCCTGCGCTGGATGTGGTCTCATTAGAGTGAATGAGCCTACCTCCAGACGCAGTACCGTCTGCACTGTCCCATTTGTACGTGTCATAACTGTCCCGGATCCCGAGACCCTCATGCTGATGAGAAGTCCGTCGTGTGAGAATCCGAGGACAGCCAGGCGCCGTCTTATATACAGCACTGAGTTTTTCAAC
The DNA here is from genome assembly GCA_022385755.1 of Trametopsis cervina. NCBI lineage: Eukaryota > Fungi > Basidiomycota > Agaricomycetes > Polyporales > Irpicaceae > Trametopsis > Trametopsis cervina. The sequence goes on along the minus strand of MU278361.1, from coordinate 385,229 downwards.
AGTGCTTCCTTACGCGGATGTCTCCCAGATTCTTGTACAATTCCTCTGCCAGTGAACATGCCTGCATTTGACTGTGAGCAATGTCAGCAGTTATTTGATACACGGGCCAGTCTCAGAAAGCACCTGGTCGCTGTGAACCACGGGTGGAAGTGCCCTTTATGTCCTAACAAGGACCCCTTCGCAATTTTCAACGCTCTCAACACGGTGAGTTTTACAATCGAGCAACCGGTTTATCCACTGATATCTATACCCTGCTAGCATTTCAGCACCAAACACACGACCAGCAGGTTGCATAGTTGCCACAGTTGCTTCGCAGCTTTCGACGATGCTGCGGCACTGGCCGTCCACAACGGTACTGCAGCGCATATCGCAGCATTGGCCCCGCAGACTGCTTCGGCTAATGCGCCAACAGTGAGTTGCGTTTACCTCCGCTTCAGACAGCAACTCACAATCTGCGCGATGGTCCCAGCAACCAGAGCCATCACCCCCAAGACAGGATACTGGCGAACTGGGACGAGCGCCAGAAACTGGAAACACAGACAGGCCTCCGAACGCGACATCCAGGTAAGTTTTTCTGTTTGCCCGCGTACTCCTTTGGACATCTATACCGCTTCCCTAGGCATCACGGGGGTAATAATGCTACAGCAAGTAGCCCTCCAGTGCCATCCACTTTCGTCGATTTTCTCGTCCAGGACATGATCGAGATGTTCAAACGAGATCATCTCAAAGATATAAAGGATGATCCCCGTGCTCTGATTCGCCTACGCCGGCGCGCAGAACATGTTCTCGAGACACGTGCCACAGCGGACGTGACGCTTCTTGAGGTTGACAGCCTCATCGAGGGGACCGATTTCTCCACTATTATCACTCCTTTGCGGTTACATGATCTACAGGATGCCTTTCACCGGGATCTCCAGGCTGCACTGTCAAGTGACAAACCAAACGATGGTCCGCCATCTACAGCCGACGTAGCCGAAGTCGAGCCTTCACCTCCAGACATCGGCATGGACAACGGGACATCAGAACCTCTGACGCCTCCCTTGGACGACTGGGAGCAAGCTTCAGAACTGTCGTATCGTTCTGAGATTGACTCAGTCGTCCTTGATAGCGCTTCAGAAGTTGGCGAACCGGCCGGTATAGATCATTTATCCCTCACTATCACAACTTGTACCCCGATTACGATGAGCCAAGGGAGCGAATGTGGGCAAGTAGATGTGGTTCCTCCGCTGTTTTTAGAGTCAGCTGCGTCATTGGAACACAATTCTCAGTTTACTTCACACAGTACCCCAGCTACCCAGGACGATCCACCTCGTGGGCCTGCAAATAATGTAGAAACAACCTACGCACATCCACAAAACAACACCCAAGACGAAAGTGAACCAGTTCGAGATGAAGGTGCGTCGTGATACATGGCTGGGTCCAGATAGAACCTGTATTCATCTCTTTTCAGCTTCGCGTACGGGTGGTAGTGCTAGTCCACTGCCCAGCGGTCCAGCCGATATAGAAAGATCCAGCCAATCGTCGCCCCCAAGCAGATTCGTCTGTCGTGTGTGCGCATGCGAACCGATCGACCCTACAACTACGATGTGTGGTCATTTGTTCTGTCATAGGTATGAGTACTCGCTGCATGAAGCTTTACTATATTCTAAATCACGTTTATCACAGTTGCATTGTTGCCGAAATTTCGAAGAGCTTGAAGTGTCCAGTGTGTCACACGGTGATGCTAGTACGCCTCCGCCTCGACTAGTGGGGCACCCAAGTATTACTTGTGGCTTAATATTAGGGCTATTTTCCTTGGGACAATCCACATCCTGCCATGCCTATAGCTATCCATTGTTATCTTGTTATGACCTCCCTCCTTTTGCTTTGGTGGTTCTGGTCGCTTCAGACCTCCTGCTTATTTCCCAGCGTAAAACCTTGTCAGCCCTTGTCCTCAAAGAGTCCTATCACACTGTGCTTATTAGCACTCTTTCCTGCCATTAATTTGTCCCCGATATGTAGAACCCGACCGACCGAAATGCATATCAGAACACGAGCTCGCATGCCGCGGCGATTCAAATCTTTGTAGATCATGTGATCGTGTTGCGTCCAAGCTGCACGCACTCAGTAACTTTGGGTACCCATATCGCGACTTGATGTGAAAAATTACTTCCTGTTTTCTCACCCGAATCCTCAGAGACATCTGTGTAGACACTACATTAGGGGCACGTCTTGGACTTGCCGAGTCTCATCGTGAATTTTCAGTTGGTATGTTGCACCTGCTCTGTTCCGTCATGTGTCTCTTACTGTATACAGTATTCACAGACAGGTTGGCCTGAACGCTTACCTCTCACCTGGCCTGCTCGAAGAACCCATGTATGAGCAAGACACCGTAATATCAACCAGCCGCCCATTTAGGTTTGAGTCTAGGCGCACTCGTGTCTGCAGCTGGCAGTTGACGAGTATCCCCAGACGCCGTATCGTCAGCAATGTGCGTGGGAAGCGAATAAAGGGTCCCTGGTGACAGGCTCCTTCCCAGCCGCCCTTCCGAGCTGGGGAGGCTATGTCTCGCGGGAAATAACGGAGAGTATCAGTAGGCGTACAGTACACAGTATGCGGTAGATGACGTGAAGAATAATATGTAATCTCAACCATATACGGCAATTCCATCATTACAAAGCAGAATGATTATCTAATCTGTCCAAAAGGGGCAACCGCATCAATTTTCCCAACCTTATTCCTCCCCAGCTCTATAGGGCTGGGGAGGAATAAGGTTGAAAAATTTGATGGGTGGTCCGGATTGGGTTACATTAAATGATCGCATTGCTTACAAATTGATGGATATCCCAATATAGACGTTGTTTCGAAAATGTAATTGTTATTAAATTATCTGGTGCTACAATTCTGTATTCTACGGAGACTGTTCGCCATTTCCCTCGAGACCTAGCCTCCCCAGCTCGGAAGGACGGCTGGGAAGGAGCCTGCCCTGGTGAGTGCCGTTTCCCCACCAACACTCTTTTGCTGCTAGTCTCTTCTTGTACTGCCAGCCTCGATACCGTTTTCGCTTCGCATTTTCCTTGGCAATGACTAAGCCGAAGCAATGTCCCCAATGTCTCAAGTATTTCGACTCGAATTCGCTGCGCAAGCAACACTATGCTGCCGAAGGCCATGCGTGGGGATGTCCTTTGTGTCCTACCAAGCGTCCGTGGACGGCATTCAGCCCCCTAAATAATGTACGCTCTCTGCTATGTGCTAGGAGAGCAAAGAAATGCTCTCTTGCCAGCTTCCGCATATGCATGAGAGTGGGCATGATTACTAATAAGACACATAGCATTACTTGAAGCATCATGGCAAACAGCTCCATGCCTGCCAGTTATGTTTTCAGGTGTATCTTGATTTAGAGGCTTTAACGGCGCACACTGTGGCGATACACTCCCAATCCAATCCAAGGAGCAGTAGAAATACTACGGCTCCACCACAAGCTATTCCAGTGGTGAGCACTGTATTCGCTCAGTCTCTTTTTGCTATCCATCAGTGAGACTGGATCTCAACTTTGAATACAGACACGCTCGGTTCCACCCAACGACAGGTCCTATCGCCCGTTCTTAGCCGACATAGCCACAGAGGCATCATACACCTGCAAGCGCTGCAACACGACACATCGGTCTCCTGACGCACTACAAACGCATTACCAGCAGACGAATGTCCACCCGAAATGCGGGGTATGTGGTAAAGCTGCGTACGACGCGCTGCTGGTCCGTTCTGTGAGCATCCTAATGTCTCTATCCCACATCTGATGCAAACGCCCCGGGTTATAGCACATACGTTTCTGCCACCCGAAATGCGACGTCTGTGGCATTTACTGTGCCGATTTGCGGAAGGTTCGGGCAACCCCTCTTTATCCGGCCTTACGCACACACTCACATCACGTTCCCAAATAGCACACCGAAACCAAGCATCCACCGTTCAAATGCGGCAACTGTTCGCTTACGGCTGATTCAGTCGATCTCCTTTCTGCACACTATGCTGTTATGCACCTTGCGTGCTTGCAATGCGACAAATCTTTCATATCTGCAGCAGGACTGAGAATGGTAAGCCATCTCTTGTGCTATTATGACAGCTGTGCAGACAATGCACACTAAGCATACTAAATTCCAGCATCTTGAATATTGTGGAGGAAGCCTCCCCGCCGGGTTTGATGAACAAGCTTATCAGCCCGATACTAATTCTTCCAGACCGCCGAATGTATCAGCGGAGAGCCATGTACCTCCCGTCACTTCGCATCGGCCTGGGTACGGTCCTGGCGCCGTCATACTCTGGTCGCCGCCAATATTGTTCACGAGGGGCAGAGATGTCGCTCCCAGCCATGAGACGAGCGAATCTCGCTCGGATCCTGTCGCTGGGGACGATGTCATCCGCCCGGGAATAGACACAGGTCCTGCCGATACTCCCCCATTGAGTCGCACGGCCCGGACGGAGAAAAAGAAGCTCAAAAAGAAAGAACGCGCTGACGCATTGAAGGAGGAACGATATGGTCCACCCAGAGATGTACCTGACGAGGAACCGCGCAAAGAGACATCGGCAGAGAGGAAGGAGGAGGCACGACATGACCCACCCACAAACATACCTGACGAGGAACTGCACAAGGATACAGTGTCAGAGAAGGAGGAGGAAAAACGTGGCCCATCCACACCCATAGCTGATGAGGAACTGCGCAAAGAGACGGTGGCAGAGAGTCGTGAGAGCGCAAAACCCGAGGAACAGGCGGACTCTTCGGCACCAAATGAAGTTCATTCGACGTCCAGCAAGCAAGCGCCCCGTGAACCTGCATCATCTTTGAAGTGGGGCTGTAAGTCCTGCGGGAGGGACCCAGAGGATCCTGTAACGACGATTTGTGGGCATTTGTTCTGTCACGGGTATGTGCTACGCATATTCCCTTTCCTGTGCGCGGCGTGAACCTGTCTTCTAATCTCGCCGTCAAATAGGTGTATCATAGCTGAGCTGGCGAAGAGCCTGCGTTGCCCGGTATGTGAGAAGGCGATGTTGGTTCGATTGCATCTGTGAAAGGCTGTCAGACTGTAATGGAGGTCAACCGTTGTTCCGGGTCCTACTGAACCTCATCTATAGTGTTTACCCTACCATCAGTATACGGACACATGATTCACGCGCCATGCAATTACTGTATTTTTTTCAAGCAAACAATGAGCGTTGTGTGTATAGTTTGCGTGTATAGTTTGCACGGCACAGTGACGACGTACCACGTGATCGCGTCTCACCGCGATAGCCACAGAGGGCGTCTATGGAATAGCCTATCTGACCGACTCCGCTGCGAGGGGCCCTTGACACGAATCGGGATGACATCATGTCGACGTCGTCGGCGTGGTTGTGGACATCGTTTAGACAGGTCAAACGGACGAGTGCCTGGATGAGCCACCGCGGTCATCCCCACGTATATATAGGCCGGCACCGCGCTCACTCATGCTTTACTTTTTCGCCCCTCCAAACCTTTACGACGACGAACGCGACGACCGCCCATTTCCACGATGAGCGCAGGTCAAAGACTCATACCAACAGAGAGTAACCCCTTTCTCCCAGATAAGTCGCTACCTCCGACCCCTGCAGCTGTTCCTCCTGTGGCTCCAGCCCCTGGCATCTCCGATGGCGACGCGAAGCCAAACGGCGGTACAAACGCAAGTGAGAATAACGTGCCACCACAACCAAAGCACGAGAAGAAGTCTGGAAAGGAGGAGAAGAAGGCGTTGATGGATCGGCTACAACCGCCGAAAGGTAGCAAGCCAACTGACTTGGCGGAGCAAAAGGGAGACCGATGGGCACAGGACCCAGTTACTGGAGGGCAAGTTTTGATCAGGGACCCAAAGTTCGATGGTACGTCTTCGTCCCCTTCTGCATTATTACTATTATATTTACACCCACATTTATCAGAATACCGCGCTCAAGGGCTCGACAACGCCGCCCTCGATTCGTCCGATACCTCAAAACCTGGCACGGCTGTACGACCTCCTCCCAGTGCGGTCAATGAGCATCAAGCTGCAACATACCCGGCGCCGACTGTCGCAAAGGTTGGAAATATTGCCCTCCATCCGTTTCCCCCTCCACTCGCTCCTGTGTCGATTGCAACCTCCAAGTCTATCCTTCGCATGGGTGCCGCAGTCACTACTGCTTTGTGCTTCGTCGCCTGGATATTCACCGCGTGCGGGAAGCATATTGGCTGGGGGGCATGGTTCATTCGGTCAAGTTTGATCTGGTCAATAGCTGGCGTCTCGTGGGTCGCTGCCGAGAACGCAGGGAGGAAGATTGAGAAAGAGGTTGAGAGAGTGCGGTGGGAGGCGGAGAAGAGGCGTGCAGACGAATTTAGTCCGCCAACTCCTGAGAGCGTGGAATGGCTGAACGCGTTGTTGAAGTTGGTGTGGGGGCTAGTAAACCCTGACATGTTTGTTCCCGTCGTTGATGTGAGTGGGATGTGGAAGATTGAACTGAGTGACCGCTGAACTATTCGCAGATGGTCGAGGACATTCTCCAGGCATCGCTACCAGGATTTGTAGACGCTGTTCGTATTGCAGACGTAGGCCAGGGCACGAATCCGTTGCGCATTGTTTCAATGCGTGCACTCCCTGACCAGCCTGGACACCCGGATTACCCTCGAGAAGAGTGGGTCGGTTTGGACAAAGATAAAGAGAGTAAGGCGCAAGAACAGGATGTCAAAGATAGCGGCGACGGTGACGATAATGACCAGACTGGCGACTATCTCGTGAGCCATCCCATATGATCGTTGTCGTACACGGCTGATTCGACCGCTCTGACGACCAGAACTACGAAGTCTCGGTGTCGTATCAGGCCCTTCCTGGACAGCAAAAGAATTTGCGGTTCCACAACATCCACTTGATGCTGGAATTCTTCGTCGGCGCATTTGACTGGTTCAAGATTCCTATCCCCATTTACGCTGTCGTGGAGGGCTTTGTGGCTACCGCTAGGATGCGTGTCCAGTTTGTGCAACAGCCCCCATTCGTAAGAAACTTGACTGTCACTCTTGTTGGTGTCCCTAAGGTATGTACGATAACTCATATAACAAACAGCTGATTAATCGGATGTGCAGGTCGAAGTCAGTGTTGAGCCGTTCACGAAGAAGCTTCCGAATGTCTTGGACCTCCCCATGATCAAGAAGTTTGTGGAGATGGGCATTGCAGCAGCTGTATGTGAATCCGCGCATATAGTCGGCCGGCCCGTTGACTTCCTTTTCCTCTAGTGTGCCCAATTCATTGCACCCAAGTCTCTCACTCTGAATCTAGCCCAATTACTTGCAGGCTCAAACGTCCCTAAGGACACTCGTGCCCTTGGCGTCTTCGTTATCACCATCCACCATGCTGCCGATCTCGCTCCTCAGGATCGCAACTACAACCCTCTTGCGCTTACTTCCTCCACGAAGCGAGAAAACATTCGCTCCGCAGACCCGTACATTGTTCTGGCTTATTCCAAGTTTGGAAAGCCTTTGTACACGACTCGCATCATCGAGGGCGACCTGAACCCGGTGTGGGAGGAGACAGCGGTGCTGTTGGTAACCGAAGATGAAGTGAAGGGCGAGGAGGACCTAGGTGTTATGTTGTGGGATAGTGATAAGCGCAGTGCGGATGACCTAGTTGGCAGAGTTAACGTGCCGGTTGCGGACCTCATGCAAGAGCCTGGCAAGATGCACACTCGGACAGATAAGCTGAAGGGCTTCGAAGATGCGAATGACATGCCCGGAACGCTCTTTTGGGAAGTTGGCTACTAGTGAGTGGCGCCTCGTGCAAAATGAGCTTGATGCTGATAATGTTTCGCAGCGAGAAGGCTCCTTTGAACCAGGCTCTGAAAACTGACGCAACCGCGAATGTACCCGCTGGGCTTAAGGATAAGGAGCAACTCCAAGACAAGCCAAGTGTGGCGGATACCCAAGAGGAGGCTGATGCGCTGCGCATTCCACCCGACCCGAATGTGCCTACCGGAGTATTGAGCATCATGATCCACCAGATCAACAATTGTGAGTAAATACTGTGGGGCATGTTTGGCACGACTGACCACGCCGTAGTGGAACGACAAGATATCAAGGGAAACACAGGCTCTCGCGAAGGTCAGGGTGGACAAGACACTTCTGAGCCCGCGCAAGAGGGCGAGCACTTGCCAAACAGCTATTGCGAGATCATCGTCAACGACGACATGATCTATAAGACTCGTGTAAAGCAATACTCGAGCATGCCGTACTTTGAAGCCGGGACGGAACGCTTTGTCCGTGATTGGAGGGAGACGGTCGTAAGAGTACAAGTGAGGGATGCGAGAGTGAGGGAGAAAGATCCCGTATTGGGTGTGATAACCGTGAAGCTTGCGGAGCTGTTCAAGAACAGTTCAGAGGTCACGAGGCTGTTCTCGTTGCAGGAGGGTATTGGTGAGTGTCTGCGATAAGGTATGCATTTCAGCCCTGATACTTATGATTTATGACAGGCTACGGCCGCGCGAACATCTCGTTCATGTTCCGTCAAGTCAAGACCGACCTTCCGCGGACGATGCTCGGCTGGGAAACCGGCACTCTCGAGGTCATCGGCCCCATCCGTCTCAGCCCGACTCCTGAGTACAAAGCTGCCCATGGCGGTTTCAGTGCCAAGAAGCTCGAGATATGCACGACCGACGAGTCCGAGAAGCTGTCATCGTCCTCTGCCAATGCATCGGAGGATGGATCTGTCGCCTGGGACCTGGGCGCAGACAACACCGAGAAAGTGAGGCTACCGGTGTATAACCGCTATTCGTCTGCTGTCCAGTTCCAGATTGGTTCCGGAGGCATTGGCCCCATTGGACAGGCTGAGGACTTCTTGGCCGTGTACTGGTTCAAGGACGTGCCGGATGACGAGGAGACGGAAATTACCGTGCCAGTGCTGAAGAGCGCTAACTTTAAGCAGCTGAGGCAGAACTATAGTAAGTAGCTCGATTATGGGTGCATAGGTCTATGGTACTGACACGACGGTAATAGTTAATGATCAAACTGCTCAGACGCACAAGTATGAGGTCGTCGGATACCTGACATGCACGGTTGTACTGGACTCTGGACTTGATCCGGATCACGAGGACTAGTGAGTCCACTCGTGCTACGCGCTGTGACCAAAAATGCTGAGTTCTGTCTACTTTAGCCAAAACACCCGCGACGAGAAGCAGTGCGTATCATTCGTTTTATTTTCAACAGAGTATATTAATCATTATTTGTTGTGTCTAGCCGATATGAGGCGTATGACCGTGTCGAAGGCCAAGCTGCTATTGCCGAACGCACATCTGAGCTCAAGAACAAAGATGATCTGAGTCGGAAAGAGCGTAAGGAGATCGACGCAGAGAAGCAGCACCAGCTTCAGATGAGACACCGTGGTGTCATGCAGTACCAGGCAGCGAGAACAAGCAAGTGGTCGAAGGAGGGGATCAAGAAGCGGATGGGGACTATCAAGGCGAAGATTACAGGGAACGGAGAGAAGGACAGGAACCAAGTCGAGTCTGAGGCATAAAATGCAAGATGTGCGAGCCAAACCGAGAACACACGACTATCACGCGATGATGAAAGAACATTAGACGTGCCCGTAAAGCACTACTGTATTGTAGTTGTAGTAATTGAACAGTATAGCCAGCTATATGTATCTGCGATATTGAAACACTCATGTATCATCACAACCCTTGCCACGTCATCAGAATGACCATTTTATCTGTACGATTCCATCAACTGCAGTTGTGGCCTGTCCTTTATAGACGCTGACTATGAATTCCACTTCCTAATTTGGAACGCTGTGATCATTGAGCGCCTCTCACTCTAATCACCTTCCGCCACCCGTCCTCTAGGCTTAGCCTTTTGACTCGGACGACATTCACTGACGTCGTGCAAGTTCTTTACTTCGCTGTTGTCTTCTCATAGTACTGTTTCGATAACCAAAGCACATACCCTCAGTATTCCCGGTATATGGAATGCCCGAATTGCGAACTCAAACAACGTCAGTTCTATTGTGAGAACTGCTTGAAGCAGCAGTAAGTTGGATTGCCTTCCATGAATATCACGGCTTACTGATTGAACACCACCGTTGCTCAGTATATCCTCGTTCCGACAACAGATTTCGCACGCTGTAGCTGACCGCGATGCACAGATATCGGCCGCGCAGCGCTCGCTCATTACACTAGGCAATCCTGCCCGACTACGGAGAGCGGACTTGAGGCATGGAGAGGACAGAGTTCGTGAGATTTGGGAGGGGCTCGCGAAAGTGAGGAAAGCGAACGAGAAAGGTGAGTCCGCTAAGCAACAACGTGCAAACTCGTCCAACTCATCCTGCCCTTCCAGCACGCGAACGTATTCTGAGTCTACGTGAGAGCCTCGCAGCCCGCCGACGGGCACTAGCGGTAGCATCTTCGATCACCCCGTACACTCACTCGAGCCCGGCGTCCCACTCTGCGTCACCTTCATCTCAGCCTTCCGACTCTGCCACTCCTCCATCACGGATCGGCCAACGGAAGTCTCCACCCTTGACGCCTTCAACTCCCGTCCGGCCTTCCCAGCCGCTATCCAGGACCTCTCAACTGTTTCCATCGACGTCACCACAGGGGACGCGCGGGAATCAAGCACGGATTGGTTCTGCGCCTTCCTCGGCTTCGCCGCCAAGCCTGAACCGGTTTGCCCCTGCAGCTGTCAGGTCTGGAAGTGCAGCCGGGAATTTGGATGCTACCATCACGCGCCATATAGAGCAGGCCTCCTTCAGACTAACCGACTTATCGGATACTGTGGCTCGTGCCCGTACCGGCCTCGTGCAAGAATTAGTAGAGGTATTCAGTGTCGTAGAGGTCAGTAACCTGCATTCCAGTGCCAATGTTTCATGCTGACATTTTATGCAAGGTGGGCGGTCGGCCTCCCATAGGTGGCAAAGCTGGCACGAAGGGAGAGTGGACTATTGGGGGCCTTGTTCTACCGGTTCCGGGCGATATGCGACGTAAGCCTTTACAGGATCAACTGTTGAACAATGAGACTTACTCAGCTATTTCCAGGGTACCCGCCAGACCACATTAATGCAGTTGTCACGCACACATTACATTTTCTATCGCTGCTTGCTTTCTACCTTGGTATCAAGCTACCGTTTGAGGTAGTATGGAGTCGGTCGTCTACACCCCCGTCATCATCATCGTCTCACCACGGGGCTGATCACTCACACTATGGGTTGCTTGGAGTGGGAACACCTTGGATAGGTGCCACTAGGGGAGGGGAGAGCGGTGGATGGGCTCGGTAAGTACTAGGCATAGATATCATTTGCAGTTGAGGCTCACACTGTCTTAGATGGAGTACGAAGCATCCCCTACATGTGTCTGCAGCCCCACAAGCGACTACCGGACAAACCTCACCTTCACAGTCGCCTTCCAGCAAGGCGAGACCGTCTCCCCAACAACGCTCTGTCAGCTCGCCGGTTTCGACTATGCGAGGCAAACCAACCACGCCCATAACGTCTCTTGATGAATCTCATGTCGAAGAACCGGGCTCTGAAAGTACTTCTGCAAGCGGAAGCTCTTTCACCACCGCATTGGCCATGCTGTTATATAATGTGTGCTACCTTGCACATACGCAGAACGTTGACATCCCTCTCGCGCAAGCTGGAGAAGTCCTGAGCAACTTATGGGCAGTATGTTGTAGCCCTGAGCTTGGAAAGTAAGTGCTACGCTATCCCTCCGAACATACTTTGACCTGCTTCACGTTTGTAGACGTTCACACGCCACAAATCCTCTTCTACCCGCGCCTACACCGCCCTCCTTTCCCCTCGATTTCGCACAACTTCTTCAAGCCACCGCAGCAAACCCATCTCGCGCCAGAGCGAGAGTCCTGGGGACGAGGGAACGGGCACGAAGCGAGGCTATTATTGAAGAAGATGACGGGTGGGATTTGGTATGATGTACTTAAGTGTGCACCGATTAGTGCTCCCCCACTATACATAGAGCCAGTAGCTGTTAATCATGGACTCCAGATCTGTAGCATATAGTTATCATCTCCCAAATAAATGTATGATCAATATGGACGGACGAGCGGACCGTACCCAGGCATATCGCCTTGTTCTTGGCCGTCGGGCTGCTCGCCGTGTGGCGGGCGCTACGTAGCCTCATTGTCTGGGAAGGGTAGTAGCTGTGGCCATAGCATCAAGCATATACTAGTGGCGGGGCCTTTCCTCACTGACATGTAAATTCCCTCTTGTTCACCTACCATCACACCCTCTTCCCCAATACCCTCACCTATCTGTCGATACACATATCCTCAATCATTGAAAGTTATGGACGCTAAAGCGTTGAACATCATGTCTCGGAAAGACATTCAGAAGCTGGCACAGGTGTGTTGTAAGCTGTTACTACGTTTGCTTTCAAGAGGGCTAACTTCCTGTACTAGCGAGAAGGCATAAAAGCCAACCTGAAGAGTGAGGTCATCATCCGCGACCTATTGAAGAAGCACCCCAAGGGCGTACCGAGGTATATGCATTTATTGTGGGGAGATGACATGTCGTGCTCATATGTACACGAATTCCTACAGGCTGCTGTCTCCTGTTCCCAAGAGAGCCAGAAACGCGATTGTACGCGACGAAATCGCGTCGAGAGCGAACATCCAGCGGGGCGCAGAAGTGCGCGCCACAAACTCAAGCAGGAGGACGCGTAGGTGGCCCGACAGTTTAGCTCTCATTTGGCCCTGAGCAATGTCTTCTTCAGGAGCACAGACTTCTGGGCATGCGATAAATGTCTCAGCTAACGGAGATGGCACGATCCCAGGTGAGGCTGTCCAACTCTCGGCCTTGCCGTCGTACTCACTCCACCACTCAGCTCCGAAAGTCGGAATCGTCGCCACTGGCACTGCAAATGCTGCTCCGCAAGCCGCGGCAACCATAGAAAGTAGACTGGTCCCAGTGCGTGTTGAAGACGACCTAGTAGCATCAAGAAAGTCTCCGAACCAGACAGTTAATGGAAGCATCAGAAGGGAAAGCGGGGCGCATACTGCTGCTGGCCTAGCAACACCCCCAGAAAGTCATACATCGGTATCGCCAAGAGTGACAAGCCCGCCAGTCAACACCCAGTCGAGAGTAGGTAGCCCTGCCACAAGGAGTATAGAGGTGAGGATTCTGTTCAGCAGGTTCGGGTTGCTACGGCCCAGACTGACACTACGTAAATTCCAGAGGGCGCAGATTCCCTCCCCGACACCAGCCACGGCTAGGCCTACTGAAGCACGGGTCATACAGATCCTGCGCCATCTGAGAGTGCTTGTCGACGAGAGGGTATCTCTTCGGCATCAGCTAACAGAAGCGCAGGAGCTGCTGATAGTGACGGAGAAAATCAGGAAGGAGAACGTCGAGCAGCTGGCCAGAATGCGGCGGGAGAGAAAGATACTGGAGCAGTTCTTCATGACGAGGCTGCAGCGCGACGAAAGACTGCACAGCGGGGATCATTCGTGGAAGCCCGACGTGCCGGGCGAAGAAGAGGTCGACTACGCATATGTTGGAGAGGTTAGCGACGGACTAAGCTCCGACGAGTACGTCGAGAGTGATGATGAGGTGATCATCTCTGGAGCATCCAATGCTATGGCGTCCGACGAGAACAAGAGCGCGAATGAAGACGAGGATGAGGAGCAGATGATAGTCTCAGCTCAGCATTTGAGCATCGGGATTCCGGTTTTGAGCCAGTAATAGTAGATCCCCGTTATATGTATAATTTAGAATGAAGTACCTTCCAGAGCTAGACACCTCTCCAATAAACAACACTACGCACCTTGAGGTTTCCGCAAGAGACAGAATAAGAGCTGGCAGTGAATCGGCTGCGAAGCAGTTCAATCTGTTCAGGAGCTAAGGAGAGCAAGTGTTCCGATCGAGATGGTTGGAAGACGTCGACGACGTTTTAGACTTCAGCATAGTAGTTTCGACGAGGAAAGAGATGAAAGTGGGTTGTGACTGGAAAACCGCTCGATAGTCGCTCGATATCCCATCAGCGGGTTTTCCCGAATCCCTCTCACACCGGCCCACGCTTCGAGTACTTGGTGCAGAAGAATATGCAGTCTACTGGACTTCGAAACAGACATACTATTTTCGCTGTCGCGCTAGACATCGTGATACAGGGCAAACTAGAACATACACTATCAAGTACTTATACAGCGCCAACGATCCACCGCCTGGCAAGATGCCGTAGTATTTTAGATGCACTGGGAGTAGTAAGCTGGAGGGTCCTAATCAGTGCCTGTATCAAGTAGAAGTTGAGTGTGGTGAACGTACCGTTGAGCGCAGTGCACTTGTAAGGGGCAACACAGGCGGTTGGGCCGGTGAATCCTTGGCCACCGCACTGCCCGTATTGAGCAACTGTTCCACCAGTAGGAGATGCGGGAGCAGATGTAGGGGAGCTCTTGACGGTCGTTGGCTTGCTCTGTCAGGCGATACATATGTTAGTCACATATCGGCAACGCCAAGGATGTCACTCACGGTTACAGGGGCGCTGGTGGGTGGCGGGGGCGGCGGGGGAGCGGCGGTACCGCTGCCGCTGGAGCCGTAGAGAGGAGGTCCGGGGATGACGTAGGTGGTCTGAGTCTGGGCAGCGTTGGAGTAGACGTCGATGCTGAGACCGGGGTCGCTGTTGCTGTAAGCACCAGGGAAGGTGACGAGCTCCGCAGCGGTGGGGGCGAGGTTGCCTCCGCCAGTGATGGTGATCTGGGCGCACTCAGGGTAGAATTGCTTTAATCGGGGTGCATGTCAGTTTCCTCGTTAGATCGTCCGTATGTGTGAATGCTTACAGCGGGCAGGGAGTGGAGGGCGATCGTCTCGAAACGAATGAGGTAGTTGCCCGATGGGACAGTCTTGGGGATGGTCGTGGTCCAGGACGAGTTGTCCGCGATCATCTTGCCGTCAGCCCATGAACCGCTGCCCACAGTGCCGGAGAGGAGACCAGCTTCGTCGATCTTGAACCACTTGAGAGTGTTGGCGTTGACACCAGTGCAGGACGAGCCGGGGCATTGGGCCAAGTAGGTCAGCTATGCACATGGTCAGATCTCAGAATGTTCAATGGAGAAGAGATATTTACCATAGGGCCGATGGCGTGCGGCCAGACTTGGTTCCAGTACGCGGTGATGGCAGTGCCGGCGGCGACGCTTGCAGTGAGCTGGAGGGCACCTGAAGTTCCGTCATCGTTGCAAGCAATAGTCGGGTCAGTGGCGGTAGTGATTGGGTTGCTAAAACCCAGGATCAATCTCAAGCTTGCACCAAGGAGACTTGGCAGGGCAACTTACTATGTGGACCAGGGACGTTGAATGGTGGTCTGGCCCGTAGGGGAGTTGTAGGGTTGCCTGGGCAAAGGACAAGTATTCAGTATTGGCAGGAAGTGCGAAGAATAAGCGATAATGAACAGACCATCCGTTGTACCACTGTCCGCTCCATGAGTAAGACAGAACACCACCGTGTGCGAGCGCCGACGGGATGGCAGAGGAGAGAGCGAGGAGAGCAGTGACCGCGAACATGTTGTTTTTTTGCTCGTAGGAGACGACTGTACCTAGTGTCTTGGTTGTTTGCCGTAGTCTGTGGGGATCTTTTATAGCCTGAGACCTCGGCAAACATCAGCGAACACGGCTTGTCAGGCCACTCGAGCAAGTTCGAGCGGTGGCCGAAACGGATATACCACGGGTTCTGGTCGGTCTATGACAGACGGGTAGTGTGGGGTGACTTCGTTCGGGTCACGGCACCGCGGTTTCTGTTACGCTTCTCTATTACCCCGCATTGTAACGCGGAATAAGCTCGCTTGAGGGCTACGCCTTGACCTCCCGGCAGCGCAACTTTGACGCGTCCGGCCGCGCATGGGCGTAGTATAAAATGATCGAGTACTCTCACGTTGTCGATGGGATTGTACTGTACGGCAGACCAGTGACGTCGTCCTGAGCTACGCAACCACATGTGCAGCAGCACGACAGTAGAGCCGGTGGATCTTGTAGCTATTCTTGTGTTCGAGCCTCCCGAAGTTCTCGCCAGTATGTGATAGGCACGCACGCCACGGAGGGCATCCGCGCGCGTCCAGACGCAATCCTGTACCTGCGACAGAACCTAATGTTTGAGTGCGTGGTGCCTAGAAAAAGACCGTCGTAAACGCGTTCGTCCTAGAATATCGGGCGCCAAATTCAGACCAACATCCTTGTCTCGGATCTGCGGTCGGCATGAACTCGGTTGGATTTCCACAGGGAAGGTGGTCAAGTGAACAAAGTGAGACACCCTATGATACGACCCGGGGTGTGATCCTACAGCACGGCTGAGCCTATTAAAAGTCAAACTGTCGCGAAGAGCTCAACATACCATAAACGTGCCCATCAGAGCTGGAGCTCGTGGTAGTTCCTGGCGAAGTCATGGAAAATCCTCAAGCTAATTATAAACCTTCCCACGCCACGAAGGCTGTTTATCGTTGATTCCGGCCTTGGCTTGTACCTACACGTTCAAGTCGTTCTGCATTGAATGCCTTCTTCATCTATAAAAAAGCTGTCATTATTTTACCTGATTCTACATGTCTACACAGTGCTAATCCAAAATAGTGATCACAACAATTACACAACGGGTGGGCGGTGCTATCTCCGTTTCAACCAGAACCATGCAACTGTCGCCGTGGGTATCGTGGCCACCGCACAAGTAACCACCACCATTTCAACTAACACTTCCTTCCATAATTTCATTAGACGCACTGCCCCGGCATACTCGAGGAGAACCTTTTCCTCCTCCTTAACACCCTCGCCTATCTCCGCGCCGCCGTCGCCTTCCACCTCCGTCCGCGGTCGAAATGTCGCTTGTCGCATGTCCAAACTCCAAATAACCCCGCGAACGAGACCCTCCCGGAACACAGCTCTGCGTTTCTGGAGCCATGCACGCCGCGGGTACCAATAGCCAAACCGAGTCTGTATGCTGGCGACGAAAGCTTTCCAATAGACGGCAGCTGTCATGGTCAATGAGCTGGAAGGCAAACCTAGATGATCCGCCAGAGGGTCTCCAACTAGGACGCGAGTGACAGCGCAATTATACTCGAGCGATGTCCTACCTAGCGGGCGGTCCGATATTGCTCTGAGGATAGCTAGAGTTGCACCGGAATGCGATGACGATACTGATGCCTCGTAGGCGTCATGCTCTGAGAATAGATCGAGGACCATCGTCACGAGGAACAAGTCTCCGACTCGCGGCTCGACAAAATATCGTCTGAGAATGTCGGGGGAGACCCCGAGGTAGAAGCCAACATGTCGCCACAAGGCTAGATATGCTCTCTCTTGTTCAGGGTGTGGAGCTAATCCAAGACGTTTCAAAGACCAGAGAGGTATGATGCAGAATGCACCCAGTCTAATAAGCGGTGAGTGGGTGATTTATGCACAGAATGTAGCAGACTTACGTCGCAGCCATATCCTCCTGACTGACAGGGACGTCCATATTCGATTCAGAGGATGACGTCCTTCTCAAACGCTCGGACGCTCTCCGTCGCGCGATACCGTGAAGGAGGCGAACTCGAACGGCAGACTTCCATCCTTCACCACCAGGAAGCAATTCTTCTAATGGAGACTTATTGCCGCGGGCAGCATCGCCAGGTTGTGTGCAGGCCATGACGTCCAATACAAATTGCAGAGTCTCTAGTAGACGAGCGAATGCGCGATCATCTGCCTGTTTGTTAGACCGCCCAAGATCATCTGGATGCGACTTCTTATTTCCAGGCGTTACGAGATAGGAAACAGCTTGAAGAGTACGCATGATACGAGGACTTGCCGGCAGATGTTATAAGATGTATCGTATTGTGGGTATGGAGTGATGCATACCTTGCGAATCCACCTGCAAGGGAGTAGTGAAGTAAAGCTTGCATGATTTGCACGGAATGATCCACGAAGAAGTCCTGTGCTATTTGGATCTCACGCTCACTTGCTATGATGTCGTCCGGGGGAGAACTTGTTACTTCATCCAAAAATGGTTGGACTTCTTGAGAAGAAGGATTATCGCGTGCATAGTTCTCCACGGATGCAAGCAAATCCTTTCCGACGCTGGACGAAGGAGACTCGAAAACTGCAGCCAATGCGCCGTCACAAACAGGATCTCCTACGCTTCTCCACCTTAGGAGGACGGATCAGTATGATGGAAATAGCTTCGTAAACTCTCGTACCCCGTGCATATGTCTTCTGTAACAGCTCCGTTCGTATCATGGATCCAGGCATGCCCCAAGAACTCTATTACGTCCCCGTTGATTACCGAATTGTCGTATTGGCGGAGGTGTGTAACATGCTTAACCTGTGACGAGCGATACTTGTCATGAGTTATATCTCCTATGAGGATGACCATTACTTGCACAGCGCGGCGGGCCTGGTCGTGGTATCAACCTCGTTTGACGGCCATCGTCAGAAAGAACCCGGGCTGCTGAGTAAGAGGCGGCTATAAGGACACATCCCGACTGGCTCTATCCGGAAATCCATCTAGCTGGGGCGCCTACTGAATGTTCAGTAATTTGTGAAGACCGAGATATACTGTACGGGCCCCTTCGGTGACATTGAAATTCATCTCGGAGGTTTGCTGTACTCAGGTAATCAATGAAGATCAACTTTGTTCTGCATAACGGATTTTGCCAGTGCTCAGGGCAATAGTTGTTGCTGATATCCCACGTCCTGGTGCCATGCTACATACCTGAGAGCTGTGATATGTGCATTGGGTTGGGAGTGGTAGGCCAAGTACACCTTGCGAGTCATAGAAACGAATCACCTCATCCTCGATGTGAGCCGGACTCGGAAGATCCGCAATCCTAGGATTCCAGGGATTACGTGGGTGAAGAAATTATTATCACATAGTCAATGCTTGAACCTCCTGGTGTGAAGTTCCTGCGCATCCTCTCTGCATAACGTTATGATTAGCATGCGTATCATACACCGGAACAATAAGGAGCGTAGTCAGGTAAAGTAGAATTGAGCAGGGCATGACGATGCTTGACAATGGGTTGTATCTTATCGACCTGATGCCACTGACAACGAAGCAAGCAGACATCACGTACATGCACTGTCTATTGAGGCACTCAGGTCCGTCTCTTGATACCCGGGACACAGGCTGTCCGACACGCAGTAAACACTCAAAGTTCGCTATTGTGCCGTGAAGCGCTGACATCTTTATTCCCATTATGGCAATTCCCGACGTAGCGCAAATAGAGCCAAATTGAATCCCACCGGCGCCTTAGCCGCCATACCCCCAAATCGGGCAAATACGCCGTCAATAGTGCTTAAGCGCCGCTTTTGTTCTGTAAACAGCCTGGCTATTATTCTCCTACACGCGACGAGTACAATGGACGTTAACAACAAAAGCACGTCTGCCCTCTGTATTAATACTAAAGGTGCATGCATGGCTTTGGATCCTCCGTTGTATCATCCTCTTCTGCCTCATCGGCTTCAACGACTCTGCACTCTACTCTCTAGCCATTTACGACAACTGACACGATGACATCAAGTGAGTACAACTTCAATCATATTGAGATGGCTACCGGTGTGCGGCAATACAAGGGGCAGTGTCCTAGGATTGTTGGAGTTGTAGATGGCTGGTTAAAAGGGCTGGAGGGTAACAGTCGACACCTGCGGTAGCGACTGTGATGGACAACGACGATATGTCGGACACCGTTGTAGCCACCGCGTACCAGTATCCCGAATACTCATTGCCATCTTTTGCAGTCTTCTCCAATCTTAAGCGGAAGTCCCGCACTCGCACAAAAGCTGAACTCAGTTCTCCTTCAAAAGCCAAACCACTGCACATCCTTCCAGGTCTTGCCGAGCTTGAAGAGGAAGAGTCACGGCCCTCTACCTCATCAATGGTCTCACCCTCTAGCGACTATCTCTCACCTATATTATCCGCAAGTCGTGGTTTCGGTGGAAGTCGGACACTCGGGAGTGGCGCACGCACCTCAAGGGTACAGGATACCGCTGATCGTAAACGCGATTCGAGGCGTGTTGTTCTGACTGGCGCAGAAGGACTTACATTCGACGACTTTTTCCCCGCTCTTGGCGAGCCTCGCCCTGCTCCATCACCTCAAGTGAACCCATCTCCCCCTCAGACACGCCGACAATCTGAAGATCCTTTCGTAGTGATCGAGTCGCCCCTCGACTCTATCAATTTTAGATTCTCCGGCTTCAACCTCGAATTCGATGCGCCCGCGACACCGAGCTCGCGCCGCAGTCTATCCCCCACCCCCTCAACGACCAGTAGCCGGACCACAAGCACAGTCGCCAGCAGTTCCAGTGCCGCCAGTGCCGCGTCACGGACCCCTATCTTCACGCCTCCCACATCTGATGACGAGTCTCAGGTGAAACCACACCCCTTTTCAAATCTCACTCGTGCGCCGACTTATAAGTCGCAGCGCGCGTCAATACTCTTCATGAAATCCATGCCCGACTTGCAGCGCGCGGCGGCTCAGCCGCACCCTCCGGTACCATCCCGCACGGATGACGACAGCGAAGATGCATCCTGGTTCGCAAATGAGTTGAGCGACATCGTCACGATGGCCACGGACTCCCCCGAGTCCGCACTGAATGAGACTCGTCGTGCTCGCCCTGACTCTGTCTTCCCCCAGCCACACCCTAGTTTTGGGCGTCATAGGCAGAGCAAGGCCCTTCCTTCTCTTCCTAGGCTGTCTCTCACGGAGGCCTCCACAAGAGGACCAAGCGCACAGCTAGATCCCACTTTCCCTCAGAAGATGCGCCGTGCAATCCCCACTCGCCCGCCTCCGCCTCCACCAATTCGCATCGAGCCTGCTCCTTCGCCCACGATGGAAGAGAGGACGGATGAGTTGCTCGCTTTGTTGGCCAATGCCGCAATGGATTCCGCTTTCCTTGGCACCGGTTTAAGTGGTTCCACTGTGTTCCCCCCTTCGCTGCCAGTAACCCCAAGCAGCGCCTTTGCTATTGTCACGCCAGTCACTGCCCGTCCTCCTCCCCGATCTTCGATCCCCGCGGATATCCACGACTTCTTCGACGACGATTGTTGCCCCGACGACAGGGATCTCTTACCGGACGAGAGCGATGACGGCTTCGAGTTCGACATTGACAGTCCGCCCACTTCGACCTGGCCCCTCACTCCGAAGAGCATCAGCATCTACTCTCAGGACTCGATGAGCCTAGACATGGTCCCGCTGGAGATGGAGACGCCTAAGGCTGTCAAAGGCGGATTTGACAGCTCAACGGATGAGATTCCTCTCTCTCCCGCGATCTCTGACAGTCCCTTCGCGGGTATGTACGCCTCTGATGCGCCTCCAAGAGTTCTGCGCTCACGATGGTCGTCTTCGACGTTGTCATCCTTGGTCGACACTCGCCAGGCACCTTTATCCCCTTCATCATGGAAGCTGCGCTTCAACCTCGGTTCCTCCGTATCTCCCACTAAGAAATCTCACAAAATAAAAACATCTATCAGCAAACCTTCATTGAAGGCGACCAAATCCCAAACCCCACTTGGCTCTGCCGCGCAGACGTCCGCCACTCTCGAACGACGAGAGAGCAGCTCATCCAGGATGAGCGATTCTGGCAGCGATAGCGGCGAGAGTACAGCCAGCTCTGGACTTCGACGCAAACCCATCCCAATTGAGATCTTCATGCGCGCATGAAGCTCCTTTCTGTTCTCGGAACACAATAATGACCTCCGACATCCGAATGTGCACGTCTATCACATCATTGTAGCCTTAGCCCTTTTCATCTTGGAAACACTATCCCTTCACGTAATCTGCCTCACGGACTCCATGCTATTTATCATTCGCTTTCCTCATCCAGTTCGCCGTTTTTGCTTTCGTTCACATTGCTATCAGCGCAGTAGCGCATTCCACAATCATTGTTCCTAATTTCTATCGGTCTCTCATGGTTTACGTACCTTACATATGTAGTACGCCCTTTCATGACCTTGTCATAGAATCTTCTGTATTTTTTGTCATTGGTAATAGCATCAATGCACGTAACGGTCGTATTGCACATCTGAGCATTTGGACGTCTGAGGGTCAAGTAGCATCCATCCAAGTCACAGGGTGACAGGCGCCAATAGTGCCACTGACCTTACGACCTGCCCTCGCTTATAGTAGCGGCGAACTCGTTATGGGATTTTCTGCCTCATGTTAATTCTCACATAAGTCCAACGCAAGACGAAGGTAACCTATCTTTTCGACCATCAGCAACCACCAACTCACCTCCTTCCTTCTGCAGACACTCGACTATGTACTACGATGACGAAGATGTGATCGAGCAGTCTGATGGCGACGCTGTAAGTAAATGACTCTAAGAACGCGTTTTCACGCGTTTAATGCCATGATTTAGATGGAGGAGGTCCTGAAGATGTCTCTCGAAAGCTATTCAATGCGACGTGAAGGTAACGCCAACTCCAGTCGTCGCAAACTCTCAGCTGTCGGTTCATCTACTTCTCGCGCCGCCGCATCGAGCGCAATGTCTTACAATAAGATACGGGACCTCGAGGAGCAGAACACTCGTGATCTAGCCGAAATCCGAGAGTTGAACGATACAATTCGCAAGGCTGAACTTGCCCGCAAGAGTCTCCAGGATGCAATGCGTGAGCGTGAGCTCGAACTAGACGCGCTGCGGCAACATGCCAGAGGTGGTGCGGTAGCAGTGGCGAAACCACGCCAAGGGACGTCTGCGCCAAGAGGGGCCAGTATCGACTATTCCTCCCCGGATTTTGAATGGGGCGCGCAGATGAAAGCACAGATGAAGAAAGTGTTTGGGATCAATGCATTCCGTCTCTGCCAAGAGGGGTACGTAGGGCTCTGGCCGTACCTCTGAATCATTGCGCTTAACGCCTGCTTGATAGCGTTTGCAACGCCAATATGGATTCACGGGACATCATATGTGTCATGCCGACAGGTGCGGTTTCCCTCGAGAACCCAGCTCTGTGCTCAAACGTCTCCAGGCGGAGGAAAGTCCCTCACATATCAACTGCCTGCCATCATGTCGCGAGGTTGCACACTCGTGGTCTCCCCGCTTATATCTCTCATGGTATGTTGTGGGTAATTACTGGTTGCGCTTGACTAACAGCGATTCACAGACAGATCAGATCCTCCACCTGCGAGAATTTGGGAGTGAGTTTGCTATTCTTTCCTTTCCTTCTCAAATGCTTATTGAGATGCATCAGTTGCTGCAGTTATGATAACAGGATACACGTCGAAAACAGAATCGAACGATATCTATCGGCGGTTCGATGAAATGGCTAGATCACCCATACAAGGACAAGACGACATTAAGATGTGTTATGTGACGGTATGTATAGCCATGGTGATAGTTTCGTAAGCTTATCTGTTAGGCAGCCGGAGAAGATGTCCAAGAGTAACGTTTTCATGTCGAAGATGCAGAAACTTGCGGATTCAGGGAGGCTAGGTATGCTATCTGTTATTTGATTATCAGCAATGTCTAACCGGGAGCAAGCTCGCATTGTTATCGACGAGGCGCATTGTATATCTCAGCAAGGTCATGATTTCAGGTATATCTGTTTTTGACGTCTTTATCGTTATCATGTGTATTGATCATCGTCTCCAGGCCCGATTACCTCGCATTAAATGTACGCTACTATAGTTTATTCTTTCTGGAGATCACTGATGTAAATTGTTTGGATAGTCATGTAGGAAGCTGTGGCCACGTGTCCCAATACTCGCTCTTTCTGCTACCTGTCCACCCGCGGTACTCAAGGACATTCTCAAAATCCTTCAACTCAAACCTATTGTCAACGGGCGAGGTAAGATACATGCAGTATTTGTTCCATCCCTGCCCCCTAACGTGGAGGACAATTACTGTAGACGCCTCTAAAGAAGGTCTGGCGCTCTAAACCTGAATTGTTTCTGAGACCTCATATCCATCAGGCACCGTATACTTTACATCACCTCTCTACAGGAAGAATCTACACTATAAGATTTTAACGAAGCCATCTGCTGCGTCTCAAGTTAACAAGGAAATTACGAGGTGGATTTTAGAAGAACATCCCCGCGATACCGGCATTATTTATTGCTTCAGCAGAAAGGTACAGCGCACATAAAATGTATTGAGAATCCGTCGCTTACGCCTGGATATAGGACACGGAAGCAGTTGCGGAGGCCGTGCTCAAAGAGAGTGGTGGCAAGATTAAGACGGGAGTATACCACTCTGAAATCGCAGATGGCTCGAAACTTCGCTTGCACGAAAAGTGGCGTAATGGAGATGTACAGGTTGTTTGTGCTACTATAGGTAAGCTTCGTAAGAGAAGTCTTGAGCCTTGTACTCAAGAAAATCGTAGCTTTTGGTTTGGGAATAGATAAGGGCAATGTGCGATTCGTGATTCATCACACTGTATGTGTTACCTCCTACAATCATAGGAACATCCGCTCATTCGCAGCATGCAGCTTTCTGTAAGTAGCCCGGACAAAACACACCCAACACAGACTAATTGACGCCTTTGAACAGAAATCATTAGACGGTTTTTATCAAGAGTCTGGCCGTGCTGGCAGGGACGGGGAAGATGCGGACTGCGTGCTGTACTACCGCCCTCAAGATGGAATGGCAGTCAACAGTCAAACCATGAGCGAACGCACCCCTCAAGCAAATCGTGCGAACCATTTATTTTTGTGACCATACGTTCGACTATTGAGGCGACTGTTTCCCTCGGAACAGTGCACGAAATGTTGCGTTTTGCACAAGATCTCGATCAATGCCGTAAGGTTCAATTCGCAAAGTACGTTCAAGCGGAACGCTCTTAGTTCATGTTCATGGTGGCGTCGATGGAGCTCGTCTCACGTCGCCTTTTGGAACTTCTCAGGTACTTCAGCGCATCTTCTCAATTGGACACGGCCTCGTGGACAACCGCCGAGGAGGATGCGATGTCACGGTGCGGACATTGCGACAATTGTACCAGGTCACCGGAGACCGTCGATCGACGGGACGTGACGTTAGAAGCGTGGCAGATATTGACGATTGCCGAAGCCGTGCAAAAAGAGCGTGGTCGTGTTACCTTGGGTCAGCTGGCCGACTTGGCTCGAGGTAGTGGCAAGGGCGAGTTTGGAAGTGCCTCACATGGGAAGAGGGGGAAAGCAACCAAATCCACTCTCGATTGGGAGGCTGTGATAGGTGACCCTGTCAAACTGTCGAAAGACGTAAGTTCCTTACCAATTCTTTATTATGTGTCCTGAACCCGCGTTATTTTCGAATAGCACACGGAGTGGCTTTGCGTGCAGCTCCTGGTGCAAGGATACCTGAAAGAGCATTGGGTTAAAAACGCATACACCGTCAACACGTATCTACAACCGGGGGATCAATGTTACAGAATAACGCGCCATTCTCAAGACGATGTTCGTGAGGGTAATGGCGTAAGAATTCAATGCTCTTTCATTGTCAAGGCGAGCAAGCGGTCCGGAAAGCAGAAGGCCGCTGATCCTACGACCGAATCCGACAAAGAGCAAGATCCACCTCCGATCATTAGCGGCACGGCTAGACGGAAGAGGAAGCTGTCGCACTCGCCAAAGAGACATGCGGAAGAAGAATTTGACTATATAGCGGATTCCACGTGGAGAGACGAAGACAGTCCAGCTTACAAGCGTACGACTGGTAAGAACAAAACAGGTTCAACGAGCTCCGAGGACGACGGCGACGATGACTGGAGCCAAACGCTTCGGCCGCGTTCAAAAACCACAAGGAAACGACCAAGAACCAGCACCTCATCGAAGAAGGCACTAGCTACGAACGACGTTATTGAACTATCATCAGACTAAAGGGGGAGACATTCATATTTATTGTCAACATGTACTATTTGCATACATATATGTATCAACCATGGAAGCCTGCTTCTGCGTCGTTCTGTGTCCATAAGTTACTTATATCGTTAGGGTATAATGGGGTATTAGTACTACGCTACAATTGTGTGACTTGCGCCTTCGCTATCCTACATATCCTACCGTCCACGCATTTCATACGCTTGTGGAATTCTTTTAAATATGTGACGCATTATTTGGTAGCGCCTGGGATGCATTCTTGGGCTGCTTGAGGGCAGAACGCAGGGGCGGCTTAGGTATAAGTCTGTGGTAAACGTCGATTCGAACGCCTTCTTCGTTCATCCAGCCAGCTTGAGGTTCAGGGTAGGCCTATGCCATTGTTAGAGTATGATATCCTGAGTGGAGTAAACAACATACAGCAAGGTCAGGAGGATATTCTTGGCCAGATTCGGCACACTTGTACTTCCCGTCGTTGGTCCATAGTTGGTCCCTAGAATACATTTAGCAAACTACAATGCAACGAAGGGTCGGGTACTCACCCACGACGGTTGAACCATCCCTTCCTTCTCTGACCTGCGGGCACGGGGGATGGACAAACCAAATCCTCCGTCCAACGCACGCAGCGCTTAGCGTTAGAAATCGCACCTTCTGTCTCGGGGTTGGACAGTCCTCGTGTCAGCGGTGGCTTTACAGCCTCAGGGGGAGATCGCTGAGTAAGGGTAACCGTAGGGGAGGAGTTCGCACGCTGCAAAGTTCCCATCGGGCCGTTGGGCTGGCTCGTGCTGGGGTTAGGATATTGCAGCCCAGGCGGTAATCTGAGAGTTGCTTCCCCCTCCGGAGCGTTAGCTGTAGGGGAGATAGACTGAGAGCGCGAGTCGCGTCTCGCAATAGGGGGTTCCGGTGCTTTGACGGGCACGGCTGTCCGGCCTGATCGTTCGTCGGAGACTCGCTTGAGGGGTGTCGGTACTGATTGCACGTTGGTGGGTGTGGGCCGCAGAGCACCGTAGTCGTCGAGAATCACAGGACCTTCGTCGTCATTACGATCCGCGGGAACGTAACGGGAATTGTGACTGTTTGTGATGTTGGCCATCGCCTGGCGGCCGGATGGTGGGATGACTGGGCCATGAGGACTGCCGTAGGGCGAGGTGGCAGACGCGTTCAAAGCGTCTCGGTTATGCGTATAATAGGCTGTGGCCTCCAGGGTCTCTGTGCTGCTACTGGCGCGTGTGGAGGAGACCTCTACAGAGAAAGGGGATACGTCGTCAACGGAGTCGGTATCCGAACTCGATGACGATAATGGACTACCAGGTAAGTCCGATACTGAAGATATGGAGCGTTCATAAATGTAGGTGTCGGGAATAGCACCGGGCACAATGCCATATGGCTTATTAGATTTTGTACGAGTGAGAGCAAGCCCCTGATCATACTCCGGCATAGGTTCGCGGCGCGTTCCTTCTGACCAGCCAAGAGATGGTTTTCTGTCTGCATCCTGGCGTGACGGGTATGCGTTTGGTTTCCACGGTGCAGTAGAAGGTGTGCGACTGGCATAGTCAGGCTTTGCGCCAGCACCTTGCTGTGGGGGAGGAGGAGAGGGGCTTTTGAAGACGTGAACGGAAAATCCACGGGGAACCTCCAGCACGTACTTGAGGCAACGTTAGCATCTGAAGTAACACGCGACCTCAAGGAACTAACCTTTGAGCTATTGCGGCTATTACGGGAGCCCTTGCTATCAAAGCCCAGGGAGGACAGCATAGTGGTTAGGTGCGAGCGAAGTCACTGAGAGTGACGGGAAGAAATCCAGAAGGATGGGTGTTTATAGCGTAGAATGGGCGGGCAACACGCCAGACGTATTTGACATGCTGTTCGCACGAGTGTGACACCCGCCTATCGGATGCGGCACTTTGGGACGTGTGGGGCATGCATCTCTGCTGAATCATTGCATGCGGCAGGCATTTGTGTGATTGCTGGAAGCCTGGACACGTTGTCTTCGAGAAACCGCCGCAGAGACCACCGATTGCCTATCGGGACTGACGTAAAGCCTCTCTTCGCAACACGGACGACATGAGAAGATGAAGTCACTCATTCATAGAGACCCCACAACATCAAGGCTAACGAAAGCGGGTCTAGATGATCAAACAGTGAGAAACGGTGTGGAAGGCTGTATTCAACGGAACGGGCGCACCGCGGAAATGGGCGGCTGCTCGACCCTGCAGTGGTCTGCTTTCATGTGTACACCATAGACCTGTTGTATACATGCTGCTGGCTAATGATTTCCCTGAAACCTGACGGAAGTTATAGGCTGAGGTTAAGCATTGCGAGAGGACTCGATGAGTGAACGTTTCGCATGCGTGTAGATCATCAAAGTCTACTACTATATAAGGCATACGTGGTTCACTGTCGCCCGCATTCACGTGACTGGAAACGCAATTATTCACATTTGGGGGTGTCTAAAATACTAACAAGCGTACAGGCGGGTTTTTACCAGGCCTCTTCAAAGCTGAGCCAGTCCTTAAGAACCACTGACCGTTCAGTGGCAATTTGTTGAGTCATTTCCACCTGGCGTGGAATAGGTAGTTCCTCAAATGCAGCTAGTAAGCGTCCATCTAAGATCCCCTTTGCCAGCGGTCTGGCAACTCTGTCGTTACGGACAGTGCTAGAGGCAATGATAGATAAGTATTAGTGTATCAGCCGTTGGTCTTTCCTCGCTCACCGGAAAGCTTTGGGATTTAAGCTTGCCACATGTTGGATATTTCGTGTGAGCTGACCCTGTAGGAGATAGAGTCTTTTGAAAGCGGCTTCGTCAACGTATGTCAGAGAGCTCAATGATCCATCGGTGCCGCCGTATACAAGCTTTGACTGGGGTATACCAGGATCATCAGCATTGCTCCGACGAGCAATCAGACGCGACGATCGGAATTCTGTCTGGGCATGGTACTCTGTTCGGCACATCAACCTCTGGCCGTTCCTTGATTCAGGATCTTATAGGCTCCGTTAGACGTAACCTGACCTGTTGTAAGGGATGTCATACCGTGAGGGTCATATTCATTCAGTCGCAGAACACCATCTTCGTCGCTGGAGATGATAGACATGCGGCCTTCCGCGAACAACATGTCCGCCCGTGTGACCGAGACGGCATTGTAGTCCTTCGTGAGGACGACGAGTTTGTAGGGATCTTCCTGCAACACTCCGTGAACACGCATACGTCGAGCAGACAACGCGGCGACTTACCTGGAACGCAACCAGCCACACTCCTTTAACGGCGTCACCAATCACAAGCAAGTTTTTGATTGCGACCAACGAGGTAACGTAGAGGCTGACGTCAAGGAAGGCAACCCCTACCAGGCGTTCATCCAGATCGAATGCTCGAACGAAGATCTGAGGGGTCCGATATCAGCGTGCAAGACCCGGTAGGAGTTCAGTTAGGCTATACCTTCTGCCCCATAGACGAAACGAGATAATTATCAATCCCACACAACGCAGTTACAGGCCCTTTTGCTTCATCCCGACAAAGCAGTTTCAGCCTGTACCATCGCTTAAAGCCTGAGGTCATGTCTGGTACAACCTCTACAATGTCGAATATGTAGACCTAGGTCGCGATGAGTCTGTCGTTCATTTATGAGCTCCAGCTGCACTTACTGCGCCTTTGACGGCAAGATCTTCGCCGCGGTTGATCGTCGTACTGACCACGATGAAGTCCTTCGTACCCGTTTCCGTGCTCTGTGTCTCCAGCGGAATGCAGTCGACACATGTTACAAACTCGTTCGGAGCGAATTCGAACCTGTTGGCGTATTTCATGAGCAGCTGGGGGATGGTCGACACGTGACACATACCCGTCCATTGTTATCCATGAGTCCGGGGAGATGAGCTCCAAGGTTGAAGTTTCACATTGTGGCAGAGATACGTTCGTTGCTGTAAAGACTCGTCCAACACTGATATGGCAATTGACTGACGTGATACGTACAGTCTGGCTCCCACACGATGTTTCCGTCCTCATCATAAGATGTGAACGTAGCCTGCAAGGACGACGCCGCGACTAGTAAGGCTGTTGTCGGGTAGAACACAATATGCGAGAACGGTCGAGGCCTTGGGATAGACTTCGTCGGCAAATGCCCGTCAAGCTGGATGTCCGGCATCCATTCCATCAGACTCGGTCCCTACGTATCTCGATCAGAACACTGAAGAACTAAGAGGCTTCGCAGAGGCGGAAACTCACCTCCTCTGTGTATAGCAGAAAGTCGCCTGTGGACTCCCACAGTGAGCACGAGGTGAACGCGTGGACGACTGCGTGACCCGATGGTATGACTTTGACGCCCCCTTTGTCGGTTGCCAGAATCCAACATGGTCGATCCCCAGTAAAGAAGACTCCGGAGAAGCTTCGTCCAGGGGTAGGAGATGTGACGAAAGGAATCAACTGCCTCGAAATACGCTTCTGTTCAGCAAGGACCGATCGCTCGACTTCTTCGCGTTGCTGTATGTCGAATGCTCGAGTGACGACTTTTACAAATTTGACGAAGAGAGTAGAGGCGCGGGTAGCTGGTGGAGTATCTAAGGACGCTGGTGAGGGCAAGGCCTCATAAATGGCTAATAAGCCGGAGCGCAGGAACACCTATGAAATACTAGGTCATGGATATTCGGTAATGCGTCAAGCTGCGCAACTTACCAGAAGGTGGGGTCGTGGAGAAGACTCCCCTAGAGGGGCAACTACAATTTGTTCTACATCAAAATCTTGAGGCTGGCGGGGAGGCTCCTGTGGTAGAGACAGCGCAGGAGGATCTCCAGAGTCCACCAGGACGTTGTCCAACGTCGAGATCAGCGAGGTGGAGAAGATCAAAGTGAGTTTGGGTAAAGTCCATATCTGTAGTAAGTGGCTCATGAGCACGAAGGGTACCGCTTAGAGCATGTTGCGCTACCTCGAGTACGCCGTGCGGCCGAACTAAGAGCAGCCATTGCGTTTTGGCTCCGGCATTCATCGCAGACTGTAATGTCACATTTTGCTCTGCGCCTTCTGCATCGCTATTCGGCCTTGACTGAAATATACCCGAAGTATCGTTGAAGAAGCACCCTGAGACATATTTTGAAGTCTGCTTGCAGCGTGAGTAGGTGGTCACGTGACATGTTCAGCTACACACCTTTTCGCCCATAGGAGACATATCCTTCCGCCGGATTTTCCCGCGCTCAGCTTCTCCAATAAACAGCCCCAATGACTCATCCTCACGGATGATTAGAACAAAGGGGTCACAAATACTGCAAAATTTGATTTTTGGGCGAGGAAGATTACCATCTAGGTCTTTGATGGACTGGCGTTCAGTTCCATCTAAGGTACGGTCATGCTTAGCTTTAGAAAACGTGCTACATCCTCATTTGAGCTTACCAGGTTCCAAAACACGAATCGTGTTGGATAACACATGCAAAATGGCTGTTCCTTGAAAGAACGGAGCGGCAGCAATTGTAGTTCCAGGTATACGAGTGGTTATGGAGATGTCATTCTTGGGAGACCGCGATGCAATCTTCGAACCAGAAATCTCAGCTACCGCATGCTATCGGAACATTGGGGCAAAGGCTCACCCTCGAAAGCCCAGGAGCGGGATTGGCGTCTGTACTGACTATGATGGCATCATGGCTAGCCTGGTGCGGATTCAATGGTTTCTCGTAAGTTGATCCATTCACCTTGACAGCTTGTCGGACGGGTAATGACCAGACACCGCGTCCACCCCCAATAGCGTGCAGTTTGCGCTTCATGCGGGTGGGCAGATCCCGCTTTGTGAGGTATGTGAATGATGATGAATGATGAGAAGCAATGTCAGCCTTACCTGAAAGAGCGTGAATCCGCCGAGAGCACCGGAGCCTGTGGCAGCGACCAGTTCGGCAACAGGACGATCCTAAGGTTACACATGGTATGAGGCCCAGCGATGTCATACTTAGAACGCACTTACACCATTCCTCGCAAGTGAAAATGTCATGTCCAAGATCGGTCCATATCCGGGAATAGAGTCACACAGTGATAAGTGTACCACCAGCCTTTTTGCGATAGATATATTTGCGCCATTATTCATACCGTCCGCTGGTTTTTCGTCCAGCTTTGATGACCCGTAAAGATCTGAAAAATATGAATAGAGGCACGTGGATAAAGTGAAAGTGCATACCGTCGTCATCGTCGAGGTCCATAGAGTTGCCAGACTCGACGACGGTCGTAGGAGGGACAGACATGGTGACATCTGTCTCCTGTACTTCCTCTTCGACTTTCACAGCCTTGAGTAGAACCGATGGCCCAACCATACTACCGACGAAGAGGTGCTCCTTGTGGATAGTTTTGACTACTGTTGGAATAGTCGTCCTTGCTACAGGGGCACCCATTGAGAGCTCGGAGACTGTCCGACCTTCGGCTAAAATGTCCACAGGGTATACTGTACCATCCTTCAGTATGAGGAATAAAGTCTTGTCATCGACAAATGCTGCGCATGATCCCTCCAATTTCATGTCGCGCATAAGATCGTCGGCTGTGAGAGTAGGTAGCGCGATGTCCGATACTCGGGATGTCCAGCCGTTCAAAGGCAGAACCACACGACGACCCGTCTGTGCTATGTGAATGAGCGAGTTGCTTGTGACCACCATCACTCCTCCGAGCGCAGTTAAACATGGGACCAGGAAAAGGCTGTCATACGGCAAGTTTTCAACAGCTGTGATAATTGGGCAGTTGCGCGTCACCAAATCCAGCGTGAACACGAATAGCCCAACTGTGTCTTTGTATTCACGAAGACGGCTGCCAATAGCTGCTCAATATATTAATACAGATGTATGAGAGTCGACTCACCTCGTCCAGGTTTGCGGGTGTTGGAATAATACCGCGATTGTGGGACTCGTAAAACCAGGGAGAAAGACCAAGTCTATCGCATGCCTTATGCGCTCATCCACATCCGCTGTAAGATCTAAAACAAAGCTGGAGGAGTACGGAACGTCTCTGAATGGGATTTTCGGTCATTAGCGGCTTAAATCTCATAATGATACCAATTTACCTAGTTTGACTCTCTTGCTCCATCACATCTAGCTCCGCCTGAGACTGATAAAACGGCAATATTGCCAATGAGTCTTTCGGTAGCATTAGTGCAGCACAGCGCGACGCTGGATCACTCCGAAGTTTTGAGCGGTGAAGAGGTGCTTCAATAGTCATCTACACCAATGATACGTGAATGCTTGTTAATTCGAAGCCAGAAAAAGCGCGTACAATCTGTGGTGTACGTTCGTACGTGTGTATCGATACTGTGAGAAGATCATGCATGGCGTCCGACCATTCCAATAGAGCAATCTGTTCCACAACACTATGAGAGAGCTTGGAATAGCAAATGCAAGTAGAAAGTCACCTTTGCGTCTTTGAACGACACCAGAAGTCTGTCCAACCCATCTTCTAGGGTACTCACGATCCGCACACTCTCCATCCCAGTAACTATTCCGTGAAGACGATGCTCCCGGACGAGATATAGGCGATGTATAGGCGGCGCACCCGTTATACCATTTCGTGCAGTGGACTACCAACAAGATAAGAAATTAGCATGCACTCTATGAGACTCCGCAAATCAGAACAAAGAAATGGATGTCATTAAATTGCATGTACCGAAGCAACGATATATGACAGTGTAGTGTCCGTATGAACCGTGCATTCACCTTGACCGTGTCCATATTAACAAAGCCCTCGCCAGAGGCATCCATTTCCACTTCTCCTTCCACAGCTTCGGTGCCTCGACGAACACTGGCGCGCCTCTCCCGTTCGTCGTCTTTCTGCGTTGAAATTGGAGCTGGCTCTTCACATACTTCGAATATCCGAAGTAGGTTCGCACGCGCGGTGACCACATTAAAGAGAGGACGCTTGTTCGTTTGGCTACCGGAGGGCCCGTTTTGTATGACGGTGGAGGGCGTGAGCTTCAGACACGCGGCGAATTCTACCCCACTGGGAGGAAGTATCTCGTGATGCACGGCCTGCATTGTTTATACAGTCCTTGTAATGACCGTAAGGACGTTGTGAACTGGTCGTCTTGGTCACTTTCATACCGCTATGCTCAAAATGGCAGACTCACTGCAATCCGGCGCGAGCTTGTGACGTTTGTTTTGCTATACCACGGGGTCGAAGTGCAGACTTGTGGCTAACCCAAGGCGACAATGGCAGGGTAATACTGCAGTAACAGGTAGTGTGCGTATTTATTTCGGTAAATTAATCCTGGGAGTTCCGGGGTCCAGACACGTATAACGGTCGTCAATCCATGTCTAGCTTCTACCATACTACACATTTCATCCGACCACTATGAAGCTCAAGGAGATCCGCAGGACCTCAACATTTGCGTGGTCTCCCTCACCGGCCCTTCCAATACTTGCCACTGGAACGGTCGCAGGGGCACTGGATGAATCCTTCAGCAACAACGGCCAGCTGGAGATTTGGGCTCCGGACTTCCTGGACAAGGAGGAATTCGACCTCGGCGGGGAAGGTCAACCGGGACCCAAAGCCTCCGTCACCACAACGTCGCGTTTCAACCGTTTGGCGTGGGGGTATACGGATGGCGGACGTGAGAAAGGTGTATTGGTCGCTGGGATGGAGAACGGAGAGCTGGACATATGGGATCCGTCAAAGATTTTGATCCATGCAGAGTACGTTTTCATCTCTCCGTTGTGGTATTTTCCTCTTAGATTATGCTGTAGTACCTCCGAATCTTTGATTCTGCGAAATAAGAGCCATACTGGACCCGTTCGCGGACTTGATTTCAACCCTATACAAACAAACCTCTTTGCGTCTGGTGCTGTGAACGGCGAGGTGATATCAATGTGTCATTCTCTACCCTGTAAATGCTCACTCTTGCTCAGATATACGTATGGGATTTAAAAGATCCGAGTAAACCGTATTCTCCTGGTACGCGTAGCCAGAAGCTCGACGAGATTACGTCTGTGTCATGGAATCATCACGTGCAATATGCGCTCGCAGCTTCGAGCAGCACTGGCTACACGGTCGTATGGGATCTCAGAGGAAAGAGGGAAGTCGCCGCGCTCGCATATGGTGGCGGTGCTGGAACTCAGTCAGGGCTCCAGGGTTTCGGGGCTGCAGGTCTTGCTGTGGGTGGTCGCCGTGGAATGAGTGATGTTGCTTGGCATCCAGACAACGTACGTATATCTCCTTTACTTTTAGGACACAAACATAACCGGTGTCTTATGCAGGCTACGCGTCTCGTCACCTCGTCCGAGGACGATACCTCCCCTGTGATCATGGTTTGGGATCTCCGTAACGCTCGTGCTCCGGAGAAGGTTTGTGATTTCGCAATGCTCACGGGCCCTGTTAGCTGATAATCCTGCAGATTCTTACAGGTCACGAGAAGGGAGTGCTCTCTCTGTCATGGTGTAAGCAAGATCCAGACCTCCTCTTGTCTTGTGGCAAAGACAACCGCGCGCTCTGCTGGAACCCTCAGACCTCAGAAATCATAGGCGAGGTATGTCAGACTTTTGTCTTGTCTTAATGGTGGAGCTCTAACTGAAAGCGTATGATTTAGCTCCCTTCCGCTGACAACTGGGCGTTCCAAGTAGACTGGTGCCCTCGCAATCCCGACTTGTTTGCTGCGGCGTTCTTTGATGGTACCATCGGTATCCATTCCGTTCAGTCAACGAACGAAACTTCAGAGGCTGCGCCTCCACCGTCTAGAGTGAACGCCTCGGAAGTATTTGATGCACCTGGTTTCTCCCGATCTAACAACGCCACTTTGTCTCTGAAGCAACCACCAAAGTGGCTGCGTCGCCCTGTTTCATCTAGCTTCGGTTACGGCGGAAAGCTTGTATCTGTGTCGAACCTTTCTTCCGCACAAGGCAAACACCAAACGGGTGTCGTTCATCTTCGCAAAGTCGTCACAGAAGATGATATCATCGAACGCGCAACAAAGTTACAGGATGCCATCAGCGATGATACACTCCAGGCACTGGCAGAACAGAAGGACCCGGAAGTCGACCCGACCGAAGTCTCAGCTGGATGGAAGGCGTTACTCAGTCTCTTCAAAGCCAATTCTAGGGACGAACTTATCATGTTACTGGGTTTCTCGAAGGCCGAAATTGCTACTCGCGTTGCCGAGGCGATTGCGAACCTAAAGGCAGCCGCCGCGGAACAGGCCTCTTCCCCAACAGAGCAAGATGTTACTGAGAATACATTGGGTACTCGTGAACCCGTTGTCTCCTTTGCCGAGCCGGAAAGAGAACCATCCCCTGCCCTGTCAGAGCCCGAGGAAGAGAGCGGAGTACCTGAAACTACTCCATCCGAAGTCAGCGGTAGCGCTGCTTCGGATACTACACATCTGGCTGATGGCGAGTCTACTACTACCGCGCCGAGCCTTTTTGGCGATGAGATCGCGGGTACCCCACAAACAGATGCTGCTGCTGACTTCTTTGGTAGCATTGGCACGCGTCAGGATGAGCCTGAGCTCGAAGTTCCTCACCACAATTACCCTGTAGACTCTTCCGTAGCAGCCACAATGGGCTCGCGGCCCTCCTCAGTCACCTCCGACACTTTGAAGAACAACACCTTCAGGATCTATCCCGCCAATGAAGCTGAGA
Source organism: Trametopsis cervina (assembly GCA_022385755.1). NCBI lineage: Eukaryota > Fungi > Basidiomycota > Agaricomycetes > Polyporales > Irpicaceae > Trametopsis > Trametopsis cervina. The sequence goes on along the minus strand of MU278361.1, from coordinate 348,917 downwards.
CTGACCGACTCCTTACGAAGGCCCTTGTGCTAGGCGACTTCGAATCTGCAGTTTCTCTCTGTTTGTCAGCAGATAGATTCGCAGATGCCATTCTCCTAGCGGTTCGAGGTGGTCCCGAGCTTTTGCAACGAACACAGAAAGCGTACTTCGAACGCCGGACAACCGACCTGCCTTACCTTCGTCTATTCCAGTCGATCGTCTCCAACGACCTCGACGATATTGTTCAGAACGCCGACTTGCAAGAATGGCAAGAAATCTTTGTGGTTATTTGCACGTTCGCTAGTCAGGACGAATTTTCGAGCTTGGCAGAGCAACTTGGACAGCGCTTGGAGTTCCAGGCCAGTCTCACCAGGGCCGCCTCTACTTCCGACTCTGTGAAGGCTGCAAAGGTGTTGAGAAAGAATGCGACTCTCACCTATCTGGCTGCTGGACGGCTCGAAAGGCTCGTCAATATCTGGATCGAGGAGCTGTCTGAGGAAGAGGCCAACTTGATTTCCGAGTCAGGGAGCTCTAACCTCTCTCGCTATACCGCGCACGCGCTGGCACTGCAGACGTTCATTGAGAAAGTGACGGTTTTCCGTCGGGCTATCAACTACAAAGACGGCGATCTCAGTTTGCCTGCCAATTCAGAAGAAGGAGCAGCCAGGGCCTATAAGCTCTCCGGGTTGTACGATCGCTACTTTGAATATGCTGATCTGCTGGCCACGCAAGGTCTGATCAAGCAAGGGATCTTCTTCCTGAAATTAACTCCTCCGGGATATCACGGTGCGAAGGGGACACATATTGACTTCTCTGAAGGGCGCAAACGACTTCAGATTGCGGCGGGCGAGGCAGCAACGTCCAGAAGTGCCTCACTTCTGGCGAATACAGCTATTCCCGCGAAAGTTGCACCGAGTGTTGCGAGCACCTCGTACGCTTATGGTAATGGCAACTCGTACCCCGCTCCTCAGCAACAACCTTTCGTTCCTCAACAGCAATCTGGACATGCCGCGCCCCCTAGCTATGGCAACACCGGCTACAATAACTCTTACGGTGCGGCGGCCTCAGGGCCATACGGAGTATCCGCTCCTGCAGCTCCATCGCACCAAGGTTATCAGGCCACTGCGCCCATGAGTTATCCTTCTGGACCCTACTCTCAGCAGCCGCAAGTCCAGAATCCTCATGTTGGGACGTTCGCGCCACCCCCCAGAGGGTCCACCCCAAATGCTCCATTAGCGCCCCCTCCTAAAGGTCCTCCCATTAAACGGGATAATGGAGGGTGGAACGACGCTCCAACCGCGGTGCCTCAACGACGTACGCCTTCTAACATCACCGTGAATAAACCATCTGCCATTACTACTCCCTTCCCAAACGCCCCGTCGCCTACTATCATGCCTTTGTCGCCACCCCTCCACGGTCACCCGTCGAACGCATTACCCCCGCCACCTCGTCCGGGAAGCGTGCAGCAAAGGCCTCCTCCACCCCCTCAAGGACAACGCATTCCCGCTGGACCGCCACAGCAAGGGCCAGGCCCCTATCCACCACCACCTGGCGTAAGAGGTAACGGCCCTCTACCTCCTCCGGAGATGAACGCACCTCCTTCCCGTATGATGTCCCCTCCGCAGGGTCCTGGAATGCCTCGCGGACCCCCTCCAGGTCAGTTCGGCGCACCTCCCCGTGGACATATGCCTCAGCAAACCCCTCCGATGGCTGCTTCGCATCTTCCTCCGCCACCCGGTCCTCCAGTGCGAGGAACCCCTTCGCCTAACTTCAGCATGGCCACACCTCCCCCGCCGCATGCACAGGGACCGTACGGCGCTCCTGCGCAGCAAGGTGACTACGGGCTTCCCCCTCAGCCGAACTCATTCGCATCAATTCCTCCCCAAGGTCCTCCTGCAGGCCCTCCACGAGCGGGTGTGCCGGGCGGACCGCCTGGACCCCCGCCTGGTGGCCCAGCGCAGGTGCCTCCTCCTTCGGCTCCGCCAAAGGGACCGGCCAGTCGTCCCGCACCAAAATATCGTAAGTCGTGCACTATGCTCCTCAGCCTCAGTAAGATTTGACATACCTGGTATCGTAGCTCCTGGTGATAGAACCCATATTCCTCCGCACCTCACCCAAATATATGCGATAATCAGCGGAGAGTTGGAACGTTTCAAGCAAACGACTCCTGTAAGTCCTATGAGATAACCTCTATATTTCTCTATGCTCATGATGATGTATAGCCTTCGCAAAAACGCCTTGCGGATGATTTGGAACGCCGAATCAGTCCGATGTTCGACGCGCTCAACTGCGAAACGTTGTCCAAGGGGGTTTGTGACAGACTGATTGACTTGACCAATGGTACGTTATCAACAATTCTACGGTCCACAATCCTCCGCTGACCCCAAATATTCTAGCGATGCAAGCCCGTGACCGTGAAGCTGCGCTTTCGATTCACATAGACCTGTTGAGGACAGGATCCTTGACAGACGATATCGGCATCTGGATGGCAGGCGTAAAGCAGCTAATCCTGCGGTTGTGAGCAGCTGGTGGAATGTGAGAACCAAAATAACATGACAGTACGAATGTTATGAACTGTGTACGCAAGAGATATTCGGCCAGGAATTGGAACGTAGACGGTCAACCGTAGCTACAGAATCATCATTATTTAATTTGTCTCAGGCAGCTCGAATTACATCTGAGAGCTACACAGCGGGATGTATAAGACTACTGCTGAGTTTTAGGCGGCTGTCTTTCTCTGATCTGCGCCTTGTTCGCTGCTTCCTGTACCAACAAGCCTTCTCGTCTCCATTGGGCCTTCTCCCACGCATCCCATTCATCCCGAGCATCGATCCACCGTTCTTGCACATCTCGCGGATCACTTCTGGGCCCTTGAAGCGGAGCCATCGCACTAGATAATAGACCGTATTCGTTCGGACGTTGTGACGACGGGACGTCCGTCGGGTCAATTGCACCTTCCGGCACTTTCGCCGTCGGTGGGGGGACAAAGACGCAACCGGTAGCTTTGTCTATAGCCCTTGTCAGATGAAGCATGGATTCTTTGTCCTAAAAACCTCATCAATGAGTCTTTCAGTGGCCAATGGGTACGCATGAGACGTACTTCGACTGCGAGGGTTTCGAATCCTACGAGACCGAAATCTTCAATGAGACCACATATTGCCATATTCAGCGCCGCGAACCGGGGTGATGCTGACGATAGTAAGTTTTCCAGATGTGAAAGGTCCTGGACCTCGGTATAGAAATCGAGATTGAAGTCTTCCGAAACGTTGAATGTGGATCAGCGGGCTGACTGAAAGGGTGCTCACCGAGATCTCCGTATTGAGCGATGAGATCCACCTTCGAAAGGACATTGACGTGAGGGAGCTCGAGGTGCAGCATTGCCCGCAAAGACAGCATGAGTACGGATATGAACTTCGAGGCGTCCGTCACGTAGTGCGCATCGCAAAGATGGACGGCAGCTAGCTAGCCCAAAAACCAGTCATGATGAGGTCAGGGGACACAGGAGATAGAAGGCAGACGCACTCGGAATCCAAACTTCGTCAGCCTTTGTATAATCCGCTTCACGCTCTCGTGATTGGTGCTGAGCTCGACCTGACCGGGGAGGTCAAAAAGAACATATACGTCGCCAAGCTCCTTCAGCCTGTCCTCGAGCCAGTCATAGTTGGCTTCCAGGTACTCCATGCAATATAACATTCCACCGTTGGGCCCTAGGCCATACTCTTTCATGACATCTTCGAGAGTTATAAGGGAAGCAATGTCAATCGCGCAAGGATATGGTATGTTCTCGTTGGCTGGATCCAAATTCACGATGGCGATAGGCCGATTTATAGCGGTGAAGAGTTGATATTTTCCAAAGCAGTACGTAGATTTCCCGCTACCTGGAGAACCGCAGACCACTTCTCCAAAGGGCATAATAAATGTTTGAACGAGGTAGTGGAAGTGGCTGACTGAAGTGATTACATAGGCGTCTACTGCAATCAAGCAGACTTTGCGTTTCACACGATTGGATCTTGAGCGAGGTCCGTGTCGAGCACGGCGATTGGCTGCGAAACAAGGGCTCATTACTCTGAAATAGGTAGGTCTAGTGGGTGGTACGTATTATTGGAGGTATCGTTACAAAGCATTTCCGGGTGAAACAACAGTCCGTGTACATCGATAGCGTGTGGAAGGTACAAACAGTTAGCATATTCGCTGGCATCGCGTCGTGAATGGCTACTGGCGTGCGTGTATAATAGGCAGAGTACTGCCCAGGCATGGGATGGATTGGAGAATAGACTATTCTTCTCTGCTCTCGTTCGCCTCGAGTCTCGCGTTCCCTGCGCTCGACTAGTTATATGTCAACGCTCTGCTAGAAGATAGCGAGAACAATGGACTATACCTGTCTCAGCTTCGCCAAATGTATTTTCAACGTCTCCGCATAATTTTCAAACCCCAGTGTGACCATGGCGTACAAAATATCTTCACCGCCTATTGTCTTGCGCTTTTCCATCTGACACTTCTCCGCAGCTTCAGACGTAATGAAGCTAATAAACTCCGAGACGCATTCCTGCACGCATTCCTTTGCCTCTTTGGAGATCTTGGCTGTTCCGGGTACAGCACCCTTCATGATTCGGGATACATTCGCTATCTAATATAATAGAAATATCAGCTTTTGAACTCAAGTAGAGCTGCGGAACTCTCACTGGCAGGAAACGGTCTTGCTCTCGGTACTCTCCAACTTCTTGCTCTGTGATTGGCGCAGGCTCGGGTGCATCGCGGGCGGGCTCAGGCGCAGTGTTTGTGCCGTCTGTCTGCGGAGCAATCTCTGGTGGTGGAAAATCTGGCATAGCTATAGACTGCACCGCTTATGTCGATACTATCGGTGCCTCGGTTAAGTGCAGTGTGTTACTTAAGTCGGTGGCAAGGCGGTTGAAAGCAAGACAAGTGGCCAGCGCCTAGATCAACAGCGCTTTGTCAGATGCACCCTTGCTTAAGCAGCCAAGTTCGGGCAGGAATTCATCATCGTGAAAATATACTCAAAATTATAATACAGCACAATTACAGTATCGAAAGCTAAAGGTAGCAACAGGGTCCGCGAAAGCGTTTTTGTCATGCACCATCTACATCTTACTCCTCCATCTCCTCGTCGCTGTCCATCTCTTCCTCGCTGTCGCTGTCCTCTCCCTCGGCGACTTCTATGGGTTCCATGTCAATATCGTGGTCCGCTCCAACATACGAGTCGCAAATGACGTAGAGCTTCAGGTTATGCGTGCCCTTGGGTAGGGTGAGTTCGAGCTTGACAGACAACGCCTTCTTGTTGACGGTCACACGCTTGATAGAGTGCAGCTGTCGGCTTTTGGGATCTCCGACAACGAGCCACCAACCAGCCATCTTCTTTCCGGGGAAGAATGGCGCGATGACATTTTGCTCATTATCGGCGTCGTCTTCGTCATCCGCGTCTCGCGAGAGGTTGACTTGCAGCTGTATAGGCGAGCCGGCAGTGTAGTCGCCCTTCACAAGCGAGTGATTGACGTCCAGGGTAGGATATGAGTTGACGAAAGTAGCAACGTCGCGCCTGGGTTCATCATTAGACTGACTACTTTCCGGACGGAAGAAATAAAGCTTACATTTGACGAGCATCCATCTGAAGCAGCTTGTTGCGATCGTCGTCTTCCATCTCCATGATATCGTACACAGACTCGATCCCTGCGTCTTTGCAGCGCTTGATGACATCGGGTTCGAAGTGCGGGATCTGCTTGAGGGGCGAGTCGCTATCCCAGCATGCCTGTACGCACATCTGCGAAAGATCCATTGCGCCCAGCGCATTCAACCACGCATTTGAAGACATGACATCTACACAAGCCGACAGCAGGTTGAGCACCTTCTCGAGGACAAGTGTTTGGTCTGCCGCGAGATCAGGTGGAAGTTGAAGGCGTGAGAAGTGCGCTTGAAGCAGGAGGAAAGTCTTGAAGTGGGGCGCTTCGAAGTCCGCACGGTCCAGCTTGACGGGTACACGGTCATAGATCCTGCGTAGAAGGATATCCTCATGCCGGCGGATGGGTATCGACTCGAACTCAGCCGATGAGGAGACAACTTCCAGTAAACCTTTCAGCTTGGTCTTCTCCTTGAGCGACAGCGTGTACACCTCGACAGTGACGTCTGCGACGGCAATCAGCGTTAAATACAGAAGATGTGTAGGAATAGATATGCTCACATGAGATATTGTAGTATGCCGCAATCATACCAAGGTTGAGCGGCGATACGTCCATCTCGTCCTCTGAAGCGATAGTCAGCAAAGAGCTACGAGTAAAAGCAAGTGACATACCGATAGTGATACACTTTGAGTTCACTAGGTCGTTCAATGTGTTCTCGACCAGCTCAGACAGGTGATCAGAGAGATACTGATGGCTGACGTTGTGGAGGTTGTAGTAGTTCGGGTTTTGTGTCATGCGACGGTAGAAATACGTCCAAGTCAGAATATCCTATATACCCGAATGTCAGCACGCGCATGATAGCAAAACATGAGCTACTGACCATAGCGTCCTGCTTGTTCTCAATCGTCTTCACGGCAATCTCTGCGAGGAAGTAGTCGTGCAACATATGGGTGGGGAGATGAGACTCAATGGGGAGACCCTCAGCCAAGAACTTCTTGTAGAAGTCTTTGCGAGTCTGCTGGCACATCAGGACGCATCGACTCCTGTCATCTTCGCTCGGGCGGCAAGCGCGTCCCATCATTTGGAGCACGTCCATCACGGGGTAGTCAATGTAACGATGTTCTTTGCCCTCGTAAGACTGGACGCCCATAATGATCACCATGTAACTGGCCACAGGTAGACTCCACGCGGTGTCCTAAGATGAAAGTGTTAGCATACCATAACCCACTGCAACACTAAAGTAAATACCTTGGATGCAATCAAAACCTGGATGGCACCGGATTGGAACAGCCTCTCGACGATACGCTTGTCCTGCTTGTCGAGCGCTTCATGATAGTACCCTATGCCGTGCTTCAACGTCTCAGTCAGACCCTTGTCGGTGATATGATCGAGATGAGGTTGCAGGTCTTCAGGTTCGATGTTGAGGAAACGGTTCTCTTCATCGTCCGCTCCACAGTGTGTGATGATATCGTCTGCGGTAAGACGACATTGCCGACGAGATGGTACGAAGATGATAACGGGCTTCGTAGGGGAGTGTTCGACGATAGCAAGGTACGCAGGCTTCGACATGGCTATCATCAGAGAAGGGAAGTGGGGGATGCTGAAGCTCTGCAGATGAATATCCATATCCAGTGGTCGTGCACTGCTCAACGACGTAAGAACAATTTTGGCACACGATGGCATATAACTTACCTGGGAGGGAAGTTGAAGATGGCATGAGAGGGAGCGCCAATCCATTCCCCAAGGTCTCTCGCGTTGGCTAGTGATACACCACATGCGACAATTCTCGTCTTAATATCGGTTTGCGCCGATACGTAGCGCGTACGTGAAAGAATAACCTCGTAAGTTGGACCGACTTCACCTCCGACGAGCTGGACTTCATCTGCTATGAGTAAGCCGATGGTTTGCACGTTCTTTCTCTGGCGCCATCGCCTCGAGATGACATCCCACTATGAGGACAATCAGTTGTGCACATGCAAGAAGGCTGGATCATATATACCTGAGTGGGTGTGCACACAATCAAATCACCCTTCTCCAGCAGACGGAGATCGGCAGTGGTCTCTCCGGTCAAGCTGACGATCTCTTTACCGCCCTGAAGTTTGCCGAACTTCGCTCGCCATTCTGCTACACGCATATCGACCATCTCCTGGTACGGCTCAATGCATACAGCGCGAGGTTGCTCCCGCTTACTCCAGAGGCGAAGGAGTGCAAATTCGGCACAGATTGTTTTGCCACTTCCCGTCGGCGCACCAACGAAGACGTTGTCATCCGTAGTGTAAAGCGCCTGGAACACCTGCGTCTGAATCTTGTTGAAGGTGCGCAGCGTTGACGAGTAAATGCTCTCATAGTCCTTGTTATGCAGAGCAGACAGCGGAAGGGCTTGAAGGTCGAGTAGGGGTGTCGGCAGAGGGAATTTCTCGGGGAGGATAAGATGCTTGAAAGATATCGGCAGGCGAGTTTCACAGTGCAGCCAGCGGTCGGAGATGACGGAGATGTAGTAGTTTGGCGGTACCGGCTCAAACATCGGCACTGTAAGCGTTACGCTGTGTTCATCTTCGGCGTACCTCTGTCGGAGGACGAAAGTATCATGGAAAAGGATGATCTCGCCATCGACGTCCTCGACAATCACCCAGAATGATTCGGCGCCCCCGTGCACTTTCTCGTCCCATCGGAAATCGGGGGTTATCGTTAGGTCTATCCTGAGCAAGGATCGTGTGATTGGCTGTACTTGTGCCGACAACCTGCGAAATAAAGTGAGTTCCATTGGCGATCACGAGCCAATAAGCGTACTCACTGGAGTTTGGGGAAGCTATGAACAAGACGATGTACGAGCTTGCCAGCGTTCTGCACGCCAATAAGCTCACCAATCTCGCCGGGATTCTACAACGAAGTGTTAGTCGTGGAAAGGTTTCCGTGTGAAATGGGGCTCACCAAATCGAAGTAGCGGTACCAGGGCTAAGAAGGATACGTCAGAGAAGCGATAGGTTGTTCATGACAGTAAACGTACGAATTGCTTGCTCTCGGTTTTCCTCACGATATCGCGAGGAATGCCTTTGAATTGCCGAAGAGGGGTCATGGAACCCCACCTATGAAAGCACATGAGTCTTATTTGTTGATCGAGCCTGAAGCACAATTATCACTTACATTCTCCGTTCCACCATCTTTGACAAGTCCAGCGCTGCTTTGGCAGGCACTGCCCAGCCGCGCTTCAGACAAATCTCGAACATGGCTCGAATGATTCTAACACTCCGTCAGATTTATAGACAAGAAACAAAGCTTATAAGGACATACCGTCCTGCGGACTGCTGCACATAGACCATGTCTGCAACTAACGCGAACCCTTCGAGTTTGAGCTGGGAGATATACGCCTGGAGGAGGACATTGATCTTTGAGGCTGGCTCCTCTACGCTCTCCTTGACAGGTATCGGTACCCGCTCAAGTAGCTTGCTGAGCTCAAGCTTCTCCTACAAGATAGGTCAGTCAAAATTGTTCATGAATTGTAAACACCGCAGGCGTACATCTTGCCTGACCGGAATGAGCTTGAACTCGTTTGAAAGTGCGAAGACCCGGAACAGCTCCAACATGGACATTGTGGGACGAAGGTGCTGGTTGTAAACCGCCATCGAGTTGTAGGTCACGTAGTAATAAGAGGCAATGCGACCAAGTTCGGTACTTTGGAAGCGGCCAGAGACACGCTCATACTTGACAAGGTGGCACTTCTCCAAAAGAGCAGCCGCCGTATGGATGATATCAGCTCGTTTCTGTACGAGCGACGGGTCGTCGTCTTGATAGTCAGCTCCGACACTGTACAATACCGGATCCTTGAGCATCCGGACGTACCTGGCAATTGACACTAATCAGAACATCGTACAAGCAGCTAAGAGCAGTCACACTTACAAATACGTGTATCCAAGCCACTGTACGGCTTCATCCCGGTTCCTGATCGTCCCGAGCACAATCTCGGCGTTGAGGTTGTCAGCGAGCTTGGAGACGAATTGCGACTCGATGGGGAGTTGCTGGTTCATCAAGCTGAGATAGTACTGCAGCTCGGAATGGTTGGTGATAATGATACCCTCACCGAACGTGTCGTACTGAGGACGACCCGCACGACCAAGCATCTGCAACACATCTTGAGACGACAATTCGACCCAGCGACCCTTCTCCGGGTTGTAGATCTGGGTGCCTTTGATAATGACGGTGTGTGCGGGGAGGTTGACACCCCACGCCAACGTCGCGGTACAGACAAGTACTTGTAGGTGACCATCCGCGAAAAGCTCTTCGACGAGGCTGCGATCCTCGCGTGACATGCCCGCGTGATGGATACCGAAACCGAATTGCAGCAGATCTTTAAGGTTGGGGTCCTTCACGTTGTTCACCTCCTCGAGCAGGATCTCACGAGTCGCTCCTTCGGGCTTGACGAACTGGGTGATAGTCTCCTTCTCCATTGCCATGTCGCGGATGAACTTCGCAGTCTTCGCGGTTTCCTTACGAGAGTGAACGAAAACAAGGGTCTGATTCTTGCCTGCTTGATCAAGGACCTTCTCGTAGCAGACCTCGTTCATGACTTGGTATCGTTTGATGGCTTTCTTCTCAGTGACACCTACGAACTGCTGTTGAAGGGGACAAGGACGCGAAGAAGCGTCAAAGTAGAACAGGCCCTTCTCGGGGTCGACACGGAGGAAGGAGGCAACGTCTTGGTAGTTCGGCAAAGTGGCTGAGAGTCCAACGAGACGAGTGTACTCTCCTGTCTGTTCCATGCGTCTGATAGTCCTCGCAATGACACTCTCCAGGACGGGGCCACGCTCGTCGTGCAAGAGATGGATTTCGTCGATGATTATAAGTCTGACGAGATTCGTGTAGCTTGTGTCGGTGCTTTTGCGGGTGATAACGTCCCACTTCTCGGGTGTGGTGACGATAATTTGCGTCTCAGCGATTTGTTGCTTGGTCATTTGCGAGTCACCCGTGAGTTCTCCCACCTTCACGCCAAATACACCGAGCCGCGAGCTGAAGTTACCGACCATCTCCTGGACCAAGGCCTTCATGGGCGCGATATAAACGATCTTGAACGCGTCAAGGTCGAACGAACCAGTTTGCTCGTCGCGATACTTGCCAAGCTCGTTGAGGATGGTTAACATAGCGACGTTAGTCTAGTAACGCTTCGTGAGAGGAGATACGGGTGACTGAATATACGAACATGACACACCTTTCCTGCGCCAGTCGGAGCGCAAAGCAGCAGAGGCTCGTCGGTACCAAAGGCAGTAGGGTACAGCTTACTTTGAACTCGATTCAGGTTCTTCATGCCTTTGAAACCTTCTTGTGCCCAAGGAGGCAGTTCAGTGATCGGTATGAGTGCAGAAGCGGTGTCAGATTTCTTGGGCGCAGGAACGTGAATCTCCTCGTATCCTTTCTTCGCGCGCTTGAATGAACCGTCGGGCAGCTTGACCTTCTTATTCGACATGAGATGCCCACCCTGGCTAAACGCCATGCCCTCAAGGTCGAGAATCTTCTTTGGCTGGACAGTCGAGCCGGGCGCAAGGGTGGCAGTTTTCGGCACATTTTGTACGGCTGGTTTCTCGTCGATATCCATCGCGTCCCCTGCACGTCCTTTCGCCTTTTTGTCGCCAGCGAGCTCCCGCAAGATCCATCCCAGACCCTTCTCGCGCATAGCTACTTCCACGTTGACGCGCTCCTCAGCATCACTTCGCATGAGCTTCGTGCACCAGACAATGACGTCCCGGTTCTTGAGGAACTTAGTGATGACATGGAAGCTTTGATAGTCGAACAACTCCATAAGCTGATTCTCGCAGTCTCGCAAACTGGACTCGGATCCCAGGATTGTGAGTACCGACGACGCCTTGTCCGCAGCTGTGACTGGGTCTGGATAAATTTCCGTTATTTGACGCTGTACCCAGAAACCATCGACGGAATGCGGAGACACAATGTCCTTGTCCGCGCCTGCTTTGCCTTGCTGCGAAGACGACGCTCCTCCTATCACTAGCTCCTCATCGCCCTCCAAAGTCTCCGGGGCCTCGGCTTCCGCCTCCACCTCTTCCGCCTCGTCCTCTGACTCTTCCCGGATTTCATAACCCTCTTCTTCATCTTCTTCCTGTTCCTCTTCGTCGAACACTACTGCGACACCCATTTCGTCATCAATTTCGGCATCCTTCCTCTCTGTGTCCGGATCCGCCATTGTTTCGTCTTCAGCTCCATAATCCGTAATTTTCTTCGACAAGTTAAGTAATTGAGAGAAGGACTCGTTGGGGATAGGGCCGAGGATTTCTTCAACCTCCTTCTTCTTGTCGAAGTCCTTCAAGCTCTCATTCTTGAGGGATTCGAGGACAGCGTCGGCGGCGCTGCGAACTACGTCTTGCGCTTGGTCGCCGAGAGACTGGTGGACCGAAGAGAGAACTAGCTCGTATACTTCACGAGTTTCGGCTGTCCTCGGTCGGTAAGTCAACCCCTCCACGTCTTGTGTAGCCTCAATAATGTCGGTGTACCCAAAACCAGCAGTCTCTGCTGCTCGTCGTTTCGGGGCCTTCTCCGTTTCATCCTGCTTGTCCGTGGCTTTCTTCTTCTTCTTTTCGAGGTCTTTGGGAACTTCTCGCTGAACACGAGAACCCATTTCGCGTGGGTCAATGCGACCTGCGAGAGACGTCGGTGCGCCATCTGGCTCTTTGTCTCGCCTCGGAAGAGCTGACCTGTCGGCCGTCAACACAAGAGATGAGAGGGCAGCATAGTTGTATCCTGAAAGGTCGCGTTTCGCAGACATGACAGGGACGAAGAGTGAAGGCGGATCCGTGCGCGCCGTCAACGACGGTGTCGGTGGAAGGTAATGGGCGGCTACGTCGCCCTCACAAAACTACTACAGATCACGTGGTTTTGAACAGTTCGCGCGCATCGCACTGGCTATAGAATACCATTTACCTACTCCGAGTGTCAGACTCGTATTATAGCTTTGAGTTTCTGACGTCCGCCTGTATATCTGCAACACTCGGGTCTTCAGCGTCCGTGTTAGCATGCCACACCACGATCCCGCCCAGTGTGCGGTGCTGTGATGGTGAGTTTGCAAATCATCTCGAAGTCCAGCTCACTAATCTGTCATCATTGCACGAGACATTATTATTAGCTTCGGAGACTAGCATTCGCAGGATGCATTTTTGCAAACCTGGGAGGTCGAGTAGCGAAAATCACGCATAGATATCACTGGTTTCATTCGGCGACTGTCAAGACAGCCACAGCGGAAGCACCCTGCTCCATTATTGCCATAGGCCTGCAGGATATGTCGATCTTTCTCGCAGAGCATATCAAGGAACCTGGAAGCACTATGCCCCCGCTTGGACCGTTGATTACTTGTACGAGGATATTTGTTCCATTCTTCATCACCGCTTCAAGGGCAATTGACTTTGAAAGCCTTCAAGGCCACTATCATGTCAACAAACGGTGTAAAACTGGTGTCGATATCAACACCGTTACCCTATCTTCCGCGGAACGGTCGCACGCCCGTGACTGGATAATAGCAAAAATACCGCTACTTACGTGCCTGGATCTATCATCATCGCATTTCCCGTATAAAATCGCCACGATCCTCCGAAATATCCTTGTCGCCGCGGTTTCTCTCAGTTTCGCCCGACAAGAGATCAACTCCATCCTATGGCAGAATCAAGTCCCAAGACCGACTTTGACGTTCAGATACGGTACATCGAAAAGCTCCTTCTCCCGTCAACATCTAACAGAAGCTTGTTCTAGTTATCGTACACTTTCTATACACATAGAAAACAGCAACGACGAGAAGCAGACCACATCAAAGGGTCGCGGAAGACAAGGCGCTGCCACAGATCCCGCAGCAGCGATACGTAGTATTGATGTCCACCAACTGAACGTCGACGAAGTGTATCGCCGGTACTCAATAGCGCCGCAAGTTGGACTCGAGGCCTCTTCGGTGGCGCGCAAAGCTAAGCTTGGCAAGAATATCATTTCACCACCGCGTACCCACTACTGGCAGAAGATAGTCAATTATGTCTTTGGTGGATTCAATTTCCTAATGTGGATTGCCTTCCTCCTCACGCTGGTAAATTATGTTTGCTATCATCCTGGTGCGCGAGGCTCACGTTTGGGGACGGCAGTTATCATACCAACCACTTGGCGGCGATGATCCTGCGGTCTATAACTTGGGCGTCGCGGTTCTTTTGGTATATGTCTTACATCATTTCCTATTCCAGGTTGCTGAGACCATAGCTCTTAGATCCTAGTTATTATCATCTCCGCTGGCTTCTACGCTTGGGTGGACTGGCATGCTTCACGTATCATGAAGTCTATCAAATCACTCATCGCAGAAGAGGCTACAGTCATTCGCGACGGCAGGCAGCAGACAATTCCTGCGGCAGACGTCGTTGTTGGAGATCTTGTCTGCCTCACCATTGGCGATCGTGTCCCAGCCGATATCAGGTTGGTGAACCTGTCAAGCGATTTGCGCTTCGATCGGTCCCTCCTCACTGGGGAAAGGTTTGCTTTATTCATTATCCCATTCGGAACGCGTTAACCAAGACTATAGCGACATGATTCCTGGCTCAGTGGATCCAACGTCGGATAACGCCCTCGAGACTCGTAATCTCGCCCTCACGTCGACTTTTGTTGTGCAAGGCAATTGCACTGGGGTATGCTTTGCCATCGGTGACAAATCCGTCATGGGCCGCCTCGTTGCAATGTCCGGTGAGACCAAGTTCAAGCTTACGACCGTCCAACGAGAAGTGTGGTTCTTCACAAAGATCATCTCCGGGGTTGCGCTCTTTACATTCATTCTTTCCCTCATTATATGGGCAGCCTGGTTGCGGACAAGTTTTCCTGGTTTCTTGACTGCCAGCTCGGCTATTATCAACTCCATTGGATGCCTAACAGCTTTCGTCCCACAGGTAAGATCTTCATACCTTTTAGTAGCACCTTCCCCTGAACCGCAATGCAGGGGTTACCAGTCTGTGTGGCATTATCCTTGACAATCGTTGCAAAACGCATGGCTAAGCGGCACGTGCTCGTGAAGAACCTCGCTACAATCGAGACCCTGGGTTGTATGTCTATCCTCTGCTCAGATAAGACGGGGACACTTACAGTAGGGAAAATGGTATGCCATGTCGTCTCTCGTGTATGACTTGAGCTCATCTCGTCACAGTCCGTTCAAAATGTCGCCTTTCTTGACCAAGAGCTCCTCGTCGACGATGTCCGTAAAGCACTCGAATCATCAGGGTCCTCAATACCTTCCGCCATCAAGGCCTTGCATATGGTAGCTCGGTTATGCAACGGCGCTCGCTTCGAAGATTCTCCCTCTTCCTCTCCATCCCTTGATGACCGTGTGATCAGGGGCGACGCAACCGATACCGCTCTTCTCCGCTTCTCCGAATCTTTGCCAACGCTAGACTCTAGCTCCCTGGTTGACTCTCACGATAAACTCTTCGAAATCCCATTCAATTCGCGCAATAAATGGATGCTAACGGTCATGCGAGAACGGAAAGCCTCCGACGAAGCCGTTACCTGGATTCTTGTAAAGGGAGCTCCCGACGTCCTTTTTCCTAATTGCACGCATTTTCTGGATCCTGACGGTCAATCGCTGTACCTCGATTCTACTTCTCGTAGCAAACTTCAGGCGCTGCAAACCCGTTGGAGCAGCCAAGGCCAGCGCGTTCTTGCACTCTGTCGCCGTGAAGCTTCAATCGATGTATCCAAGCTCGATTTCACCGCCGCCAACCCCAACGATATCGAAGAAGTTCTGTACTCTGAGTTACAGAGCCTCACTCTCGTCGGTCTTGTGGGGATTCGAGATCCTCCGAGGCCTGATGCCAAGGATGCGATTGCCACCATCCGACGAGCCGGCGTCAGAGTGGCCATGGTCACTGGGGACTTCAAGCTCACAGGAATAGCGATTTCACAGCAGGTACCTGAGTCGTTGTGCATGGCATATCGTTACCAATATCAATTGAATTTTTGCAGGTTGGGATCATCACACAGGAGAAAATAGACACACTTGCAGAAATGCGCGGCTCAGAGCATTATAGTCGTTTTGCACAGGCCTCCCGACATAGCATCAAACCCGCAGACGATGATCCCGTTAAGGCACTAGTCATCACTGGTGAAGACATTGTCACCCTTACGGAGGATGACTGGGACGCTATCTTCGGCCTGTACACAGAAATTGTCTTCGCTCGTACTACACCAGAACAGAAGCTACGTATAGTCGAGGAGGCGAAGCTTCGGGGCGATAATACGGTCGCAGTCACTGGCGACGGTGTCAACGACGCTCCAGCCTTGAAAGCAAGCGATATTGGTGTCGTTATGGGCAGTGGCAGTGATGTCGCGAAAGATGCCGGTAAGTATGATTGCATATTTCGGCTTGATCTACAAGTTGACTGGATTCGTTAGCCTCTATGATTCTACTCAACAATGATATATCGTCTATCGTCGTCGGTATAGAAATGGGTCGGTTGGTCTTTGATAATTTGAAGAAGGTCATGCTCTATTTGCTCCCCGTAAGTCCGCAAATGTTACTATACATATTCCCTCCAACTTCGGTCATTTTTAGGCCGGAAACTACTCCGAGTTTATGACGGTTTTTGCGAACGTCTTTCTCGGCATGCAACTTGCTATGAGCTCATACCTTCAAGTCTGTTTCTGTATCACCAACGATGTGGTCATGTCGATAGCGTTGATGTACGAGAAACCTGAGGCTGGTGCGTAGTTATATCCCTTTATGACACCTCCGCTGAGTATTGATTTCCATAGACCTGATGTTGCGCAAGCCACGCAATGCCCGCACCGATAGACTGACAGACTGGCGTTTCTTTGTCCAGGTTTATTTGGTGCGTATCGTCGTCGTCTTTATGTATTCAATGACACTAAACAGGTATTCTGAAGTTCATCGGCCTCATGATGTGGCCCGCTGCTATGGCTATGTGGTTCCTGTACATGTCCCGCCAACATCTGGGCTTCTACGACGTCATCCTGGTTTACAACAAGTGGGCAGACGGCTGGCACGGGTACACACTCGACGAACTTACTCATTTCGTCTCTGTTGGCCAATGCTGCTAGTAAGTCCGTCCAAGAAGCCAACATCTTCCATCTGACCCATTTGCACCATAGTTATGTGGCAATCGTCTTCGCTCAATATGGAACTCTTCTCGCCGTCCGCAACCGTCGTGTATCATTACTTCGGTCGAATCCGCTCTGGGGCCCTCGCCGAAATTTAATGATCCCGGTGGGGATGGTGCTTACAGTTCTCATTACCATTGTAAACCTGTATGGGAAAGGACTGCAAGACGTATTCAGTACTACTCCCATACCGGGGATGTTCTGGGGGATTCCCTTCGCCTTTGGAACAGGTATTCTGATCATGGATGAAATCCGCAAACTCGTCGTTCGCGCATACCCTAAGGTGCTGTGAATTCTCTACATATTAGATAAATCACGTCACTAACAATATGTTTGTCCAGTCTTTCGTGGCATGGGCTGCTTGGTAAATACTGCTCCCGCGGTATCGCTATTTGAGAGAGTTCCAGGATCTCTGTAAGCGTCATGTGTCACACTCCATCTTCCTCTGGATATAACGTAGACAAATTGTACCATAAAGTGATGAAGCCTCAGCTTCGTAGTCATATACTATGAATGCGTCATCAGCATTATATTTCACCGTAGTAGATTGGATAGAGCAGGAACAGAATAGCAGGTAATCGCTACAAAACGGCGTGCACTACTGACGCACAAGTTCCTCGTAATCAAAAGGTGTCACAACCTCGTACAACAGTCACCGAGTCGGTATCAGTGAATAAGCGAGAACCTAGCCAAAATCCCAATCTGTACTAATAGCCCACTTCCTCATACCAATCGGAGATTTCTTTCACCACCTCGACTTGAGGAAACGCGGCCAGTGCTTGCATCAAACGATCTTCGTAAGGATCACAATCCAGTTTAAACGTCCGAAGAGACCCGTAGGGTGTTGCCCGACTACTCAGAAGAATGTCCAGCATCGGCAGGGGCGGTAGATTTATATTCTCGGCACGGGAGTATGAAATTGAGATAACCGTGAGCGATGGGAGTACGTTGAGGTCTTCGGCAAGAATATTAATCCAATCGGAGCATAACTTGTACACTCTGACGACGCTTGCCGACGCGAAGGCACCAATGTAACGCTTCATAAGCGCAGGCCTGCAGTATGCAAGTTCTAGCTGGCGCAAGGACTCGTATCTTTCAGCTTGGAGACCGAGTGAAGAGTAGTCCAAAAAGGGGTCAGCTATGCGGATGGTATCCACGAGAGGGGCGTCGATAGCGGGCATAACCCATGGGCCGCATGAGTGAAGATGGAGGTGACGAAGAGCTGGAAACGATGCGAGACGCAGTCGTCGCGTCGCCAGCGACCACAAGCAAAGCATCTCGAGCTTCGGAGACCCAGCTGCTATGGTACGAAGATAGTCTTGGTCTGTACCCATACCTTGATCACGAAGTGTCATTTCCTTGACGTTTAAAAGCATGGAGCCGCCAAACCGCAGGATTGTGTTGGACAGGCTTAGCTCTGTCAACCGAGGAACGTCCACAGTCCATTCTTCCATTTCAACGATAGAAGGAAGGTCACTGGAGGCGAGTACATGCAGTTGTGTCAGTTGAGGCAATTCTGACAGCTGCAGAGTACCCATCAACGACCTTGCCACCTCGTGAAGCTGCCAGACGCAGCTCAGATGTTGCCAGCGATAACGATGGGCGAGTATCAGATTCCAATGCTTGACAATCCGCGTCCACTCTTCTCCTCCAGCAAACCGGCTCCACTGTGGGTCGAGATGCCTTGACACAACGGAAAGGAATATTGACAACGGTAGGGGTTCCGACCGTTCGAGATAGAGACCCAGAATGTGCTCGTAGTTCGAGGGCTTCATCGTGTCAATGTGGATGCACTTCCAAATGCTAGGAAGAGATATAGAGATAGCCCTCCATCGTCGACAAACATGCGTTGGTATTAATGGGGAGCCCTGGGTGCGCGAACAGAAGGAAATGTGGTGGCAATACAGCTCCTCAAATATCTGCGCGAATATCTCGTCCGGAAGACGATTGATAAAGCAATGATCTTCTATGCACGGGTGTAGGTGATTCATCGGTCCCTATAATCACCTTGTCTTTTGTCGTTCAGCTAGAAAAAATGAACAAGAAGACCAAACTTGCCTTAACGTCGTTGGTACATACACACAGTACTGGTTGAGGGCGGAAGAGCTAGGAATGGCTCATGAGGTCTGTCCTAGTTTGCCAAATGTGTCCGAAACCCGTGAGAGTGATTTGTCACACGATCTACACAACAAATACAATAAAGGATTATCAGTTCTAGCGAGTACAGTAGTATGCTCAAGTGTTAGGGGGGTATCTATGCTACGTAAGGAGGGAGGCAGTTTCACGATTTACAGGCCCCAGCCAATGACCTCAAATACAGCGGGCATGACGCCAGTAGCCAATATACCAATGCCGCAATACACAAACACCTTCGTTAGAACTGTGAAAGGCACGCGGATGCATATGTCAGTAATGCTCGCTAAGAGAGAGCAAGATACCCACCATCTGCATCATAGTGCTTCACGTCTGTCTCTTTTCGCCCGCCCATTTCCGAGTCCAGCCCAACTCCCAGTCCTACACGGGCGTTAGATTGCATGTAAAACCCTTTCTCTGAGCCTGAGTTTCGCCCAGCGCGGTTCTTCATCTGGCCATTCGTTGCACCGTCGCGAGCCGTACTGATGCCATCTGCTTCAATTGTCATCATCCCAGGAAGATCCAGTACGGACGGAATAGGGTGCAAGCCGTTGTTCTCCGGCACGCTCCTATAGTCCGTCGCAGGCGTGTAGTATCGCCTGTGAGGGAGCGTGAACAACAGCGCCAATAACCGGAAAGTTGGGGGTAGGATCCGATGGCTTATGAACTTCGCGAATATACGCCAGGCGAAGATGGCGAGGATACCAATGACCATCTTGGCGACGGCAATGGTCCACCATGCCCACATCTCTGGCACTGTTCCGACGGCTTTGCCTGCCATAGGTGTGACAAAGAATTGGATGTCATATCCGTACCGGCTCATGTACCATCTTGTGAGAAACTCGCCCATAACAACGCTCACGAAGGCGATGGCATCTTCGAAACATGGACAATCATCCACCGGTTCGGGATGCCGATGCACTAGCAGGAGGCAGAAAGGGACCACCGTAGCAGGAACTGAAAGACCATTGTTAGTAATGTACTCTGGTAGAGAGGAAACCCCCTTACCTATCCAGCCCGCCGTCTTGAGCCATATATCCAACGAATCGTACCATTGACCGAAGCAAACCCAGATCGCGGCACCCAGGAGAACTCCGACAGTGCAATCGGTGAATGAATGCATGCCTGTGTAGAGCCGGCCAAAAACGATAGAGAACGTATAGAAAATGAGGAAAGCGGTGCCGACATAAAATGTGGTTTGGGAGATCGCCATCTCGGGCAGGACATCCTGGATGATGTGTGTTGCATTCTGGAGCAGAGGTTCGGATGGTGCGATTGGCGGGGAGTATGCAGAAGCCGGTGTAGTGTATAGTCTATACAATATGGTGTAAAAGAATAAAGCAAGCGAGACGCTGTTGGTGGAGTGTGTTGAGGGAAGTCCATACTCGAGATGGTGAGCACCGATCGCTGATATTATGTAATGTGAGGCTATGAGTGACAATATGCAACAGCATACTCACAGAGTCTGGTAACCGGTGGCGAGAAAGGACGCGGCGAGCACGCGAGGTCCTTCATGAACGAGGACAAGTAAACTCCCAACGAGAGTACGAAAATCAAACTGTGAGATGGACGTGAGAGCGATCCAGCACGAAGGATCATGTCGACACGAACCCACGAGTAATATCTTGGTATCCAAAGAAGCAAAAAGCTGGAAGGAGCGTCATGAAGAACGTATGTGTACCCAAGGCAGATGTGTTCACGAAGAACGCATCCAGGAATGGTGTACGAATACGTTTCTGTTGCACAGAACGCCTCAGTACCCCTTATGTGCCTGTGGATGCTAAATTCGTACCTGCATGCTGGCGATAACTCTCGTTTCCCATTGAAGATTCCGGCCAGCGAGTCGCCTGACGCGTACCCTCCACCAGTTCATCTGCCGTTCATACACCTCATCGGGCAGTATGCCAACAGAAGTTGGAACGGCACCCATATCTGTGTCACCACCATACATCTCCGTCTTCTCGTTTCGTGACTTCATCATGAGCTCTGGCGTTGAGCTTCTACTTTCATAATCATAGCTTGGTGGTTCCGAGTCGACAGACGTTGCCGACGCATCCTGGGTGTGCATGGTGGCAGAAGACTGGTTCAGAGGGGGGTCCTTGAATTCCAGCTGGGAACGGTTGGGAATGAGATCGGTTTAAGTATCAGAGTTTACAAGCCTGTCATTAAGTGAATGTGGGGGGAGGAGTGTGGGTAGACAGAGCGGGTGGGAAAGACGTTTAAAGATGCTTTTCCGAAGCCTACACAAAATCAGGCCTGCGTGATGCCGGACCCCATCCATAGTGTAAGCAGCAAAGCGTCATACGCATTTGTAATCTGTTAGCATCGCACAGTCCGTGTAAAGCGCACACTAAGAGCAATTATTCACAAGAAATGGGCGAGGGACACGGCAAATATAAAACATAGTATGGATTGATAATTCGGGCGACAACAACTAGGTACTACAGTACTGCAGGTAATAGACGATGTTCCTCGCGACGGAGTGACCCAGACACTGGAACTGAAATAAGTCAGTAAGAGCGATTGTAAGGCAGACAGACACAAATAAAGCCTCAGAGAACAAAGTTGTCCTTCATAAAGTAGTCGGACATATGCTTGTAAATTGTTTTAGACATCACGGGCGTGCAGAAAGGGAGAGAAACCGATGATGGGAAGTGGATCAGATACTCACCTCGCCGTAAATTACAGTGCATTCGCCACTGACAAGAAGACATCAGCAAACCAGCCTACCAATGCAACCAGGTAGCATCATGAAGGATCAGGGGGTGGTGTATGCTAGCTGAGGGCCCACGATGTCGAGCCGGTAGCTCGTCGCCCGCTAGATTGTCTCGTCATATTGTACGCAATGCCGACGGAGGGCAACAAGGCGGTGGGGGTTGGACGCGCAAGCTACACACCATCGTCTTATTACGATATATGAGTATTCATGACATGGAGAAATCTAGAATAAAAAAAGCTAGTCAGACAAGGCCAATGTAAAAACAGAGGGCAAAGTTGAAGGCTCCGTTGGTGATGCATGTTAAAGAGTGCGCTCATGCTGTGTTCGCGAACTCGGATGTTTATGGACAAACTATCTTCATAGCCATGCAAACGAACAGGGAAAGAACTCACATGAAATCGCGACCAGCCTCGACTTGTGGAAGTCAAAATTCTAGGAATGTCGGAGAGAAAACAAAAATTCAACGGCGCGCACGCGCTCGTATAACTGCAAGCGCCTCTGAGCTTGAACAAGTTCGGCGGAGTCTGCAAGCTGTACAGCTTGGCCTTAAAACGCCGCCAACCTGATTGTTTTGTCTGCCGTTCTCGATGTGTTGTTCGTAGCTTCCTAGGTGAGTACAGCCGCTCCTTTCTATCGCAAACAGGACCTCTGTGTCTTCTGTGATGAATCTAAATTCAGTTCTGCTTCCGAAAGAGAGAGCAATCTCCTTGTGGACATCCTGTATACCAAAACTCTCAATCCTGACTTTTCCCTATCTTGCGTACCGCCGACCTCATAAGCTTATGCTGACATAACTCTCCTCTTAGGTACCTTTATGTTTCATGGAGTAGTTGGGGGATGGATTAGGTGAGATGCCTTTTCTCGGTTCCTGCTGGCGAGACGAAACCAAGTTCATCCATTCGTTGAATGCCCTATCGTGCTCCTTGTCTCGGTCTGCCTGCGCTTGCGTAGGTAGTGCTTGCATATGTCGTCTTGGCGTATATGAGCCTGATTGGGATGAGATTTGCGTGGTGGGGAAAAAGAAAATACCGGCTTCTCTGACCCATCCTCCTCAAAGTTGTTGGCTCTTTGCTAACACTCAGACCCATAGGTTGTTCCGTGTTTTATGTGTAGTAGCTGTAGCTTAGTATCGTCTCACGCGTGCGATCAATACAATGTTTTTAAAAACTTCATGAATGCTATTTTGAAAGTTTATTGGGATGCAATGACCAAATTTTGCATTCGAAGTAATACCAGTTCACCGAAAATCTTGGTGACACAAAGACATAGAAAACAAAGATAGCGATTAAGCAAGAACATGTAGACGGAGTGAAGGTGCTATAATATCATACGCATAACTAGAATCCAGAGCTTCCAACAATCTGTCTCGCCTGGAGAGACGGTGAAGGCATATGCGACTGCGGTCGTGGAGGTGACTGTTGGGGTTGGTTGTTTACCAAACCCGGGCTGAGGAGGTTCGGAGAGTGTTGTGGAAGGCGCGGGACGTGCGGATTCGCGGGAGATGACCGCCCTTGGCCGGCAGCCATGGCTTGAGCAAGAGCAGGTGACGAGACACCCCGACTGAGAGGGATCGCCCGAGTCCCGTTCGCAGAAGGCACGCGAGGGGGTCCGCCAGATATCGGGGGTGAAATATTGCCCCCCATGCCTACGTCGACGCCAGTACCATCGACAATATTCCCAGCGGCGGCACGCTGTTGCGCGGCAAGATGCCACTGCATCTGACGAGCGGCAGCTAACTGGGCAGAGTACGCTTGGCTAGAAGCGATAGAGTGGCCGATGTAGGGATTGGCAGGCGACCGCATGGAGATGTGGGTGCCATTCACTTGCAAAGCGCTGTCTGCGCCAGGTGTGAGGGAAGCAAACGCAGACTTCAGCATCTGCTGATTCATTCCGTTTGCCCTCACGGCAGAGTATGCGGCCCCGTTGGTCATATGTGCGGGGTAGTTGTTCACGGCGGGGATTGTAAAGCCGTTCGGTATGGCAGTCATTGTGGGAGTTTGGGATTTCGGACGTATAGGCGAAGTAGAAGGGACAAGAGCAGGCGGTGTCTCGGCGTGTGTTACCTCTGGTTGAGGTTGAGCGACAGGAACGGCGACTGGGACCTTCATGTCCTGGTCGGCGTTGCTCTGCTCATACACACCATTCCCATTAGCTACAATGGGAGGCGAGGGCTGCGGGGGGTTTGCATGAGTTGGTAAAGCGGGAACAGTGGGTGTTGAAGGCGGTCGCATGACCCCCGTCGGCGATTGACGGGGTTGTGGGACGGCATGTGGAGGGGGCATCGGTCTCTGCTGTTGGCTGGAGCTACTACTAGCAACGGACAGTGGTGGTGGAACATGGCGAAGGCTGAGGTTAGGTGGGGCAAGCCTTTGCATGCCAGGATGGCCACGCGGAGCCGCCTGAGGAGGCGGCATTCGGAATGGCGTATAGGAAGCGAGCTGTCCATCCGCCTTGTAAATGGGGATTGTGGGGTCTGTAAGCATTGCCGCGTTGTCCTCTTCGCTTAATAGACTCAACGAAGGCAGCACATATCTGGTATCGTGTAAGTCTGAGTACATATATTCCGCAAAGCAGGAGACTCACCTGGTGTCATGGTCGTCGATGAGGACGCGGTCTTGCTCATCAGGGCCATCCGGACCAACAGCAGGGCCGTCATCTTCATCGTATCTCCATCGACGTTCAAGATCAGAGCTCTCGGCCTCTGACTCAGACGATTCGGAGAGGTGGCGAGGTAGACGACGTAGACCAGGAAGTCGCCGATCCACAAACCGTCTTCCCCCTCGACCAATGCGTAGGCGACAAGCACGATTACGGTCGAGGCCCGAAGGTGAAGAAGTCTCCGATGCTGTGGCCCGCGATGGAGTGACATATTTGAAGAGTCGCGCGGCGTAAGGTTGTGGAAGGGGTTGATACGGATTCTGCGGGCATGTAAGGACACGTAGCGTACATACGAGACATAACAGTAAACTTACGTCGGCGATGTCTTCCCAGCGATGGTCTTTGCGTTTGGCCAACTCTTCTTCGACTTGAGCCTGGATCAGAGCTGTACGATCTTTCGGCTTCATCATAGGTTCTGTCGTAATAGGAGAGCCATAATCGCCATCCCGGTTTGCACGAAGTTTGAGGGGTAAACGTCTGGATGGGTTTATTAGGGTCATCGACGTGAAGGAAGGGGAAGAAGACATACCCAGACAGTTCCGGTTTGCTTTTCTTGGCCACACGTTCTTTGTCTTGGAACAATTCTTCGTCCTCTTTGGACCCCAGCATAGGAAACTTGCGTTTCATATCAACCAAAGCAAGCCGTTTCTCCCACATATTCTTCCCTTGTGACGCGACATCACGCTTCAGCGCTTCACGTTGGCTTACACCCTTTGCTAACTCCATAGCGGTGGCCAATTCGGACTGCAGGCGGATCATCTTGTCCGAGTATGTAGCTTGCTGTGCGCGGGTCTTCCTGACGGCCTTACTCTCTCGTCTCCGGAAGCAAATATACGATTCGTTCATAGTGTCAGATTCGTCCAACTAGAGATGCGTCAATATCGAAGCCCAAGTAGAATTTCTATAACCTACGTTGACAACAGGTATGATAGGGTGTCCGCCTCGACTGGTCCTTCGAGAACGCCAGTGAGGATACACCCCTCGAGCTAGCCGCACAAGTTGAGCCGGTGCTGGTATCCAGCTGGGTGCATCGAATAACGCGAACATCATGGCCGGTAATTGGGTTGCAAAAGTGTCTTCATACATAGACATTGGCGGAACATCCTCGAAGTTCTGTCGCCAGATGTTAAACTGAGTGTATCAATGCCAACATCAAACATACTAACGTGATGTAGAAATTCCGCCTTCTCATGGGTAACCTTCTCAAAGATTGCCATGACCAATTCGAATTCATCCTCGGATAAGGACACAGCATCGGTCTCTTTCCCCTTACGCGATGGACGCTTACTTGGACCTTCCCCTCGGGCTTCTTCGTTGTTCTTGTCTAGCCACTCCTTGTCGCGCTCGTCCATATAGTAAATGAAGCCATTCGCAAGAGCAAAAGACGTCGCCTCTTCAATTGAGTCCGAGGATTTCACGTAGGTAACAGGATCTCTCCACTTGTTTGGCGGATACAATTCCTCATAGTTATCAACAGTACCAGTGCTGTCGGGAGTAGGAATAAATGCAGCGGGTGCTGTGTCTTTGTCGCCGCCACGCGTCGAACGCGAGAACGAATGATGTCGTGTCGCGGCTGCGGAGAGGACGGCTTGGAGATGGTGTTCCTAATGTAGTAACATCTTAGTCAGCATTCCATGGTTTCAAATTCCCACGGTTTTGGCCAATCAGAGTGGGCCACACGACCGGCCTCAACATCGTCGCCCACAACGAGCAGAAGTAATGCGATAGACTCACGTTCGCGTCTTCAGCATCAACACCGGCAGTAGATACGACCCTCGCCTTCTCCTCATCCTCGTCGAGTACAATTGGATCGGCATCAATGCTTTCCCTGATCACCTTCAGGCGGGTCTTGTTGGTTACTCGGTTGCGATTCCGGAGGGTCGAGGGGCCTGCATGCTGATTACGAGCCATACAGTGAGAGAGTGAAGAGAGAGTAAGCGAATGAAGTAGTGGAAACTGGGCAATGTCGGGGGGAACGTGGGCGACGGCGACGGCGCTGACGCGCTGAGTCGGCAGCCGGGAATTTGGCCGTGTGACGTTTAAGTCTGGGATTTAGTGGGATTCAGAAACTGTGGCACTAATGAGCGCTACAATTACTAAGGCCTTTAACAGTATACTTACTAAGGGCCACATACATTGTGTATAGAACACTACAAGCCAGTAACTAGGGAATAGCCGCCTTATTAGTCCTTATGTAATTATATCAGTTATTGCATGATTATATTCTTAGCGTCTATCCGGCGCGACACGCGTCACGCGCCGGACATTGCGCCTGTCAATGTCATACCCGCCTCTGCGCCCGCCGTCCTTGACGATGACGAAGTAAGTACCGCTGTTTCGTAGTCGTTCTGGCCAATATATAACGTATTCACTCAATTTTTAGAACACAGTTATATGTGTGCGAACCATGCCAACCTTAGCTTGTATGGTGTGAGAGGAGGCTTCGCGCTATGGGTGGTCCAAGAATTAGTGGTTATTCGCTTTGCATCTGAAGTACCCATCCGACAGATCAAGTTACGCCTCTCAACTCAACTGTACAAATTTATTTTCAACTATACTATGAACCGCTTCGGTGTGTCTTTTCTTCGTCTATTACGCCCTGACCTTTCTCATTCACCGAGCTGAATGAAGTAGGCATCCTTGGTAGCCGCAAGGCCCTATTTTTCAACATGCCACACAATTGGTTTAGAAAATCAAACAACACAACGACCTACTGAGTAAACTCCTTACCTTTGATACCGCACTTATCGCTTTCTGTCCAGCACTGATCCCTTCTCCACAAGAAGACCCCGGTCAACTATGTGTATAAGGACACAGCGCCAAGGATTATATATGTATGAGAGACGTTTATATAGTGTACACCGTCTTCAGTGTGGTTTTGACGACATCGCAAACGCCACCGCTGACCCCGTATATTCCGCTGACTCCTTTGCCTGAAAACCCTTCAGATTCCAAGCGGTTGGGGACCAGAGTCCGGCCAACATGAAAAAGGCAGATAGGCCTCAACGCTAGTCGCACGGCAAAAATGAGGAGATTGCCGATCCCGAGAGACAACGCAGTGCTGGTCTAACATCAGTCTTCAGCACAACACTGCCTACGTTGAATATGCACCGGATATAAAGGTTGATAAAGGCCGCACCAACTACACCGTTAATCAAGCTATGCCTGCAGCTACGAAGGCCAAGGGCAAGCCTGAGTTTGAAGGGAACGTTGTCGATCTTGGTGCATTTCTACTTCGCTTCATTTACCTCGTCCCGATGAAATTAACTTGTTCAAGATCGAGATTCTCTCCTTCACAGCTCATAGACGTGTCTAATTCCCTGACTGGTGGCCTGTCCACGTTCAAGCACTCCGGGGAGATGAAATTTAAGATTTTCGGCTGCGCTACGAAGGAGCGCGGAGTTGGATAATGAAGACCAGCGCTGCCTTGAGATGGGAACATCGCTGAGCTCACTATCGGACGCTACTCCGGCCTCGAATCATCCACTCGCGACTCTACTGGCGCTGAGTCCAGGGAGCTGGTTGTCTACAACACTGGTCACAAGACCGTCGAGGTCCTCTCTGCTAAAGGCGACTCAGGCTCTCTGGTCTGGTACATGAGCGACAGTAAAGCTTACATTCTCAGTGAACCTTGCTTTCGCTACAACAAGGATAGCTCGACCAGCAATCACGTAACCTACTGCAATCCTGGCGGACGGCTCCTAGCTGAAATCAAGAAGATCCGGCTTTTATTACACACTTCGAAGAGCTTGAGGACAATATCAAAGACTGTGCAGTCTCGGTTTTCTACTGCCTTATGCTGCCATACACGTATTTCGCCGATTTCGAACTCTGTGCGACACCTCTCTGCCTTCATCTTCGTTGTGGCCTCTTCACTCCTACCATGCTCCTCAGTTCTGGGTGCCCACTACAAACCCCTCTTGCTACACTATCGACTATCAATATCCTCATCCTTGACTTTCGGCCACTTTCTCGATTATACACAAGTATAGCAGGTGCCGGCTGCAAGTACGTAGATAAGCGCTTGCACAATGTACATGAGGTTCGCTCATCTAAAGTGACCCCCCAACGTAGACGTTACTAGCACTGCTGGTGTACACGGGTGTAGAAGTAGTTTACAGTGATGAGTTGTGCATGATGCACCACTAAATATTCTCCGAGATTGCGGAATCCAAAGAATTGATCGCACTTTTGCCCACTGCGTCCTGCCGTTTACCCAACAACGTTGAACTGAACTTGCGCATAACCTCTTTTACACATCCATGATGCCCTGTAGGGTGTTCGAACCGTCGCTGCCATCGGACGCGGAATTCTTCAGCCAAACAAGCTGAGGCAGCTATCATGCTTTGTGATCGACTCCATCATGCTTTGTGACTCGCGGGACCATTCTGAGGGCAACTTCTCACACGTTAATAATCTCTACAGAGGAACCAGTATATAATGGAAGAGACGGCAATAATCGTTTTGCACCAAGCTCCAGGCCACAACACAAAACTCCCTGACTGATAATATGTCCTTCACCAATCTACGCGAGGTTGCTATCAAGTACGACGACGATGCAGTGCAGAATATGCTATTCCTGCTCAAGCACTCCCCACTTCCTTCGCAAGCTCCCGTTCAGTCCGCATCACCATGGAGTCTTGGTATAGACCACGACTACTTGGTCTCCTTGAGGGAGAGGTTTCAAAAAGAGTGGAAATGGGACAGGGTTGAGAAGGAGATTAACCAAACTCCTAATTTCCTGGTCGACTACGCGGCGGGAGATGATACACTTGAGCTGCATTTTTTGCATAAGAGGAGCAACAGGGCGGATGCGATCCCTCTGATCTTATTACACGGCTGGCCTGGTGAGCATAAATAATCCACACCGAGCATTCCGTTGGCTAAACTCGTATAAAGGAACGTTCTTTGACTTCCGTAAAGTCATAGAATCGTTGACGAACCCTCCTACCCCCGACATCCCCGCGTAAGTCATCCCTATCATTGCACTTGATATCCCCCGCTAAAGTGTATGTTAGATTCCATGTGGTAGTTCCCTCACTTCCCGGATATTTCAAGTCTACTCTCCCGAGAAGAGACGGTTGGAACATGGCTGATACAGCCACAGTATTCAACAGGCTCATGGTTGATCTACTTGGATACAAGACCTATGCAGGTCATGGTGGTGACTGGGTAAGTGTATATTTAGAATGCTCTTTCTACGAAACGTATCACTTATATTATCCAAGGGTTCAATGATCATGCGCGTCATGAGCAATCTATTCCCCGATACTATGACCGTTGTTCATTTTTCGATGTTCCGTGTCCCTATACCCGAGAATCTGGATCGGAGCAAGCTTACTGAAGTCGAGAAGATCGTTGTAGAAAGGGGCAGCGAGTTTGCCAGAACCGGATTTGCTTACTTTCAAATCCAGAACACCAAAGTCAGTGTCATCGTACGCCGTGTATGCCATAATTGTTCTCACAAACCTTCTTGTACTGCGTCTACAGCCTTTCACAATTGGTTTTGCTATTGGCTCTTCACCTCTCGCTCTCCTTGCTTACATTGGAGAGAAAATATACGGCTGGTCCGACCCGGAACGCGTGGACCCCGATGATATACTGGATACTGTCGCACTGTATTGGCTTAGCAGCTCATTTTCCACTTCAGTCGTAATCTACAACCAAGTAAGTATTTGCAGCGCTCTCACGGGATGCAATTTACTGACAGGAATTGGTCAGAGTGGAAAAGAGCGTGCAGAAACTAACCTTGCCGCTAGTGAAGGCAAGTGGCTAGTAAAATCCAAATCCTTCGGTTATTCGTCTTTCGTAAGCATTTTCTCCACACCTTCATGCAAACCGTTCTAAAACGGTGTGTCAAGGCGTATGAAATTGGCGGCTCGCCGAGAGCGGCTATTGAACCATACGGTAATCTGACATACTACAAAGGCAAGCAAATCATATTCAGAAGTAAAACCGCCAGTTAATGATATCTCAAAAACAGAACATCGACGTGGCGGGCATTTTCCTGCTCTTGATAATCCCTCGGAACTCGTAGGGGACCTACGAGAATTCTGTGGAGTCCATTTTTAGGATGGCGGGTGGTTTTATTTCGGGAACGACGCCGAAGTCACAACCAGTTAATCAATGTATGAATAGGTCTGAGGTTTCCTATTGTGCAATATTCTTTCTATATCAAAGAGTGCGTCGGTCCAGACCAGGGACAGTCCCGTATTCTCGTGTCAAGTCTCGAGACATGGATTGAAGCATGTGGCATTGTCTTATCTTTGACAGAGATCTGTGGGTATGCTCCTGTCCAGCTAACGGGTGCGGATTGCAGCAGATTCTCGGAACCTTTCAGTCTCTCTGTATGTGATATCTTCATTCCTTCTTCTGCGTCCCTTCTGCAGATTGACAACCCTGTCTACCCTAGCAAATCAATCTTTTAGGGCGATATTGCTGAGGTACGTGGTTCTGTTCTCTTACTGCGCGGATTTCAGTAACACATTTGTGCGCATTTGCCAATGCAGAGCATCACCGGTCACTATAACACAGTGACATGCGTGAGTAGACATCGTCCAAACTCTCGTGAAGACTCTATGGAGCGTAAACCTCCGTGACCTGATTGACATTATCGGACAGAGCTTATGGGCTGGGCCAATGTTCACTGTAAAGAGCTCAGCAATCGATAGACGTCTGTCTCCGTTGTTTACGGGATGATGAGGCCAGGACGACAGGTGGAGGGGATGTGTGGAGATAAGTACCAACAAAGAATCAACACTGACCCTTTCCTCCAACATATATAAAAGTCGCCGTTCTCGCAGACGGTCTACAGCAAGAGATATGAAGCAATTCTCCACCGTCCTCCTCCTCATCACAACCGTTGTTACATTCTCTCAAGCTCAGTCGACGGGTGATCCTTTCTTCACTTGCTTCCCAGGTGAGAGCGTCTGGGTGTCACTTCGTTCGCGTATTCATACTAAAACGTTCCATCAGAGTGCACTAACTGTACTGGTACGCAGTTATTTGCCCAGTTCTGTTATCGCCTCGTGCCTTAGGGAAATTGATTGCAGACTGCGCAACCGCGTTTCACGAGTGCGAGGCATGCTCGGTGCCAGTCTCTCAGTGCACGGAGGAGCTAGGGTTTTGTTTTGATCATTGCGAGTCCTTCTGAGAACGCTATGGGTCAAGAGCTCTTCCAGAGTGGGACGCGGTTCTGCGCAGGAGAAGATAGTGATGTTGTGGTTTGAGCTCAAGAATTGTACGCTAACCTCAATGTGACGCCCGACTACCAAACATCTCGTGCAGACTAATCGCGGCAGTCTAGGCGTGAGACATATGATCGTCCGGTTGTGAGTACTTCTTGCGCCACAAGGGCAAGATCACGATGCATACAAAGCGATTTACAGCCTTCGAGTATGCGCACTATTCGAGCGCCTGCTTTCCATGTGAGTTCCTCCTCGTCATCAACTACCTGCTTAGTAAACTCAAAGCTCTTCTGTCAGTGCTATTGACTATCAGTATTGATAAACATCCCGCTGTTGCCCTCATCCCGTTACATGCTGTCAACCGAAGCCTCGAGTTGCGACACAGCGGGCAATGTGGCCTCTGTGAGTAACTTTAAGGTTCTCGTATCGCGGGAACCCATTGGCTCAGCTGGCTCTCTATTCATCGACTGCCCTACAATCGCTTTGCGATGCATTTTTACTCACGTCTTGCAGGCACACGTCATATTGCGAGCATTGATGAGACTATACAATCTCTGTAGTAAGCACATCGAAAGAATACCCTTGCCCCCGTACTCACACACCACAGTGATCACCTGCACGGTCTAGTGAACGTTAAACGGCCTGATTACTAATAATTAAGCCAAGCACAGAGACGAAACTTAAAAGCCCAACTCGTGACAGTTCTCTCTAAGCCTCTCCAGGTCCTCTAAAACATCTCAACCCATCTTCAGGTTCAAGTCGCTCAGGTTCGCTACACAACCATGTCGTTCGCCAACCTTCGCAAAATCCCGGTTCACTACGATGAGGCCGCCGTCCAGAATATGATTTCAATGTTGAAGGCGGCCCCATTTCCTGCCGAAGCTCCTGTCGAGGCCAGCACGCCGTGGAGCTTAGGTATCGACTACGACTATCTCAAATCACTGAAACATGAGTTCGAGACCACCTGGAGCTGGACCGAACTTGAGCAGGAGATTAACAAGTTCGACAATTTCCTCGTCGATGTGACCACTGTGGATAACGACAAGTTCGAGTTGCACTTTGTGCATAAGAAGAGTGAGAGAAGGGATGCAGTTCCGTTGTTGCTCCTGCACGGGTGGCCCAGTGAGTTGCATTTCAACCCTCATCACCTCTATTCGAGTGCTGATTATTTTTATAGGCTCATTCCTCGACTTTCTCGGGATGATTGAGCCTCTGACCAATCCTCCCAGAGCTGATCTTCCGGCGTTAGTTATCCTTCCACTTTCCCTTGTTTTAAGAGATTTACTTAACTACATTTGTATGTCATAGTTTCCATGTTGTCATACCCTCTCTCCCCGGCTTTTTCAAGTCGACGCGGCCGCGGAGAGACGGGTTTAACTTGGCAGATATCGGAAGAGTATTCAACGGCCTTATGGTCGACCTCCTTGGATATACGAAGTATGGTGCGACGCATGGGGACTGGGTATGTGAAAACTTTCTATATGCTTCTCTGCCAATATCACTCATACCCGTCCATGACTTGTAGGGTGCGATGACTGCACGAATCATGACAAACAAGTACCCAGAAAACCTTGTCGCTGCACTCTTCACCTTTATTCTTGCGAACGCACCACCAGGTGTCGACGACAGCACATTCTCCGACGTTGAAAAGCAGATCATGAGACAGAATGAGCAGTTTACCAAATCGGAAAATGCGTATTTTAGATTGAATGCTACGAAGGTGGGTCTCATTTTCTCTCTTTACAATGTAATTCTCACCTACACGTTGCGCAGCCTCTTACTATTGGATTCGCCATAGGGTCTTCCCCCCTCGCAGTCCTCAGCTACATAGGCGAGAAGCTTTATGCATGGGCAGATCCGACCCGCGTCAAGAAGAAACACATACTTGACACCGTCGCGCTTTACTTCCTTAGCGGTTCCTTTGCGAGCTCTACTGCGATATATAATCAGGTGATGTGACTTGCGCACGGTGTGAGTTATCGGACAGTGCTGACCACATCTGAACGAATAGGCCTACAAAGGTCGGAACGACGACGGTAGCACGTGGGAAGATAACTTCACGTTACCCATCAGGTCAAAGGCTTTCGGAATTTCTGCGTTTGTGAGTGTCTGCGCACGGATAGATATCGCACTGCCGTCTGATAATATCTTTGCCCACAGCCATATGAGTCCGGCGGAGCACCCAGAGCCTTCATAGAACCTTTGGGCAACCTGAGTTACTATAAAGGTGAGAGGTCTGCACATTGAACCGTTTCCGTAGTGACTGAATGTCTATTCCATTTGTTCCAGAACATGCGTTTGGGGGACATTTTCCTGCGTTGGAGGCACCCGATGAGTATGTTGAGGACGTCAGGGAATTCTTTGCGGTGAATTTCTAGATCTCACACGAAGTTGAGCGCCGTGAAAATCCTGCGGAAGGGCCAGAGATGTTCAAAACTGAATTCCCTTCATCCCGATTCTTATACTGTTGTGTATCACACATGTGCCTCTTTTGCTGTTTAATAAAACCAATGTCACCATCTGCACGATACGAGTGCCTAAACCCGCCACGCAAGAAGTTCAGACTATGATAGAACACCCTGAATTAATCAGCAAGTCCATTTACTTCTGTCAAGTACAGTAGCGCAATTGCCACCGTCATATATCTGTGACTCAGCGTATGGATGCGTGTGCGATCCGTGTACTCCTCCGAATATGCTTATGGAATGGCGCGGTGGCGAGCGTTGGTGAACGGCTGCTTTCAATCCAGAGCATCCGACATCTTACGGGACAGATCTAAAGGAACTATATCAGGGGTAATGCAGTGATGTTCAGATACTTAACTTGGGCGGACAAGCTAGTCCAGCCGCATTCGTCGCGTCATGGCAGCCGCAGGGGTTCGCCTGTACGGCAAGTTATATACCTGCGCGATATCCTATCAGTCATTGAGCCCCACTAACAGATATTAGTGAGCTTCGCGGAGTCGTATGCAGGTTGAATCGTGAACATCAGATCGATGAAGAGTAATACACCAACTCGCAGCAGGTTGTTCGTGAGAGTCAGAGAGGGGCTCTAGGCACAATGCACCAAACGATGTCGTGTTGTAGATGATAGATCAACAAGTTCGCCTCATCCACACCACTGCCTGCGATCTTGCCGGCTGCCGCAATAACGCGTTAACCCTTCTACGAACTTCCGCTGCGGTACGATCTGCGTTGCGTCCATTAGCATAAATACTGACAATCGCTCTCAGCCGTTCCACAAACAACAGCCCCGAACTCACCACAAATATCGACGTCCAATGGCTCCTTCCGTACTCCTCCTCGGCCTCAACTGGGAGAGCCTCCCCAAAGATATGCAAGAGACGATCCGCGTTGGACTCGAGCAGACTGAGAAGATCATGCTCAGCGCAGGCTACGATTACCAGGGCTTCTTTGCCCACCCAGACCAGCACGGCCGCCAGCCGTTCACCGACGCGATCACCAGTCGCAAGTGGGATGTTGTCATTATCGGCTTTGGCGTCCGGGGTCAACAGCACCTGACAGAGTTCTTCGAGTGGCTTGTGAACCAAATCAGAGTGCATGCACCTGAGGCCAAGCTTGGGTTCAACTCGAGCCCAGAGAGCACCCTCGACTCCGCGAAGAGGCTTGCACCGTTGTAGTGTGAGTGATGTCGGTACTGGACGCCTCTGCTCTGCTCATCTTGACTTCTGCTTCCTCACTGTAGCACCGCCCGGAGTCTGGCTTCAAGAATGAGTATCGAGGTGGAGGTTGCCAATGTAACACTGTTAAAGTAGCAGGAAGAATACAGCAGAGAGGGGAAGGGAATGATAGTGTAAATGAATGTATTTGAAGTCGAGTCTAAACATGATCGCAGTACCGGCACACTGTACGAGATGAAGCTGCAGCTGTAGCGAAGTTTGGTTGAGATGTTGGAAGCGCGCGTCTGGAATATACGACCTCGGCTGGGGGATGACTCACGAGCAGCTGATGCAGAAGCAGATATAAACCCATTATGTATTATTGTGGCTACAGGTAGTTTACAACAAAAAATAAAACCAAAGCATAACAGCAGTAGACGTATATAAATTAACTTGGGATGGAGATCAAGCCCCCGTGGGGACATTAACTTTGGTGTCGGGTATCTCCTCAGCGACTGATACCTCTCGGGTGAGGAACTTGTCGAGCCATGCTTTGCGACGTGTATTGTGTAGCTCGAGATTGCGGGCTGCGCTTGAGAGCGCCTGGGGAGTGGTGGATCGCCATATGAAGTCTTCCGTATGTGGTACGTAGAAGAGTCTATACGTCCGCACGCATACTCGCATGGGGAGTGACCCGCCTGAATGCACATCCTCGCTCTCATCGTCTGGGGCCACGCGTAATGTTCTAGGATGATATCCTCAGCAAAAGAAGCGCATACATCACACAGGGTATCACGCACCTTCGCAAGAATGGCTTTCGGTCGAGTCTTCCGAATCCTTCTGTCTCACTAGGCTATATATCGAAGGGTCAGTAAGGTGAATTGATAGTGGAATAGAGAACATACCGAGACATAAGAATCAACGTAAGCCTGCCAGCGACTCGTCAGAGCTTCCGTATCATCGATACTCGAATCGTCCTTCCCGATCAACTGAATCGTGGTCGTTCTCGAATCAGGTAACTGGATAATCGTCAGCATCTTTACTTGTCACAAGTATGCAAAGCACTCACCCAAACCATCCTGAAGAGATTCTCATCTGGGCCAAGAATGCGCTCGGTGCTCTTTCGGCAGTTAATGATGTCTTGAGTGGACGGGGCTACGAGCTCTCGTTCTTTTCGTAGTATGTCGAATAAATCCTGGCTCCTGGCATCCGATAGGATCGTCTGAACCTATAGGGAGTTCAGCTTAGACCGAAGTTGAAGCACGGGAGGAAAATAACGCCTACCTGTTTGACTATAGCACCGATGAGCTTGTCTATAGTGAAGACCTTATACGAATGCTGTTCCCCGGGTTCAGAGCCATTTATCGCTGATATACCACGCAACGTACCTGTATTCCAAACATATAGCGCACCTGATCCTCAAATACATGCTGCTCTAACTCGTTGTCAAACAGCTTTTCGCACGACTCAAGCAAGAGCTCATAGTAATGCACAGCGTCAGTGGCCCGATCTCCCAACTTTGAGACATCGGCCAGGATGCCCAAGCTCTTCGTCATCGAGTTGACCTCGCGAGCTTCCTGGGGCTCGCTGGTGAGTTGCACAGTGAGGGTCTTGAAGGTATTTAGGCGCGAATACAGCAACTACAACAAATCTTAGTGAACAAATTTTGACTTGCGGACGGACATCACGAACGTACCTCGATCAGCCGGAACAGCACATAAAAGTGTGTATTCGTAAAGAAGGTCCCCTTGCGCCCGGACTTTTGGTCAACAGGGCTGCTGGGGCCAGACGTCGGCTCCGTATTGACATTCAGCGGTGCCAACCCATCGCTCTCATCTGCAGGTAACCCAGCAGACTCTGCCCGCGGCGAAGTCGGGCGGGACGACGACGGTGAGCCGACGTCCTGCGCACGGGTCCTTCGACTCGATTTTGCTTGTTCGCTCTTGAGTAAGCGCTTGCGCAGATCGCCTCCCGAGGCCGAGGTGGCCTTCTTAGATGGCCGGCCGTTGCGCGATCCGTTTGCACTACCGGGTTCAGCGTCGTACGTGCCGTTGTCGCCCTCGCCGTGGTCATTATCCGTCTCCTGTCGAGGGATGAATGCGCCGTTGAAAGTGACGGGGTCCAGCATCAAGAACGTGGGGATGAATGTCCGGAGGAACGTCTCGATCTTCTTTCTATCCGCAAACGCGAGTTGGCCTTGAGTTCGATCCAGGAAGGAGCACACCAGCTTCAAGCTATCTTGCAGGACGCCCACGTCCTCGATGACATATTCCAACTGATGCCGAGGCCTCGTACGGGCAAACAGGGGATCGATGAGCGCAGCCCGCTTCGCCATCTGCTCGTCTCTCGCAGCCTCAATCTGGCTGACAAACGTCTTCGGAGTTATCGCCTTCTTATCTGCAGCTTTGAACGTGATGCCCTGGTGGTCGAGAGACTTGTAGTAATTCCTAGCGTCAACTTCCTTCCAGACTTTATTCCACTCCCTCTGCGCGCGCTTCCACTCCTCATGCTTCTGTTTCAGTCGCGCCAGTACAAGGGGAATAGCAACAATAGGGACATCTTGCATCGCCAGGAACACCTCCATCCCGGCCTCCTTTCCGTACACCTTCTTGATAACCCGAAGATGGATGCTCTTGGCTGCCTGAGCGAGATTAGGCTTGAACTTGTAGTTCGCCTTCTCCTCGTTATTGAGCTGGTTGATCTTGTTATTGAACGGCTCGAGCATCTGTATGGTGCGATGAATAGCCTCAATGTGGAAGTCGTATTCGTGTCGTTCTTCCTCGCTCCGGTGCAGCGCTTCTTCATATGCGTTCTTCTTGTGGCCTAGGAACACAGCGTCTTCTCCCGCAAACGTCGGCTGAGAAACCCACTCGTCGTTCAGAACAGACCTGCACATCTCATCGCGGCCGGAGCAAAGTACGTTCTGCTCCTAACAATGCTATCAGCCCAAGAGGCGGAGAGAGTATACTAGGAGAACTCACGTTTTCTGGGAGTTTGCGATAACTGCCATAGCGCATATTAAGCTGGTTCCTATTCGGTCGGTCGAGGACCCCAGTCGGTCTTGTCCACACGTCCTCTGCACCCGCATATCGTTCCCTCCTCTCATCCCACCCCAGAATCTCCTTAAACTGCGCCATAAGCTCCCCATCTCCTAAATACGTGTGACTTTCTCGCACGAGACGCGCCGTATCGATGATATCCTGCGTAAACAGATTGACGACCTTCAAGAACTCATTATAAGTCTCCCGATTGTCAAGTGCCCGCTTCACCCGATCGAAGAACTGCGAATCATCAGGGCGCTGCGGCACAAAGTGATTCGTGGAAGGGTGCGCCATGGGTATTTGCTGCTGCGCTGGGTGGCGGCGTGGGGAATGGGGGACGGCGTGCAGCTGGGAGAGAGATGGGGAGGGGGCCTCGCTCGACGTGTGCTGCTGCTTCGTCCTTTTCGTAGGCTAGTTTGAGCATAGCGGACGATCAGCACATGTGAATTTGTAGAGAAAACTGCCGGTACACACGCACCTTGCTGGGCCCAGGCTTCGGGGCGATCTCCTTCTGCTTCTCCCTCTCCCGTTCTGCCTCCCTCTCCCTCTCGCGCTCGGCGGCCGACTTCCTCTTGCGCTTCTGTGGCACAGAGGACGAGGCCCCACCCCTCGTCGAGGAGGTGGGCACGTTGCCACCCGTATCTGGTTTCTTCTTAAACCCAAGGCTTCCGTCCGAGTATCTTTGCGCATCTGCTAGTTCGTCGAGGCGTGCAGATATCTGGCTGCCGTCAAGTAGGAACTGACGAAAGCCCGAGATGATCTCTTCGTCGTCTTTGAAAAGTCGAGTGACCTGCATTAACACATCCTCCTACACCCCCAATGAGCAAACGACTAAAAATATACTCTAATACACACCTCGTTGAGCCCGCGCGTATTAGGTTCGGGGTGGAGTATCTTCAGAAACTCTGCGTACTTCGCAGGCTCGCTATCTTTGTAGCGCGACTTGACCTTGTGCACATACGACAACGCGTCCTGCAGCTGCCCATCCTCTTCTATCATCCGCATCTCATCTTTCATGACGTCTTCCAGAGTATACTGTATTTCACGCTTCTTAACGCCAGAGGGTGTAGTCACAGTGATCCAATTTGCGTCGTCCTCCCAAAAACAGTCGATGCGGTATCCCGCAGGAAGAAAGGTGTTGAAGCCCTGAATGAGGTCGGGGTGGCCGCGGAAGAGAGACGAGACGCGGTCAATGACGCCGGGTGTATCGATTCTGGTGCATACAGGGGAACATAAGATAAGAACAGACACGCCCAAGGACAATTGGAGTACTCACACTTGACTCTTGAAATCCTTCATAATGTCTAAGAACCGGTTATACACGTCTGACTGGTCCTGGAACTGCATTTTGACACGATCGAGGTATCCCAACGCATCGGTCACGTCCAGCTGTCTGTTCGCCTGGTCCTCGACCTCAGCCTGGGACTGGTCGTGCATAGGCTCATCTGCAGCAGAAGCAGACGCAGCCATCGGGGGCTTTAGAAGGGCAGAAGGGTCGGTGGAGTCTTGCGGGAGTTGTTGGAGGCCAAGGGCGTTGGAGGAGCCGACGGAGGGGTCGAGTGGCGGGTCCCGGCTGGTGAGAGCAGGATGCTCGTCGTCGCCAGACATGTTGAGCGAAGACGTCGACTACGTTTACACACGGACCCTGAGCGAGATGGAAGCGTGCAGTGATCTGAGGAAGTTGCCGAGCTGATCGGGTCAAACGCCTGGAATGGAAAGCCCAGTGCCAGTATCTTGTCACTTATCTCGAGGCTCGCACATCCTCCTACTCATGTGTTCTTGCAGACGTTACGAAGAAAGGTTGCAAACATGCATCTGTAATTCTTTATTGTATAACTAAAGCTGTTTTCTTTCAGCTTGAGGAGGACCAGGTCTCCCAACGACTATTGAGGGGTTTGAATAAATAGCTAAGTGTACAACGCCCCCTATGACATAGCAATGCACGAGAGTTGTACGTATGAGATCAAAGCCACAAACACGACAATGACACAAATCGACGCCACAGAAGACACTACGCTACAACTCCGTTATGTGCGAGTACATTTACAATCTTTCAACCTTCTTTGTGTTCAACCCAAACGATACATTGGATCACCGCTTCCCTCGCCATCCAGAGCCACCTAATACACCTCCGCCCCCAACACCAAAGCTTGCAAACGCGGTACCGGGAGCAGCGGCAGCGGCAGCCGCTGCTGCTGCTGGAGTCGGTGTGCTCGCCGGCGGACCTTCACCTGGTCCTGAGAGAGGGCTGGAGAAGCCAGGCTTCGTGTGGAATGTGCTGCGGTACGCAGTTTGAGGGAGCGACTGGATCGCAAGGAACTTGTTCGGCATGGGACGATCGTCCGTGTTATACTGCAAATCGAAGCGAATGAGCTCATGACATTAATAGCGTTAATGACGTAGCTTACCTGGAACTCGAGACCAATACCGTCGGCCTCTGATACGTCAAGCAGTTTGACCATCTTCTTCCCAATGCTGTTGATCTTCTCAACGTCATCTTTGCTCCTGGTCCAGAGCTGTATGCGGTCGACCTTGCTCCTCAAGCTGACGACAGCCCCGCAGATCTCG
The DNA here is from genome assembly GCA_022385755.1 of Trametopsis cervina. Classification (NCBI taxonomy): domain Eukaryota; kingdom Fungi; phylum Basidiomycota; class Agaricomycetes; order Polyporales; family Irpicaceae; genus Trametopsis; species Trametopsis cervina. The sequence continues at coordinate 308,247 of MU278361.1, read as the reverse complement.
TCTCCCTCGTCCAGGTCCTCTCCGACCAGTGCCATCGCGAGCCAGGCCCAGCAGCGGTCCAGGAGCTGCGGGTTGTTCTTCATCGTGAGGACCCATTTCCCGCCGTTAGCGTTCGCCTCATCTTCCCACATGGGCTTGATTCCGGACTTGAACAGGTGATAGTTAGAGTTACGCTCGAGCTTTGAGGGAGGCTTGAGCCAATTGAAGTAACGACAGAAGGACTCTACCGTATCGAAATCGCCGATAACGGTAAGACCAGCTTCGTATTCGTCTGTGTCAGGGGCAATATGGGCGCTCGCTGGGCCGTTCGGGTCCACGGGCACGACGGCTGGGGTATAAGGTGCTTTGGACTTGCAATCATGGTAGATCGTCCTGAGAGCAATATGAGCTGGGTAGTATATCAAGCACTACGGCGTACTCACCAGGTGTGCTCGAGAGGGTGCTCGGGCGCCTTGACCATCACACCGGGAGTCTTGGGGTCTTCGATAACGTCCGCATCGGGCGGTTTGGCGGTGCCGTCGACGCTGAGTGTGCGTGCCTTCGCCAGACGTGCAGTGATGGTCTCGAGAGTGGGGATGTTCTTATACCCTCTGATGAGGGGCTTCGATTTAGCGTCTGCCGCATCGCTCTCTTTTTCTTTCTCTTTTTCCAGCTTTTCGGTCTCTTTGTTTAGCTGTTCTAAGGTCTCCGTCGTCAGTTGTTCGCCGGTGTCGCCTACGGGCGTGACGGTCTGGCTGTGGGGCGGTGATGTCGAGAGGTTGGCGGGCGAGGTCGACCTTGTGCTGGGGACGTTGACGGCGGTAGAGTCCGCATTGGACGTCGCACTCGAGGCGAGCGAGACGGAGGATCCTGTACGGAGGAGCGATGCTGCAAGACGCGGTCGCGCTGCGGACGAGGAGGTAGAGGAGGCGTTGAGGTTGATTCGTGCGGCGAGCTGGTTCAGCGAGGGCATGCGTGCACCTGCGCTGGGTCGTTCTGGCTTGGGAGCCTTGGGGACATCTGCGGTCGACATTGTGGAGAACGGTGTACTCGTCGTTGGGCACAGCGATGGAACCGAGGACAGCAGGAGCGCGCGAGTGATGTATTCATCGGTATCTGCCGCCACTGATCTCGCTAGCGCCGGCTTTATCTAGCAACTGGACGAGGCGCTTAGTTAGACGGCCACTGCGGACACGTCTCGTTCAGTACCGTTGTAGTTGCTCGGCAGTAGCACAATTGGGACTAGCAAGTAACCTTGCAGGGTCCAGATTTCCCTCTTCGAGATGATTCTGCACGCCTCTTAGGCTACGTGTTTACTGCGCCAATACTTGCCACTGAGGGCAGCTATCGCGTCAAAAATTTGGGCGAAAAGGTGGGCTCGGGTGACCCCCAAAAGCCCCTGGACCAGCGTAAGAGAGACAGCTATAAGAAGGAGAATCTCCTATATCGCTGTTGTATTATACACACTCTAGCTCCAGAGCAAGATCGGCCGCCCGTCGCTGGGCTGAGATTGGCGTGGGGATCGTTCTGCTGCTTTCGCCGCCTTTCCGTGCCGTGACTCGTAAGCCCAATCTGTGGCGTTAGTTGCCGCTGCGGTAACCTGGCGCCAACGTCCTTTCTTCCAAACCACCACCTTACCAGCAACCACCAGCACCTTCCGATTCCAACTGCAGGCACCCAGGGATGATGACAGATAATCCTCTCGCGTCCTCGTACGCCATGAACACTACCCTTGAAGACTTCTTCAATTTCGACATGCTCACGGCGCCTTCCGGCAGTGGCCTAAGTGGCTCGTCGTCTCGCTCCTCCTCAAATTCTCCCTCAAATTCTTTTGCTGCTCTCCCGCCCACACCTCCCAACCCGTTTGACCCGGGCGTGGACACAACAAGTAGTGTTTTTGATTTCTATCTCGACAACGATGGCCTCCTCAAGGCCGATCCCCAGCTTGTTCCTCCCACAAGCGCCGCACCCTTCGACTTCTTAAGCGCACTTCCCCCGGCCGCACTCAGTAGCCCAGAGGGCGGCTTTTCGAGTAGCTCCCCCTCTAACGGAGAATCCCCTGTAGGGATTGACCCGCATCTCGTCGATACCCCCTCGACTCTCTCCAAAGCACACAGTGAATTTGGTGATGAGGATGGAGGGGACGAGGATGACGGAGCCGACGAAGACGACGATGATTCGTTCCTCGCTCCGGTCAAGGTCGGGGGTAAAGGAAGGGACAGGAAAGGTACCGTACAATCGGGCGGTATCGTCAAGAAGGCGCTGGACAGGAAAGACAACGCTGCAATGTTGTCGACAACTTCAAATGATCCTGATGACTGGCGGCCGACGCCTGAAGAGTACAAGAAGATGTCGTCAAAGGAGAAACGACAATTGCGCAACAAGATCAGTGCTAGGAACTTCCGCGTGCGGAGAAAAGGTTTGATTAATTTTTTGTAAGATGGTCTTTTTTGATACTGAATCTTTTTGTTACAGAATACATCTCGACGCTCGAAGGCGATATTGCTGAGCGCGATCGTCTTATTGACGCGATTCGCAGCGAACTGGGCAGCACCCAATCGGAGAACTTGGCCCTCCGACAAGAAGTGTCGGCGCTGAAGAAAGCTCTCCTTGATGGACGAGGCCGTATGGACACGCCAGTTTTGCCGCCCCCGGCGCCACTCCCTGCTGTCTCTGCAGCAATGGCCTCTTCCGGCCTGAAGACACCGCCAGCCAACTCGAAGAGCCCCTTGGTTACTCCGAACGTGAACAAGGACTTGCCCATGTCACCACGCATCGCAGGACGAGGCTTCTGGGGTGGTCAGCTTGGCGGTGGAATTGGCGGCATCACGCCTGTTCACACGACTCTCGTTCCAGACTTGTCTAGTGTTCTCTCAGGCAAGCCGGTTGGTCGCAGGAGCCCCACGCTGCAGGAAAACATCAATCCAATGCTCAACGGCCAGCCAGTGCCGGAGAAGACGATGGAGTTATCCTTGCCCATGTCAGCCTTCGACTCTTTCACCGATATGAACCCCTTCACGATGAAGACCATCGATGCGTGCGTATTACGTTTTTTCTGACCTTCCCATCTGCCACGAATCTAACGCGTGCTCTTCTTCCCCTTTATCAGATATCGGATGCAGCTATGGACCCGAATGGGCCAGCAGCAGCAACAACAACACCAACAGCAGATGCAGATGCAGAACCAAGCTGCTGCGTCGTCCAGCAAGTCGCCCTCGCCCCCACTCTCTGGGCTTGCGAGCGGTCTGCGTCCCCACTACTTCGCAAAGAACGCCACGTTGTCCGCGATCCTCTCCGGAAAGGCCGCATCAAGCGCCTATCCCACTCCACCGACATCCCCACTCATGCACTCATCGGCCGTGCACAACACCACCAAGCCGAGCGCGCAGACACCGACACAACAGCAGGCGATGCTCGCGACGATGGCGTCACAAACGCTGTTGGGCAAGCTCGGAAACGCGTTCTGGGATGCATTTGCCGGCGAGCCGACAAACCGTATCGGCGCGTCGAGATCGACGTGGGACGCGGAGAAGGTCAGAAAGGTGTTGGAGGGCAAGGCTGTCGTCCGCATCGTCGACGTCGAGCCGAAATCGGCCCCTGTCTCGCCGCCATCACCGAGTCTCAGCGAGAAAGCGGGCCCGTCAAGGATCATGCGGTCGCCTACCCTCGATGCGCAGACGCCGAAATGCGCTGCTGCCACTGGATGTCTCGAGAAGATGTTCGATGGCCTGCGGCTATAAGCGTTCGGCTGTCGTTCGCCTGCGTCTATCTCCACGGTATAGTGGTGGAACGAAGATAGGAAAACAAGGTCGGAAATAGACGTGCCTCGTTCCGACACGAAAACACCCCGTCGTTTTGTGTTTCCTTCAGTTATTTTACCTCTAGGTTACCTTGAACTCACCGCCGGCCGCCTCCAGGAGAATACCTCCTCCTCCCTCCGCCCCGAGTGGTCAAACCTCGCCTAATCTCGCCCCTTTGCATCTAGTTACTCATCAGCTCCAAACCCCCCTCTCACTCGCATTTCATAGCCATCCCAGCCGACCGCCATTACGGACAATACCACGTTGGCTTCTGCACGCTCATTGTCGCATGTTCTGTTCTCTCTGCCGTTCATCGCTCTCGGGCGCGCCTCTTCCTCTCGTCTCCTGAGCATCCTTTCCCCATCTCGAGCCCTCATCCATCTTGTGTCTCTTTCGTCATTCGCTCGTTTCGCGTTTCCTCGCTCGTCGTAAATAGATCCCTCCGCCGTCGTTCGTAATTCAAATGTGTACCATATAAGTATCTCGTCTCTGTCGTGTAGCACCAGTGGGCTGTCCCTCAAATCAATGAACTATGAAATGCAGGCGGGTGTGTGCGAGGTCCCAATGAAGCTGGTGAGGCTACTGTATAGGACCTGACGGTATAGTAGGCGCCTCACGATGTCATTTGGCAGCATAAACGCTTTTTCAATTCTGGTCTGCTACCAACTCACAGCTTGTGTCCATCTCACAAACTGAAGTCTCCTTAGAAGTCGTTTGCAAACAGGTACTCATAACGTAAGATGGAATACCAGCATACACCGTCCTCCGTCCGAAACCACTTGCGAGGGCCTCGAGTGTCAGCCCCTTGCTCATCCAGTCTTGTCAGGTCACTGTGGTGAGTGGCTGACTACCAACAAGAGACACGGTCGGGCTCCTCGTTAGCCTCTTCATCCTGGCTTAGGCTTACCGATGGCTGACCACACCAGCCTTGTCAGCCTCGTCAGCCTACCACTCCCTGAATAAATACGACCGGCCTCTGTCCAGACATCCTCAGACCGCTTCTTCTCTCTCACCATCAGCATCCTCTCCTTCGATCCGCTTTCGCGTCTGTCTCTCAGCAAGTGGGCTCAGCGAGCCTCTTGTCTATATGTTCTCGACAATCCACCCGTCATGGCACCCTGTCGACCATGGTTAGCCATCACCGTCGGCATGTACTACTCTCACTGCGTCGTCCGTTCATCGTCGACGCTGCACAGTCAACATGTACCTGCACCATAGTTAAACACACTACTATATCCACCAAGACATACCCAGTACCCAGTACCCAATAATCCCTCCGTGATTCCGTCCTATCGTCCAGACACCGCGTCCCTTTCCGAAGCCATACAAAGCATCGCACCAAGCACCGAAACTCCATCGAACAACATCACCTACATTCGAGCTGACTGCAGCATCCTCCCATCTCTCAATTGTGTCGCCTCTCGGTACGTAACCTGAGGTTGGCCCACAGATGAACGGGATCGATATTCGAGCATCTCCGGACCTCCGACCCTGATCCAGTCGTAGTCTCCGACGAGTCGTCTATCCTCCTTAGAAGATGTCTGCAAGTCTACTCTATGGACGTTTGTTGTTTATGGCGTATCAGTGAGTGACTTAAAGTAGGCTTGTGGCTCGCGGCTGACAATACTCCCAGACGCTTTGTGCTCTGCCTCGTTTGCGTTCTGGACTCGGACTAGGTCTCTCTGGCGACACCTCGGAATCCTGCTATCTCTAGTTGCCGTTCATGGACCACAACTCGTTACCTTCATTATCTGGGGACCACCAACACGTCTGCATGCACTCTGGCCACTGTTCTTGCACCGCAGAGCTTGATACTCGCGAATCATTTTCTGCACCCTTCGTCCTCTTCACTCTGGACATCTGCCGGCCTTGTTCATGCTACTGTTGACCCTTGGATACCTGAAGCAACGAAACGCATCCTCGCAACTAGAATATTCTTCTCTGGGCTTTACTCTAACTTTACTGGCTTCTACTGTCTTATCCCGCCTTCGCTTTTCTTCGATATGGATGCTCTCAAGTAACTTCAACTATCTCCTCCTGCACGTACACCCCCCGTTCTGAGTACATCATGCCAACCCTCTTGGTCTACCATTGGCCAACAAGTGCCCTGCCGGTCATACACCTGTTCATGTAAGTCACCTCCACCTCTCCCACACACCGTGCCTGACACCCAGCCCCAGTCTCGGATTCAGTCAACCTTCGTCAACATCGACAACGACACGCTCTTCTCACAACACTGACTCAGGCAGCCACGAAAGCCATCGAAGCACGAGGACGCCGGTCCGTCCAGCTGTAGAATATGAAGAAGACGGGAAGTAGCTGGTACAGCATTGTATTGGCGTTTGCCGTTGCATGATCTGCGTGGGCTGTGTATGCCTTGGCGGGTGGGTAACTTGCGGCGATGGACGTTAATATGGTTTTGGAATCTGGCCGCTTCTCAGTCTCGGGTTCATATACGGGGAGGGCGAGAGGTAGCGGCATGCGAAGCGGGAGGGTGTCGGTGACGGGTCTCTGAGAGTTCGTCTGCGATATTTTGTCTGATTAGGATGTTTGTTGTTTCGATTTAGAGTCCCCGGATATGAATCCACTCCTTTTTCTCTTTTCAACTTTTTCGATGCTCGTCTGCACTCTATCGGTCATACAGCATCGTAAGCTGAGGCATCGTAACTGGGAGGAGCCACCCAACATCTAGGCTTCGCAAAACGCACAAAAATCATCCATGCTGAAGTAAGTGAGCAAGCCCCTTCTTTCAACGGCTGACGAATGGACTATCAATTCGGTGTACCGACACATCCTACTGCTATCACTGCGGTTTCATTCTAGACTTGAAGAAGCTTTGCCAAGTCTTTCCCATTGCATAGGCGTGTAGAGCTTGCGCAATATATGTTGGACCCTTTCGCGTCTGCCTCGGAGAGACTACATATGAGACGTGATATAGTAGGCGCCTAGGATGACATTTGGCGGCGTAGATGTCATTCGCAATTCTAGTCTGCGACGAACTCAAATATTGAAAAGACTCTTGTCACCCTCTTACGCCTCTCATAGCCTGAAGTCCCCTCACTTAGAGAATCGTAAGTTGTTGCTAACAGAAACTCGGAATACACGGTGTCATAGCAACTTCGTCCTCCGCCTGAAACAGCCAGCCATTTGCAAAGGCCCTCACTCATCCACGATTGCCAGTGGCTGACTGCCGACGAAAACTACGGTAAGGCTCCTGGTGAGCCTCTTTACCCAAGCCTGTACTTGCCGATGGCTAACCACGCCAGCCCTGCCAGCCTCGTCCGCCTGCTACACCTGCCATAAATACAACTCTCCTCCTCCTGGACATCCCCAGACCGTTTCTTCTCTCTCACCACCAGCATCCTCTCCTTCGACACGCTTTCGTCTCTACCTCTGGCAGCTAGTGAGCTCAGCGAGCCTCTTGTTTATATGTTTTCGACAATCCCCCCGTCATGGCATCCTGTCGACCATGGTTAACCATCACCGTCGGTATATACTACTCTCACCGCGTCATCCGTTCATCGTCGACGCTGCACGGTCGACATGCACCTGCACCATAGTTGAACATTACTACATCCACCAAGACATAATACATACACAGTAAAGTAATCCCTCCGCCATTCCGTTCCATCGTCCAGACACCGCGTCCCTCTCCGAACCCTTATGAAGCATCGCACCAAGCACCGAAATTACATTAAACAACACCACCTACATTCGAGTCGACTTCAGCATCCTCCCATCTCTCAATTGGGTCACCTCTTGGTACGTAACCTGAGGTTGGCCCGCAGATGAACGGGACCGATATTCGAGCATCTCTGGACCTCCGACCCTGATCCAGTCGTAGCCTCCGGCGAGTCGTCTATCTTCCCTAGAAGCTGTCTGCAAGTCTGCTCTATGGACGTTTGTTGTTTACGGCGTATCAGTAAGTGATTTTCTGTCAGCTTTCTGGTTTGCGGCTGACAATTATCTCAGCCGCTTTGTGCCTTGCCTCGTTTGCGTTTTGGACTCGGACCAGGTCTCTCTGGCGACACCTCGGAATCCTGCTATCTCTAGTTGCCGTTCATGGACCACAACTCGTTGCCTTCAATATCCGAGGACTACCAACATGTCTGCATACATCCTGGCCACTGTTCCTGCACCGCAGAGCTTGATACTCGCGAACTCATCCTCTGCACTCTTGTCCTCTTCACTCTGGACATCTGCCGGCCTTCTGTATGCTACTGTTGACCCTTGGATACCTGGAGCAACGAACCGCGTCCTCGCAACTAGAATATCCTCCTCTGGGCTTTACTTCACTGTCTTCTACTGTCTTATCCCGCCTTCGCTCGTCTCCGACATGGATATCCACAAGTAGTCTCAACTATCTCCTTCTGCTCGTACATCCACCGTTCTGAGAACATCATACCGACCCTCTTGGTCAACCATTGGCCCGACAAGTGTCCTGCCGGTCATACACTCGTTCATGTAAGTCATATCTACTCTACCACACACTGCGACGCGACTGACTTCCAATTCCAGTCTCGGATTTAGTCAACCTTCGACAACATCGACACCGACACGCTCTCCTCACAACACTGACTCAGACAGTCACGAAAGCCATCGAAGCACCGGGGCGCTGGTCCGTCCAGCTGCAGAATATGAAGAAGACAGGAAGAGACCGGTACAGTTTCGTGTTGACGTTCGCTGTTGCAAGATCCGCGTGGGTTCCCCCGTGGGTGGGTAGACTTGTGGCGACGAATGTCAATATGGGCGTGGAATCTGGACATTTCTTAGTCTCGGATTCTTGAACGGGGAGGGCGAGAGGTAGCGGCATGCGAAGCGGGGAGGATATTGGTGATGGGTCTCTGAGAGTTCGTCTGCGATATTTTGTCTGCTTAGAATGTTTGTTATTTCGATATAGAGTCCCCGGATATGAATCCACTCCTTTTTCTTTTTTCAACTTTCGCTGTTCATCCGCACTCTATTGGTCATGCACCATCATAAGTTGAGGCATGGTAACTCGGAGGAGCTTGTCGCACAGCACCGAGGCTGCGCGACACATATTAATCGACCATCCTGAAGCAAGTGAGTAAACCCCATTTCCTACAGTCCAAACTGCAGTTTGGGATAAACTTCAACGGCTGACGAACGGGTAATCAATCCGCTGTACCGCGGTGTCCACTGCTATCGCTGCGTGTTTCATTCTATACTTGGAGAAGATAAAATAAATATCTTGAGGTACGAAAGCTGAACCCTTTCGCGGAGACTACAAACGAGGCGTGATGATATATAGTAGTAGGCGCCCTACGATGACATTTGGCGGCGTTGATGTCATTCTCAGTTTTGTTATGCGACGTACTCAAATGTTGAGCACTTCCTGTCACCCTCTTACGCCCCCCATAGCCTGAAGTCTGCTCATTTAGAGAATCTTAAGTTGTTACTAACAGAAACTCGGAATGCACGGTGTCATAGCAGCTTCGTCCTCCGCTTGAAACTGTCAGCCACTTGCAAAGGCCTCGATTGTCAGCCCTCACTCATCCACGATTGCCAGTGGCTGACTGCCGACAAAAACTATGGTAAGGCTCTTGGTTAACCTCACCTCAATCTAGCCTCACCGATGGCTAACTACGCCAGCCCCGCCAGCCTCGTCAACCTGCTACACCCTGCCATAAATACGACTAACGTCCCACAGACATCCTCAGACCGCTTCTTCTCTCTCACCACCAGCATCCTCTCCTTCGACCCGCTTTCGTCTCTATTTCTGGCAGCTAGTGGGCTCAGCGAGCCTCTTGTCTATATGTTTTCGACCATCCACCCGCCACGGCACCCTGTCGACCACGGTCAACCATCACCGTCGGCATGTACTGCTCTCACCGCGTCGACTGTTCATCGTCAACGTTGCACGGTCAATGCACCATAGTTGAATAGTTGAACACTCCTTTATCCACCAAGACATACCCAGTACTCCCTTTACGATTCCGCCATACCGCTTGGGCTCCACGTCCATCCAAAGCCTTATGAAGCATCGCACCAAGCACCGACATTCCACTAAACAACACCACCTACATTCGAGTCGACCGCAGCCATCCTCCCATCTCTCAAATGGGTCACCTCTTGGTACGTAACCTGAGGCCAGCCCACAGATGAACGGGATCGATATTCGAGCATATCCGGACCTTCGACCCTGATCCAGTCGTAGTCTCCGGCGAGTCGTTTATCATCCTTAGAAGATGTCTGCAAGTCCACTCTATGGACGTTTGTTGTTTATGGCGTACCAGTGAGTAATCTCTCAGTAAGCCTCTGGCACGCGGCTGACAATACGCTCTCAGACGCTTTGTGCTCTGCCTCGTTTGTGTCTTGGACTTGGACTAGGTTTCTCTGGCGACCCTTCGGAATCCTGATATCTCTTGTTGCCGTTCATGGAATGCAACTCGTTGTCTTCACTATCTGGGAACCACCAACACGTCTGCATACATTCTGGCCACTGTTCTTGCACCGCAGAGCTTGATACTCGCGAACTCATCTTCTGCATCGTTGTCCTCTTCACTCTGGACATCTGCCGGCCTTCTGCATGCTACCTGTTGACTCTCGGATACCTGAAACAACGAAACACATCCTCGCAACTGGAATATCCTCTCTGGGCTTTACTCTAACTTTACTGGCTTTTACTGTCTTATCCCGCCTTCGCTTTCCATCGACATGGATATCTTCAAGTAGTCTCAACTATCTCCTTCTGCTCGTACATCCACCGTTCTGAGTACATCATGCCAACCCTCTTGGTCAACCATTGGTCCGACAAGTGTCCTGCCGGTCATACACTCGTTCATGTAAGTCACATCTACCACCATCACACCACACAACTGACCTCCATCCCCAGCCTCGGATTTAGCCAACCATCGCCAACATACAACAATGACACGCTCTCCTCACAACACTGACTCAGGCAGTCACGAAAGCCATCGAAGCGCGAGGACGCTGGTCCGTCCAGCTGCAGAATATGAAGAAGACGGGAAGACGACCAGTACAGTTTTTGTATTGACGTCCGTCGTCGCAAGGTCCGTGCGGGCTATTATGCTTTCACGGGTGGGTAGACTTGTGCCGATGAATGCCAATATGAGTTTGGAATCTGGACATTTCTTAGTCTCGGGTTCTTGAACGGGGAGGGCGAGAGGTAGCGGCATGCAAGGCGGGAGGGTATTGGTGACGGGTCTCTGAGAGTTCGTCTGCGATACTTTATCTGCTTAGAATGTTTTTGTTATCTCGATATAGAGTCCCCGGATGTGGAATCCTCTCTTTTTTCTGTTTTCAACTTTTCGCTGGTCATCCGCACTCTATTCGTCATGCAGCAGCGTAAGCTCAAACATGGCAGCTGGCATCACAATGCTAGGGAGGACTTTGTCGCACGGCGTCGAGCGCAAAGCCTAAGACAATCATTGATGTGAAACCAAGTGAGTAAACCCCCTTCTTCTAGAGTCCAAACTGAGTATTCTCAGAATTCAATGAAAATTCACAGACTCAAATATGTTCTGGATGGACTGCAACGGCGGACGCATAGATGATCAATTCGGTGCAATGTCATGGCTTTATGCAAGTGCCACGCACGCCCGGTTGCGATATCATGGCCGCTTTATTTCAGATTTCAAGAAAGCTTCGCCAAATCGATTGCATGGGTGAGCACAACTCGCGCGATATACGTTTTTGGACGCATACATTTATGTAGGCAAGGAATGTACAGGTGCTTACGGTGTTTATCCTGCTTGTCCACCACGCCCACAACTTGTCGGGACATCTCGAGAAGTTCGAGTGGATTTCAGACACGATAGGTTGTTCTGTGGCTCATGGACCCTTGCGCAGTACTGCCCGTGTTCTCACAGTGCACAAATTGCCAGGTATCGCTGGTACACCATCTCACGGAACGCACCCAGAGGGACGATAGACATGGACAGTGCCGCCGAACGGGAGTGTGCTGCGCTGCTAGGTCACTGGAAGTAATCCGCACGCTCTCTTCGAAAATCCTTGAGGTCTATATCCGCGGATTCTGAAGACATTAGCAGTCCTAATGATCACGCGCCACTGATGACACAATGAAAGGCATGTTTCCTCGAAATGTTCTTGCAAGTATGAACTGAACTATAGTCTCACAGAAACAATAGATACGAGTATAACCTGTTCGAGGCGGACAGTGCCCCGGCACCGTATCTACTAGGGAGTTGACACCCGGGTGGCATCGCTCATTGAACATCCACAAGACAAGGATCTCAAGGCAAAGCACGAAGGCTACTATAGGCACTATACCCTCCGCAAGAAATCGTAACGGTTGACTGTCTTTCAAATACGACCACGAACGCATTCATCACTATTCATAAATCTCCGCCCAGTCGGCGGGATCAAAGAAATAAATTTGGGTGAACACAGCCTACAGGACGAATCCATCTCTATTGGCTGTCTTTCCCAAGGGGATTTTCCCTGATCTCGTTTCATACCGCTATGACCAACAGTTAATGCAACCCCAGGTCCTCGCGTCTCCAGCCTTACAGGGGCTTCATTGCCGTCGTACAAAACCAACCGGATGTGCACAAGCATCTTGAGCTCGCGCTGTCCTTCCTCACCGCGACCAGGCCGATCTCCCCCACCCGCGCCCTCCCCCCGCCCTGCGCCGACACAAAAATAAGAAAAGGGTACCGTACGCGTCAGCTGTACGAAGTAGCAGACTTTCAACTTTGCAGGAGTTCTTGCACATGCACAGCCTTGTTCTCGCCGCGCCTCCTCATTTGGTGTTCTCTTCTCCCATTCCCTGCGCACACCTATCGGACCGTCTAGACCCTGTGCTCTTTTTCTTCTCGCCGCAGCCACGCCTGACCCTCGCATTCGACGCTCCGCAGGTAACGCTGCACCGAGCGATGGCCAGACCGTCTGCTCGCGAGGTCCACAACAGTTTCATAACTACTCGCCACGCCGTCGCCATCTCGAGGGAGGAGGACCGTCCGTGCGCGTACACACGACGGTCCTCCTACAGCGAGCAGGACAACACCGTTTCGCACAGCTCTCGCCTTCTTCGAATGCGATCCGCGCTGCGTCGGTGTACCCAAGCTATTCTCCTCACTAATAGGCAACATATCGGCCGGTAGCGTCCTTGGCGCACGGGATGCGGTCATGATGTCTTGCACTGGAAGGAAGAAGAGACAAAGACAAATCGCCGTGGTTTCGTATCTTGTGCTGGTACGGTCAATCAGGAGTGCGCTCCGTGTCGCGCTGCTTTTTTCTGGAGGCTGGAAGCCCGAACGCACGGTGGACATGGTCGCCGCCCCGCCTCGTTTTCGTCTGCGCTATTTCGTACCATGCGCCATGACACACATACATAGGTAGATTCTCGGCGGGTACGCCGACCGTCGACCGTTTCGCGCAGTGCACCGCCGTGAAAATGGAAATCGTCTAGGCTAAAGTTCCTCCGCGTGTCAATACCGATTGGACCGCCGAGCAGTTTTCTGCGTGCGTTATGCGACAGGAACAGCGAGACGTCCACCGCCGCACGCCGCAGGACATGCCAAGGCACCGAGCCGCTGGTTGTAGGATCGGACGTGGGTCTGACGACGGCCGAGAAGACAAAGGAAATCCGACGGTGTCAAACAGGCGTAGAGTTCAGTTTAGATTCCAGAACGCAGCTTGCGCCGTCCGCTCTGCAAAGCTTTGTCCGGAAGACGGAAGTGCATTGCACATTTCATCCGTGGTGGACCCTGGGCGGTGACCGCAGACATGGCGGAGCGCTGCGATGTGATGAATTACAGTATGCGCAGGGCGCGCTGGGCAGGCGCCGGGGCAGGTCGACCGCCTCAACTGGCCAGGCGCAGACGAGCGGCGCTACAGCATAGCACGCCCACTTAGAATTCTACAAAACTCGGCAACATCAGCAACAGGACGCGGAGCTCAGCCCCGTCCGAATTGCTGACACGCCCCGGGCTCGAACGACCGAGTCGTCCTTACCGAGACGAAGATCCCGCAGGCGTCCATCCCCACTCATCACTCGCTCACCCACCCAACTCAGCTCACGATGGGTCTGCAAAAAGGTTGAACCCAACTTCCCCTCTCGGCACGGAGCATATCACTCAGTACAGTAATCATCCCCTTGCAGACACTGTACGTACGCATTAGCATGGGATGCTTTTGAGAGCCGTTCCGCCAATCGAAATCGCGAATCGATGAACTACGTTTCCCAGGAAGCTGCGCTACGGGTATGGGGCTGGACCAGGGGGCCGGCCGAGGCGCGTGTTTTGGTGGGGGCTTCGAATGGAATGGGAATGTTTCTAAGAGTGAGTGCGAGGGCTTGTTTCGCCGTGAGGAGGCACAGTTCCCGAGGGTAAGCAAGGGTATGTTACCACGGTCAAAGTAAGCCTATGCTATGCTATGCACTAAGTAAGCATCCGCGTACTGGCCACAGCGCGGCGACGGCGACGGCGAGGGGGTGGCGATGGGCGTCCGGACGTGTGGGATGGAAGGGGCCTATTACCCCGTGGGGGATGTGCAGTGGCAGGGGGCGATGACGCGGGGACGTGTACGTGCGATTTAAGGTTCCGCCCATTCACTCGCATGAATTCAGTCCACCTCTCTGCGGCTCCGGCGCGCTCTATCCGAGGTTCACCCGCCCGCCCCGTCCCCTCCATCCCTCTCTCCTTCCCCTTCCCTTCCGCTTCGTTTCCCTCGCTCGCGCTGGGGGGAGGAGCAGATGCAGCTGTGCAACGTAACGCGTGCACCGACGCACGCTAGCTCTGTCCCCCAATTACCGATTCATCAGAACGAACGTACGGACGGACGTGTGCAGCGACGCGAACGCAGACCGATGATCCTATCCATCCCAGATCCCTTACCAAACTACTGTACACCTAACGTACTGCACCCAGCCAGACCTCGACCCGAATCGACCCTCGCTGCCCAAATCCCAAGTCCCATCCGCCAAATTCCTAATTCGAGCAGCAGCCCCACACTTTTCGACGCGCCGTGCCGCATTCTGCAGTCTCCCCCGAGATGCACCCGGCCCATGCTCGCGCTAGACTGCATGAGGTCTAGGGCAGCGGTGCGGCTTAGGTTAAGTTGGATTTTGTATTGTTTCATGTTACAGTAGTTAGTGAGCTAGAGATGTCATACAGTATCCGTGCGCGCGACGATCGTGAATGAATCGTCCTGCCTGAATGGGATAAACGTCTAGAAAGCTTAAGTGCCGCTGCTTAGGCTGCGGGATTTTAGGACGGGGGGAGGGTTATGTGTTTATCCGGACGAACAAAAAGGCGGGGCAGGCCGTCTGTACGATTATAATACGGGTACGCGCATTCGAGGATACTTATGTTTCGAACGGCCACGACTGCCTCGCACACCGCACCCAGAATGAGCAAATCCTGTACATCGATGCACGCGTGTAACGCGTACCAACTTAAACTCTAAACCGCGTTGCGCGTGGTGTGACGTACACTACACACACGAACACGAAGTCCCGTACAGGCTAACCAGCGCAGCGTTAGAATAGAGTCATAATAGAGAACAGAAGGGCAGCGCAGAACACGTTGCGCAGTGTGCTCAGGGCTCGCCAAGGTCTCCTTCGTCTCCGGTGTTCGTTGATCCTGCGCCGCGGTATGTGTTGTAGCGGTTTAGCCCTGGGGAGCATGCGTGTCGCACTGTATGATGTTACGGAAGAGGTTGTTATCTGAGAGGCAGAGGCAGAGGAGGCTGGTGGGCAGCTGACGTTGAGGAGGACCGCGAGTCACGAAGAATAGCAAGCAACCGTTCAGGTCGTGCGCAACGTAGCACGTCCAATATCTCCACCGCGTAACTACCTGCATGCCCACATTGTTCAGCATTTCGTACGTGAGGACGCGACGTACCACTCTTCTTCCCCGTCAGATGCAGCACACGGCGCATCCGCATCAGCCTCGTTAGTTAGCCATCCGTTAGTCAATGATTAGTTAGTTAGTTAGTTGCTGTAGTGCCCGATACCCGATCGCAGGATAAAAAACGGCGAAACGTACCCCACCCACCTCACTTACACTTACCGTACCACGCCCAATCGGGCACACAGCGATGGATTTTCCACCGCGCACGGATTTTTGTCGAGGATCCGGGATCGCGATTCCTGGACGGATCCTCAGCACGCTAAAACACACCGGATATGGCGATTTGATAGACTCGACTCGACATGAAGATGTAGACTGAAGTGGTATGGTCGGGTTTTGTGTGTTGGGATTGGCAGGCGATCCTCGGGTAAACAGTCGAGGCGGGCTCGTACGCTCGACACCGCTACTGTAGTTGAAGCTACGAAGCGAAGCGAGCACCGCAAGGGAATGCATCGGACGAGGGAGGCCCTGCGGTACGTACCTAGCACGCCGGTAGCGAAAACCCCATGTGCGCGGTGCACTGCGTTCCCGGGGTGCGCGGAGGGGCCAGCTTAGAGAAAAAGCAGCAAGCCTCGGGCACAGGATCTCCAGTATTTCGAGTCAGTCAGTCCATCAGACGCATGCGGGTGCGCTGGACTGGGTGCGCTTGAGCGTTGTGTTCGCCGGACGATGTGCGATGCAGAGAAATCGCCGGAGGGTCGTTCTGAAAACAAACAGCGCGTTAACTTCATAGTTCGTCAAATGCAAAGCGCGCATCGACAACGTACCACCATCACATATTTGCTTTACTGTATCTCGCCGCCGGCGAGGCCATCAACGGAGACGCCAAAGTGGCGCGTACGTACGGTAGCCACGAGGCCCCAACCTCGACCTCGACCTCGCCGACGCACTAAAACGTCCGAGAGGCAAGTTTATCATGATTACGTACCGGACTGGACTTGCCGCTGCCGCTGCGCGTGGGGAGCCGGCGGAATGGGACCAGTTAGATTTGCGAGAGAGGTGGAGCTGGACATGGGAATTGGGAAGGTGACGGAGGAGGGAGAGTGAGTTTGACGGTGAGGTGGATAGGAGGGGGGAGGAGAGTACAGTATGTCGGGATTGGGTACGCGCGACCGCCCGTCCCCGCCCGCGTACAACCATAGGTCTCGTCCGCACCTCCAACGTCTGGGGCAGACAGACACCCCCGGATTGTACAACTCGCCGTATCGCACCAATAATTCAGGAACATAGCACATCAGATACCCCGCTTTTCGTCGACACGAACGTTCCCCTCCTCCCTTCCCCTTCCCCTTACCGAACAGCACGTCGCGTAGCCGCGATGCGAGGCACCCGCGGACGAACGCGGTCGCTATTCCTTCTGACTCCACTCCCGCTGTCCAAAGACGCGAACTGACAGCGGGAGAACATGCACGCTCACGAAGCGAAGCGAAGCTGTTGCTCCGTCCGTTCCTCGTTCCTTCTCGCAAACGCAGTCCCGTCCCATCTCATCAAAAGGTGGAACCCCGTCCGCGTCCATCCAATCCATCAACCTCAAGGCCCATGATCCCGTCCTTCCTCAATTCCACCCGGACACTCACAACAGAACAGAAAAATTCCCGACGACGGGACGGGAACATCGAATCCAATCCAGGGGCCGTCGCAGAAACAGAGAACAGAACGAAGATGATTCTTGCACGGTTACCTATCGCGGCCGATCAGTGTGATCCCTGGCGTCTTCGTCGCTAAAGCGCGCAAGCGCGTCCTGTCCTCTGCGTCTGTGCGTCGAGACTGGCTCGGAATTTCGTTCGTTTGTTCAGCCCCCTTGCGATCGCGGACAATAGCCACCGACTGCGCATCGACCACAGCATAGTACTGTTCTGCAACAAAAGAAAAGAAAAAGCGGTCGTAACTGCCCCCGGCAAGCCATGTGCGTTCGTCCTCACCTACCACGAGCCGCAGGCATGCATACGTACGAGGCATTTTTTGCTCGAGATCAAGCTCGGAGCTAGTTGATCGCGTCGACGTCGGTCGTGCTTAGGCCCGCTTACGTCCGCCTGCGACGTCCTGCCAGCGTTGTGTTTAACCGGGCTTATCTGATTCGCTCAGCGATTCACAGTGGAACGAGGCGTTGCGGTTCATGTTTTGTTTTTGCGAATTTCGAGCGGTTCCTCGTCTAGAGTGGAGGCGGCTCAGGGCAGGAGCTCTGCAGACAAACACGCTGCGGACGTAGAGTTGGCTCTAGAAGCTCGCGAGGCTGGCTCATCACACTCGTTCCACCTCATCTCATCATCCCCTGTGCGAGCCGCTCTACGTACACCCTTCCCTCCCTGCCTCACCCGCTCGTTCACTCACTGTCTGCCCATCCAGCCAACCAGCATTCACCTACATCTCAGCATCCTCACGTCCCCCACGCGCGTCCCATTCCCACCGGTCCCGTTCTATCATCGTGCAGCAGCAGCTCGCCCCTATCCCATTCCAGTCAGTGCATGGATGGTGGGTGGGACGAGCGCGTCCGGTCCCTCGGGTTGTTACGTACGCGGACGTCGAAGAAGCGCAGTGTCAGTGCGGGGTAACGCGCGTCCGATGTCATGATTGCGGGGTAGAAGCTTCCCCCTGCCGCTCAACTCACATCCTCCATCAGTCGAAATCGCCGGCCGTCTTTTCATTCCAATCCAGCCTCTTCGCCGGGCAACGGTCATTGCTGATAATATGACTGTACTGTATGAAGAACTGTGCCTCGACATATCGCGTCCGCCGACGATGAACCGTCGTACACGTTCGAACGTTCCTCCATACCGTATTCAATTTACCTCTTGCGAGCGAGCTGTGGCTGGCTGCTTGGCTGGGCAGCATCGCATTAATCGTCCGCTGCGATCCTCCTCCATTCCGAACCCACCCACCCACCACCAATCGCCGTCCCAAACGGGCCCATCTTCACACTTCCTCTGACTCACACCTCGAATCGAAGGGGCATGCATTTACCCCATCTCATCAGCCGGCCGTCAATCAGGCCTCCTCCGGAGATCTAGAGTAAAGACGCACTGGACAGACGCACAGACACTGTACGTACGTGAACTTTACGTCCTACGTCGCCACGCGTATACTGATCATCCCCACGCGAAACGCACGGGAGGAACAAACACGAAAGCAGCCAATACCCAACGAATCGACAATTGAGGAATTGATGGATTTATCCGCAGAGACGTTCTCAGGGGCTTTAGGAGGCGACCAAGACCATGCCCATGCTCAAGACGACCCTAGAAATCGTGCTCGTGGAATAGGCCACGGCGTGCGTAGGCGTGTGAGAACACTACGCTGTGTACCCTGTACGAGCCCCCTTCTAGGAAATGCACAGGGTGAAGCAAGGCAGGGCTGCTTTCTTTACGCGATGCGGACACATCTACGAACGGGCACAGCACGACAGCGTGCCGCACATGGCCGCACGTCTTCCCCCACCCTGTACAACACACACCGTCGCGGGAGAAATACAGCGTGCATTCCCGTTTCCATCTGCCACGCACATTACAGCACTGTACACCCCGGGTAGCCAAGTGTCTCGCCCGTCCAGGATATTCTGACGACCGTCAGACGCGAGCTGTCGACGGATGGATGTTAAACGCTTAATCTCTATCTATCGTCCGCCGGCTGTGTGTTATCTCACTGTAGAGCCGTGTTCATCAGCGGTAGCAGGTAGCAGCAATAACATTGGCAGCCGGTGGCCTCTCATCCCTACCCGATCAAAAAACAAATGACCGGCCAACCTGCTTGCTGGCCGTACAAACTCCAGCCCCTGCGGGCAGAATGCAAGAACACCGGCTTGGTACAGGAGGGTAGGGTAGGGTGCAGCACCCACCCCGAGAGACACGGGTTCTACCTTACTCGATGGCCAGCCGGTTATGCAGCGTGCACACGGAAATTAAACTCGCAGCAGGCAAGAGGTTTGAAAACACCCCTGCTCGTATTGGCTCGTCCTTGAAATTGCATTCAGCTCGGTCTTCCCTACGATTACCTCCTCCATCCCGCAGCCACGCCAAGCGACGCAGTCGAAGTCGCCATCGAAGCCGAAGCCGAGTCGCAGGTGAACGCGAAGCCGAGGCACAGCAATTTCACCCCCTTCCCTTCAGCTTCACCTTCCCCGCACACCGTCGCCTGTCGTCTGTACGACCTGTCGATCGCAGCAGCACGGTCATCGTAGCGCGTTCCATACTGTGCTGTTGTATACTGACGCATGCCGGACGTCATGCTTGATAACAAACGCCCCTCGCGCTCGCGCTTGATCACCCAAGTCGCCTCCTTCCGTTCGTGTTTCTGTTTTTAAATCGTCGTGCTTGATCAGCTCAGCCCGTTCGGTGGTAGCTCATCTGCTTGGCAACCCGTGCTCGTGCTCGTGTGCGTCATACCCATCCGTCTGTCCTATGTAATACCGTAGCAAAGTAGACTCGAGCGCAGATGAAATGATCGCATACGCGTGTAAGATTAAAATGAAATCGTTGAGATAATCGCGCGCGTGCGTCTGTTCTGCTTATGATATGTATGACGCTTGCGGGGTTGGCTGGATGAGGGTGTGTTGTTGCGCATGGACGTCATTCGCGTCCAAGACATGTGGCAAGGAACATATGACAAGAGTTCTCGAGAACGAAGGGGTATCGCATTACAGCAACATCGCTACGCGATGCCAAAACTACTACTGTACTTTATTTTACTTTACCGGGTGCTCGACTTTATTTTTAATAAATCCAACACCCAGCTTGAGAGTTAAGAGCACAATCGCACTTGGGTATGCGCGTGCGAACGAACAAAGAAACAGAAAGACGCATTACGGGCTAATCATACACGGGTTTTTGGCACTACGAGCACTATTCGCGTTACGGTGAGTAAGAAAGACGGGCAGATGAGATGAGAGAGAACAGTCAGATGAGAGAGAGAGAAAGAGAAAACAAGAGAAGAAGGAAGAGGGGTAAGTAAGTAATGATACACAGCGAGAAACGAGAACGATGAGATGATGAGTGAATATGAGATCAATGAGGTGAGATGAGGGGATCCGACGGAGTCAGGTGTGAGGCGGGTGTGTGAGGCGGGAGTTTGGGGTGTGGTGGGAGGTGTGGGCAAGAAAGGAAGAGCGTAAGACAAGCGGGGTGCGACGAACGAACGAAAGAACAGCGGGACAGAAAGCAAGACAGGCGAGTCGAGTCGGGTCAAGGCAAGACGAAAGAAAGAAGAGAAGGAGAGGCGGGACGCGACGCGAACGATGCCCTTTTCATGCAGCACAACACCAGCACAGCACAACAACATCGCATGCGCATGCTAGCACGTCTCCATCCCCTCCTCCACCTTCAGACTCAACCCCGCCGCTCCATACCCCATCGGCCTCCCATCGCGTCCCTTCCGTCCCCTCTCCTCTTCCTCCTGCTCGCCCTCCGCATGTTCATGTTCATGCTCGTTATCGTCCGACCCACTCGCGCTCAACGGACTCGCGCCCGTCCCCGCCGTGCTCGGCCTCTCCATATCCTGGTCCTGCTCATCGCGATACCGCTGATGCTGCATGTGCTGTTGATGGGCATTATGTTCGTCCAACGTGTCCTGCTCCATCTCTGCGACGCTCTCGAGCTCGAACCCGCCAAACTTCTTCGGCGTCCGCTTCCCGTCCTGCGCCGGCATACCGAGGCTGAACCCGCCGACTTCCTCATGCAACATCAGCGCGTCGTCCTCCGACGCCCCGTTCACAGTAGTCGAAGACCCCGACGACGGCCCGCGGAAGCTCTGCAGCTGCTGCTCGAGCTCCCGGTTCCGCGTCGCCTGCGCCGAGACAAGCTGCTGCAAGTACCTGCACCACAAAAAGAAGAAACATGGTCAGCACACATGTCCATCGCATATACAGATACACTCCAAGAAGATATAGCCAAGAAACCACATGACGCGCGCACACCACCCCCGAAACGCCTCCCAAAGCCCGCCGCCGCACCGCGCGAGGTTCCCCCGCCGCCCCAGAAGCACGCGCGGCGGGGCGCTTACGCCCTCACGGGGTCACGCTGCGACCGCCCGCCTCCGAGGTTTCCACCACCACGCCAGCTTCGCACCCACGCCATCCGCCCATCCGCGGGCTATATCACCACAGCAGGTCGCCCCGAAATTGCACTGCTGCCCCCTCCCTGCTACACACATGCGCACAGAGCACACAAGAGCACGCGAACATGGCAGCACACCACGCACACACGCACGCGCGCGCGCAGATCCCATAAAAGCAAGCAGGCGAAAGAATCAAACTCAAAATGCAGAGACGCTACACACCTGATGTACTCGACGCTCTTCCGCAGGATCATGCCCTTGTTCGCCTTCACGGCGCCAGCAGCGTCTCCATCCTTGTCCTCTGCGTCCTCCTTCTTCCCGCCGTCCGGGCTTCCCCCGCCGTTGCTCGTTGCAGAAGCAGGCGGCGCGGGCACGGGCGCTGAGCCACCTGCACCAAAGAGCAGGTCGTCGCTCGTCGCAGACGTCAAGGTAGCAGGCATCGTCATGGTCGCTACATCCGCAAAAAAGCGAGAAAAAGACGCACAACTCGGTCAGCGGCAGAAAACAAACGTAAGTGCATTGTGAAACTCACAGTTGGGATCGAGCAGACACTCGGGGATGAGCGTAGCAAGCTCCGAGATCTTCTCGTTAATGTTATCTCGCCGCCTCCGCTCAACAGCATTATGCGACTCCCTCCTTCGCCGCCTCTTCTCGTTCGCGATCTGCGCCCTGCCAAACAATCAACACAACGTCCATACCACGTCAGCTTCCCGCATTTGCCAAAAAATTCACAAAAAAACTTGGAGTTGCCCCCGCGCGAAGAACAGCAAACCACCAGAGAAAACGGTACTCACTGTTTGGCAGCAACGTCGTCCCCGCCCGCTCCTCCCTCAGCGTTCTTCCCCGAAACAAGCCCGAGCTCCTTCGGGCTTCCCCCGCTTCCACCTGCTGTTCCTGCGCTCCCAAACAAGCCATGCCCATGCACGCTATCCGGCGTCGGCAAGCTGAACTCGCCCATACCGCCGAGTGTCGTCCCAATGGCGTTAAGCCCATACCCGTTCAATCCGTTTCCGAACCAGCCAGAAGTGTGCAAGCTCAGTGGAGAACGTGCACCGCCTGTCGAGTTCGACGGCGCCGGCGACGACGTCGGGATGATCAGAGGTTGCGTCAGTCCACGGTGCAGGGGCGGCGGAGATACGCTCGACACGCTCCCGCGCTTTGGGCGCGTTGCGCGTGCCGTGCGGGCGGGCCCGCCGTTCGTCGAGGGCGGGTCGGTGGCCGAGGGCTGTTGCTGGTGTTGCGCGGTGGACCGCGAACGTGAGCGGGAACGCGAGAAATCGTCGGCTCCTGCGCCGTTTGCGCCGCGGCGAGAATAGTCGCGGCCGTGCGAGGACGGCGGGAGGACGGGCGAGGGGGTCTGGCGCGGGAGGCCACCATGGAGGTGGGCGAAAGTCGTATCTGAAAAGGTATGCGAGGAGAACGAGGAAGGCTCGTTTCCGTTCGTGGACGCGTTCGAGCCAGGCGAGTGCGCGTTGTTGTTGTTCGCGGTCGAGGGGCCAGAGGTGTTCACGTTGAGGGCGAAGGGATGGCTCGACGGACCCGTCGAGCTGTGGCCGTGCGAGGACGAGGGCGGTTCGTAGCGCATGCTGGAGCCGATTGCGGGGACGGTCGAGTTGAAATGCGACGCAAACTCGTGGAGGGGGTGCGTCGGCGTTTGCAGCGAGGAGCCCGGGGTGTGCAAACCGTGCGCGGGCGCATTCGAGGGCGGGAGCGAGAATGCAGATCCGCCGGGAGGATAGGGCGAGTGCGGGCTCGGGGGGACATGGTGCGAGTGGTGGGAGTGCTGTTGGTGGTGGTGGTGGCTCGTCGGTGCGCTGATGTCGAATATGTTGTGGGTGGTCGGGCGGGGGTAGTCATCGTAGCCGGCAAGAGAGACGGGGCTCTGTGTAGACCGTTCATGAGAGCTGTTGTGGGGGTGGGAGATCAGGCTGGCGAGCTCGTCGGAAAAGTCCATGCTGGGGTTGTTGTGTCCCGTCGGGTCTGCATTGTTGGAGGGGAATTTTCTGAAGGTCTCTGGGACAGAGAGGTAGGAGGGCGGGGACATGAAGAGGCTGTGGGTGTCGAAAGCGTTGGCGGAGGAGGAGGAGTGGGCGCCGTTGGCGGTGAGGGAGGAGGGGGTGCCGTCGGAGGGGGGTGTGGACGGTGCGGGGGACGGGAGGTGGAAGCCCTCTTGGCGTGAGAGGATCTGGGGCTTATACGATGAGTAGAACGCGGTGGCCATTGGGAACGACGTGAGCGGATTTTGTGTGTGATTGACGGTGGTAGTGGTGGTGGTGGAGGAAAGAGATGGTGAGGAGGGCTAATGGCAAGGAGGAGGAGGATGGACGATTGGCGATGGAGGCGTCGATGGCAGTGAGGTAAGTAAAGTAATTGAAGGGGAGATGACCGCCTGCCGGATTGGGCGTTGGGCCGGGTGGCCGGGGAGTGTGCCTGGAAAGGAAAGAGGGGGGTGGCTGGAGGCATTCTGTTCCCCTGCCTTCGTTTCCCCCGCGTTTCCACTCTTTCGGGTCGCCCACTGATTGCTTCGATCGAGGACAAATACCCCACAATGGTTCCACAACAGCCCCAAACAAGCCCATCACTCTGCTCCCGGCACTCGCCCGCCGCCATCAACAGCACGCAGCCTCCAAAGACCACGAGCAGCAGCAGTCCCGGCGGGTGTCTTAGCGCAACTGCAGCCTGCTAGACGTGTGCTCGACACGAACGGGTGCAGAGGGCGGGCTGCAGGACGCACACTGGCCATCTGTCGCGGTCGCTGCTTTTGCGACGCCGTGGTCCGTCCGTGCGCGTGATGACGTCGTCGCCGTTTCACGTACGATTATCGTCTCAGTCCCCTCGCTGCCGCCGTCCCCGCCAGAGCACAGCGACGACAAACATCCCGCACAACGCAGCACATCCCCCTCCACGTCGTGCAGCTCACCGCTCTGACTCGCGGCATCGGTGGACGAACGGGATTCGACGGTGGAGTGGCCTTACGTGACAGGCCGGGCAGATACAGTGTGTGCCTTCTCGCAGTCTGATATGACACGCCTGATCTTCCCCACTCGTCCGTCCACATGCGTCTGTCCACTGTCCCAGCACTCGCCCCTCTCTGCCCAATCCCACTGGGGGTCTCATCCTCTCACCGCAGCCTCACGCCAGACAGCAGCAACCTCCCCTCCGCGGACAATCTACACAACAATCCATTTAGAAAACGCATTATCCAACGGTTCATCTCCAGCATCTCTCTGCACATGACGTACGTCCCATCTACCCATCCGCAATCTCTGTGTGTACCACACCCCTGCTCTTCCGCCCCCAGCCAATCCGCTCGCCATTCCCGCGATACGTACAGTCCACCGTTCCAGCGTGAGTACACTCTCTGCCGTCCTATACATTCACCCTATCACTCAATTTCAGCCCCCCGCGGGCACCCGCACATCATCGCATCTCATCATCACCATCCTCATTATCATCCACGACACAGGCAGATCGCGGCCACCAGCCATCTCATCGCCCCCAAACGCCTCTTCGACGTCCTGAGCCCGACATTACAGCACCAGCTCCACCACCACTAGCATCCCTCTGATTCGCGCACCCGCCGCTTCCTTCATCTCGCGTGCGCACGACGCATACAGGTCTCTGGCTCCCACACATCCCCTACGCTAGCGCCGCGGACCACCCCCTCCTCCTCCTTCTCCCCCTTCTCGCTCTTCGTATCTCGATTCGCGATTCCCAATTGTCGAACGTCGTTACGTACGCGAACGCGAACGTAGGACCGTTACCGCACCAGCTCTGCGAGATCTGGGGCTGAGAGGACGTGTTCAGGCGCACGCGTACGTATGGGCATCGAACCATCGATGATGTGCATTCATGCGGGTATACGATATACGATGCAGTGAGTGTCATATAACGTAGAAGACCCCGTCAAGTTATCTCTCCCCGGTCCGCCCGGCTCCTCCGCGGACCACCGTCGCTGTCATCTTGCATTAATATTCTGGGTTCTGCCACCCTGATATCTGCGCACGTACGTACGTACGCATCCACTTCGAAGTTTCTACAGTACAGTACCGTACATCGTACAATAAACACCATATCCAAAAGCACAACAGCCCGTTAATTGCACAAGGGATTGATTTACCCGCGAACGGCGTTGCAACGACAGAAACAGCATATCGACCGCACCAGCCCCTCTGTCAATGAGCTCCGCCTCCGATCCCGTTGATGCTTATTGTACATGAGGCTAGCACAAACACCCCCGCCGGCTCATCCAAACATCCACAACTCGCGCACCGCAACGCCCCCTCCCTCTAGCCAGAACTCTAGACCGTGCGTTCGAGTCAGAGATACAAGATACACAGATACAAGATACAGCACAGCAACGCAACGCACGGACGCACTCGATCCCGCCCGTCTATCCGCCCGTCGTCCGACCGTCCAAATCTGATAAGTAATGTGCGTTCAGACAGCTCAGAACCCGGATGCGGAAAGCGTTGTAAAACACACAAAGGGCTTGGCGCCGCGGGTGCAGACCACCCAACCAACCGCGCCCGCAGGCGCAGGTTGTGAGGGTGATGAACGGATGAGCCGACCAACCAGCCAGCCAACCGCGACGCGCAAAATCCCCAATCGCGGACGAAAGCAAGGCAAATCAAAGGAAATCGAGGGGATCGGGATGCGGGGTAATGTGAGCATGCGGGGCTAAAATGAGGTTGATTTGCGAGGCGTGATGCTGATGACGGGTCCGGGGAGGGCGGGACCTCCTCCTCTTGCATACGCGTACGCGTTTCTGCGTCAACGATGCGTTTTCTGGACTACACTCTGCTTCCGTGTGGTGTGCGTACCATGCGCATCGACGTCCGACAGCCTCTACCCCGCTCTTCGTCGGGCAAAGCTTGCGGTCGATTTCACTGATGACAGCGAGCACGACGCGTGTTGCGGCGAAGGCTAAGTACTGTATCTGTGATGTCTCCGCGATGCACGCTTTGGACCCGGATCCCGCATACTGTAAGTGCAGCAGCAGGCTCCGGTCGGCAGGGCGACGCAAGGCTCCCTTGCGAAACTCTGAGGCTAGAGGTTAAATTATCAAATCTGAAAACCGGACGCACTACAACTTGGAACGCGGCGGCTCGTACGATCGTGGACGGGGCTGGATGGACGTTCTGCCTCTCGGATGCGCCGTGCTGCACTGTATCCTGCAGTACAGTAATCGTACGATGTCCCGTCCGCCCACAAAACCGAGAAAAGAACGAAAAGAAAGATCGCAGAAAAGCCGATCCCTGAGCCGCCCCCGCACCTCGCCCTTCAGCTTTCCAACCTTTCCATCAGCCCTCGGTCCCGACGTCTCCCCCTCGTCCCTCCCCACAAACACCCAACCTGCCATCCAGGGCCAATCGCACACGCCCCATTGTCCACTGCCCATTAACCATTGACAGACCGTTTTGATCTGGACTGTCCATTCACAGGGTGTGTCTGTCTCACCACCACCCGAAACAACCAATTACAACGAGCCAATGAACGAACCACCCAATCACGTCCCGTCCCGTCCCTCATCAATTTATTGTACTGTTACATTTAATCGTGACGTACATATGATCTAACAGTACTTGAGTGTGCTTCTGGCGCAGGGCGGTGGAGCCTCGCGCTTCTCGCTTCTCGCAGGGCAAGGGGCGCGGTGGTGCGCAAACAGGGCTGCATGCAGGAACGCGCGAACGTAGAACGTAGAACGATCGGCGGCGGGCGATGGGCGATGGGCTTCTCGCGTGGTGCGGGGAAAAGGCGGGGTGTGGGCGCTGTTGTGCGGGAACTGTGTGTATGCTTCTGAGTCCGCCCTCGTCCTCGGCCTCGTCGTTGCATATGGATTCTCCGAGGCGCGCGGGGTGAGCGAGACGACAACGGTGCATGCTCCGTTCTCGTTCGTGTTTCATGAAGGTCTGCAAACGACGGGCTTCGCTAGGACAGGGGTACGCAGATGAGATGCATCCGTCTGTGCATCCGTCTGTTTGTTTGGATGTTGTTGTACGTCGCGCGTATGTAATGTAAACATGTACGAGCTGCCAATGCCAATCTCGGTCAGGGTTTTCGACGTCGACGTCGATGTTGGTGTTTCTCTGATGGACGGCGAACGTGCCAATGAGTGGGGAGGGGTACAGTGCCTGCAAAGCCTCCCCCATTGTCCTGTCCTGTCCTTGTTCTGTGTTCTAGATTCAGTGGTTCGTTGAGCTTTGACACGACACAAGGGCGGCCGTTAAAGCCGACAGGCAGACGCGGACGATCTTATTGGTTGGATGATGGACGCGCGAATGAGGACGCATTGAATTACGGTGCATAGTGCGTAGCAGATAACGGAAGAATAAACATTGGGTACGACGTCAGTCCACTGCGCATCGTCTCATCCACAACCCGCACACACAACCGCTTCCTCCCAAATCCAATCCCCCGCATACGCACCCCAAACGTAACCCCGGAACCAAAATCTCCCTCACCAAACACGCAAATCAAAATCCCCCACCCGCCAACCAAAAAATCAGACCCGAACCCGAAGCGACCGTTACGCCTGGCTTAGCGTTTGGCTTTAGCCTTAGTGCGGGGGCGCTCTTCTCCCGATCCCGCCTCGATCGCTGATGGGGGTGATGTTTGTCGTCCGAGTCGGTGTGGACGCGCGGAGGGTGAGTCCGAGGAGCGCAAGGGAGGACGCATTTTGCGTAGCTGTAGCGGTGGTCTTGAGCTGGACGTGGTGTACATACATCCGTTTTTGTATACGGTGAATATCGCATTACAGACACGACAACGACAACGTCAACCCCTCACTCACCTCACAGCGCGAGGTTAAACCGCTGATCCGCTACCACCCCATCACCAACTCAACCCAACCGAACCAAGGCTACGCCGCCGAATGCGGTTGGCAGCGACGCTGACGCTAGCGAACCGCGGCCGCCTGGCAAACGCGATCGGGCGGCGCCACTGGCACCGCCGCTCGTTTGGTTTGGTGCGTACGGTATGGTATGGTAAAGCTCACCGCCACTGGTTTGGTGTAGCTTCAAATTCGACGCGCGCTGTGATGGTGTTGTGTAATTCAGGAGTTGGAGGACGGAGAATGGAGGCGGGCGGTAACTGTCTTTGTTGTTTTTGGGTTGGTGTTCGTGTTTGTGGCTGGCTGGTATTCCGTATTCTGTGGTGCAGCTGCATAGCAATCATCGGCGACTCACAATCCCAATCGCAATCGCAGTCGCTGCGCAGCGCGGAACGATAAGATGAGGATGAGGATGAGGATGATCCTCCCGCCCGGCTCGGCTCTTGCATTCTCGCATCTCCATCTCCCTCACATCATCTCAGCCCGCATAGTCCGTCTCGCCTCGGACATGACATGGACATGGACACAACTTCCAACTGTCGCCGTGTCGCCATGTCATGGTCATGTCATGTCCGAACCCCCTTCCCCAGACCGTGCGCGCCCGTTCTCCCCGCAGCGCCAAGCACTCCCCGCCCCCGCCCCCGCCCCCGCCCCCACATCCCCGCTCTGCTTGCAAAAATGCGATCCCGTCGCAGATCTCGCGCGCTCCCTCCCCCTCCCCCGCTCCTTATTCAAACGGACATCACGGAAGAAGAAGCGAGCGAGGCGCGGTACGATGAACGGGGAGAAGTGGAAACGGAACAGGAAGCGGCAAAAAAGCAATTCACAAGCTATACACAAGCTGGCTAGTACACTGAAGGGGAGTCGAACCCCTGCCGCTTGCTTGGAAGGCAAGCATGATAACCGCTTCACCATCAGTGTGTTGCTTGCTGCGCATTTCTTGGGGAGTTATTCTTGAGGTGAGGCGGGCGTCGCGCAGACCGTCAACTTTGTTGAGCGACCACAAAACACAACGCGTTGTGCCGGTCTACGCGTCGCGCACACCGAACACCGACCCCGAGGCGAGGCCCAGCCCACACCGCTTACAGCACGCACAGGCACGTGTAACGCCGTTCTTAAGAGAGCCACCGACCTCGGACAGGAACCACCGATCGTGCATCCAGTCTCAGTTATTGACCGCGACGCAGATCCCCCACAGTTCTGCGCGGTTCGACTCGGGAGGTGCGCCCAGAACAAAGAACTTGCTGGCGACAGGGACAATGACCCCGCGCGACTTAAGTTAGAAGGCACGAAGGGGAAGGGGAGAAGGGTCCGACGAAGATGCAGCGATTCTCCGCGCGGGGTTCCTAGTTTTTCTGCTTTGCTCTTTGCGGTTTTGAATGTTGAAACTTTTTCGTAGTGTCCTTGTCTATGTCGAGCGCGCAAATGGATGAAGGTGGCCGCGTCGTATACAACTCACCTGGGTTATACGCGCACATTGCTAGGCCGCACAGCTTAAGCAGTGTCAGACAAATGTCCCCTCGGGCGTATTCAGTGGTGTCCGGAAGATGGACCAAGTTGACCGGATGCCCTGCCTTCCACTGATCAACTTACTTCAAAATCAAAATCAGTATACCAGCGAGGCCACATCCATCTGAAGAGAAGAGACACGTACGTTGTCCGTCCAGTACACCGTCCGAGATGTGATGTGGCACAACACAGCGCATACACCCAGGCTCAGACTCAGGACTCGGACACAGGAGGCCGGACCCGGGAGAACCAATCTCACCGCCCAAGCCTCCTTACCCATCACACATCCCCCGCTCTCATCTCATAGCATACAGGAGCTGATCGAATCGCACGTCCGTCCCACCTTCCAGATAGATAGCGACGATCTGCAGTGCTCCTACAGGCCTGAGCAAGCTACCTTTGCGACGGGCACCGGGTGTTCCGATATCACCGTGGCGACGCTAGACCCGATCCCCCCCTGCCAACGATGGACGGGCGCACGCTTCGCTTCGTCTTCTGGCTGCTCTGCTCTGAGCAATCAGGAATGCACATGAACTGGACTGTGCTGGCGCGGGGAGAGCCGTGCGTGCGTGTTAGGTACGCTTGGAAGAACTGCGTTGGTGCATACTGCGTACGAGCTGATACATTACATTGCATTGTGCTGTGCTGCGCGGGATCAATATGTGCAGCTCCTGTGGCACAGGCAGGGGCAGAATAACCGCGGTCGGCCCCCCAAAGGATGGAGGATTTCTGTTGTAGCGGTGCGTTGGGGCTCAACGCTGTGCCTCCGCAGATTCTGCTGAGTATGCGTCGCAGCGATGAGGCAGAACCGGGTGCTGGACAGCGAGACAAACAAACAAGACAGGTGCGCAACAATTTGATCTTTTCTTTGTTCTCCGGCAAACACCATTCGTATTCCTTACCGTCACCGTACTGTGATATCTGACAGACAGTCGACGTCAGCGCAGGACGATGCACATGCGTGGCGTGCTTCGCGCAGATGGCACACAATCGGGTCCTCGTCTTCCTATTAACGACGCCGAACAGGTGCAGCACGTTGGCACGCCGCTTCTCAGAACATCGAAGGCGTGATCGTCGGCCGCTGTGCCCAACAGTCGCCCTACAGTAATTCCATTCCATCATCCATCCACCATCACGCCTCGGCCCCTGTTCGCCCGTTTGCATTTTAGGTTTCCTGTCGCCGGCCCCGCCAAGATGAGGCTCCCCCAGCCCGGGGTACTTACCCACATACAGAACAGAAAATACGCAGGAGATAAGATAAGAATTCGGCGCGAATCGCACGTATCTGGGACGAATGCGGGCGAGCTCGTTGGATGAACGTGTCCCGCGCACGCTCGGCGTGCGTGCTATTCATAGTGCGCTTTCACCCACGCACCACACAACTTGGATGTGAACAAAATACAACACAAAACGGGTTGCGTCTCGCGCTGTGCTGGCCAACGCCTCCAACACAATCGCACGGCGTCTCGGAGGCGCGCCACAGCACATCGTTGCCGCCGATTGCCTTTTAACGTTCAGACAAGCGACCCAGCACCCGGGTCCGCTGCGACATGTGTGGCGCGACGGCGGTTATCAACTCATTCGTCGTTCGTTCGATGCGCTTCGTTTGTGCAATGCAGCTCACTGTTCGCGCACTGGTGTTTGGCTGGGGACAATAGGTGCGCTTCGGACGCTAGGACGGACATATGGACGCGCTTACGGTATACGCTCTAGAAGCCGCCACGCGCGTGTGCTCTGCGGGCGACGGTCCCGACGCGCATGCGAGAGCTATTGGTGCCGACTGCAATCACACCGCGACAACTGGCGAACGGCTTTATTTCTGCGTGCAAGGATAACACCAATCATGTCCGACGGCGTCACCCGCCGTTTGACTCGACGAATGGCGCTCGCTGCTCTCTGCTCCCACTCGTAACCTTCCAATGCATCCACGTATCCAGACCCTGACCCACACCATCCAGCCATATCCCCGCCGCAGACGCGCACGCAAGGTTCGCCGCCGTATGGTTCTTCTTTATCCAAACGCATGCGTACTTCCTCCTTCAGTTCTGCAGCAGTACCAGCCTGTGGTGAATTCATCTTGCACGCGGAGCCGACTGGTTGACCGCGCGCTCCGTCTCTCAGTGCGCTCCCAGATTCATCGAGCCACTCGGGGAGTCTTGTTTTGTGCGGCCAGTCACCGTTTTCTGTGGACACAGACTTCTTGTTGGACACTGTCTATGCCATCGTGGAGGGCTTGTCAGGGCGAGAGATGTGCCGTGTGGGGTTGTGGGCGATGCTGAATACACACGAGCGGGACTCTCGAGCGTCCATATTCCGTTCGTCTTTTAGGGGTGCATGTATATGCTTGTACACTCGGGACGAGCAAGCCTCCGATATCATTTCTGGATCGAGAGATAGCTTGTACTTACTGCCACAAGAATATCATCTTTTGTTTTGTCTTGTCTCTTCTTCGGTATGGAGGGTTAGAGACCGAGGTCTGCGCCCTAGAATACTTGGTCGTCCGAGATATGAGGAGGACACCTTGGGAAAGGGTGCACAGGGGGGAAATCGGCGGGATGCAGTACAATACCAACATGAGCAACGGACGCACGCCCACGCACGCGAGTGCAAACCGCCCGCGCGAATAATAGGGGAGAACTGGGATCGAGGGGTCAATGGTCGGTGCGGCTTTCCCTGCGGAGGGAACACAACGTGTCGAGTTGCATGGTGCAGAAGAACGAGGAGAAGGTCGGGGTGTACGGTGGGACCCATAAGTCCGCACGGCTGACACAAACTTCAAACTTTGCTTTGCGGTGGACGTCTGGTGTCAAACTCCTTCTATTCCGTTGAGATTGAGCCGTTACAAGGCGGGAGATGGCGCCTGCAAAAACTTGGTGCGTATTTAACCTGGGTGTGAGCAGAGCGGAGAGGAGGGGAAGGCGAAGAGTGTTACCTAAAGATTTGCGGAGAAGGTTATGCGTTCGATAGAGATTGTAGACCATGGCTGCACAGATTGAGCTAGCTGCACGAAAAATCGTGGGTCTCATAAACGCGTGCATGTCCGTGCTTCCAAAGCAGCTAACCGCTACGATTTCTTTGGGAAAGCATTATGCCCGCCGTGGCCGTCGTACCTTCCCTTGATTACATTCTTTCGTAGACGATGTTCAGTGAGCAGTACCTTTCGCGTTCTGGATATTACTGATCAAGGATACGATGTCTCTGAGACTCTGCATTAGCATATGCTCTCCGTAATATTTCGCTAAAACATACCTTCAATAATTGGCGGCGCGCAATTGACAAGTTAACTGCGATCGTCCCTGCAATCTTGTGATCAGGTACAAGCCGACTGTGAAATGTTGCGCGGAGGTCTCGTCACCGTGCTGACGGCTGTCCGGTTCGCCCTCGCGGTGTCTGATTCCCCGCGGATAAAATAATGCCCCCAAGCCCTTTCTATGGCGTCGGTCTTCGGTGTGCATCGTCCCCTTGGACGCACTCCGTGACACAGCCCGTCGGGGGTATCTGCGAGTCAGTGCATCGCGAGAACACAGACGCAGGGTCCTGAGTTTGAGTTACAGGGCAGTATAAACACAACACTGCGAGCCCCTGAATGTTCAGTGCCACATCAATGTATGCGTCCAACAGCATATATTTTGCGAATGCTACTCGCCCATGCTATACATCTGCGGAGGGGTTTCTTCCAGTCTGAAATAAAAGCCGCTGTGAAGCAGGGCGTAGCATTCGCGTAAATCCGTGGTATCCATCCGTCAGCCATTGAGGGTTATCCAAAACATACTCGCAGTCTGCCCATTTATATCGAACATGAGAATGTGTGATTTGGGCTTTGGAAGAGGAGTTTTACTCACTTGCTTCAGCACGAATGATTGTTGAGTTCTGTGCAGCAACCCCCCCCCCCCCCCCAGCATTTTGATCCCAGCTACTACAGTACCTCAGTTTAGGCGAGTGCCGACGAACAGCGAAAAGTTGAAAAAGAAAAAGGAGTGGATTCTATCCGGGGACTCTATATCGAGATAACAAAAACATTCTAAGCAGATAAAATATCGCAGACGAACTCTCAGAGACCCGTCACCAATACCCTCCCGCCTCGCATGTCGCTACCTCTCGCCCTCCCCGTATAAGGACCCGAGACTGAGAAGCGGCCAGATTCCAAAATCATACTGACATTCGTCGGCACAAGTCTACCCACCCGCCAAGGCAAAAACGCCCCCACGGATCTTGCAACGACGAACGTCAACACGAACTGTACCGGTCGTCTTCCCCTCTTCTTCATATTCTGCAGCTGGACGAACCGGCGTCCCCGTGCTTCGATGGCTTTCATGACTGCCTGAGTCAGTGTTGTGAGAAGAGCGTGTTGTTGTCGATGTTGACGAAGATTGACTAAATCCAAGACTGGGGATGGATGTCAGTTGTGTTTTGTGGCAGAGGTGATGAGGCTTACATGAACGAGTGTGTGACCGACAGGACGCTTGTCGGGCCAATGGTAGACCAAGAGGGTTGGTATGATGTACTCAGAACGGTGGATGTATGCGTAGCAGGTAAGATAGTTGAAGTTACTTGAGGGTATCCATGTCGAAGGAGAGCGAAGGCGGGATAAGACAGTAGAAGCCAATAGAGTAAAGCCCAGAGAAAGATATTCTAGTTGCGAGGATGCGTTTCGTTGCTTGAGGTATCCAAGAGTAAACAGTAGCATGCAGAAGGCCGGCAGATGTCCAGAGTGAAGAGGACAAGGGTGCAGAAAATGAGTTCGCGAGTATCAAGTTCTGCGGTGCAAGACCAGTGGCCAGAATGTATGCAGACGTGTTGGTGGTCCTCGGATATTGAAGGCAACGAGTTGTAGTCCATGAACGACAACTAGAGGTATCAGGGTTCCGAAGTGTCGCCAAAGAAACCTAGTTCGAGTCCAAGAACTAAACGAGGCAAAGCACAAAACGTCTGAGAGAGGGTTGTCAGCCGCCAGCCATAAGCTTGTAATACTGGAAGCCACTCACTGAAACGCCATGAACAACAAACGTCCATAGAGTGGACTTGCAGACATCTTCTAAGGGGAATAGACGACTCGCCAGAGGCTACGACTTGATCAGGGTCGGAGGTCCGGAAATGCTCGAATATCGGTCCCATTCATCTGTGGGCCAACCTCAGGTTACGTACCAAGAGGTGACACATTTGGAAGACGGGAGGATGCTGAAGTCGACTCGTTGTAGTTGCTATATTGTTTGATGGCATTTCGGTGCTTGGTGCGGTGCTTCATGAGGCTTTGGAGAGACGTGGTGCCCGGACGATGGGACGAAATCGCGGAGGAATTACTGTACTGGGTATGTATATCTTGGTGGATAGTAGTGTTTAACTATGGTGCAGGTACATGTTGACCGTGCAGCGTCGACGATGAGCGGACGACGCGATGAGAGTAGTACATGCCGATGGTGATGGTTAACCATGGTCGACAAGGTGCCATGACGGGTGGATTGTCGAAAACATATAGACAAGGGCTCGCTGAGCTTACTTGCTGAGAGACAGAGACGAAAGCGGATCGAAGGAGAGGATGCTGGTGGTGAGAGAGAAGAAGCGGTCTGAGGATGTCTGAGAGGAGGGCGGTCGTATTTATGGCATGAAGTGGCAGGCGGACGAGGCTGGCAGCGCTGGCGTTGTCGCCATCGGCAAGTCTAAGCTTGGGTAAAGAGGCTCACCAGATGTCTGACTGTGGTTCTTGTCAGCGGTCAGCCTCTATAACAATGATCTTACGATACTGGATGAGCAGGGGGTTGACAGCCGAGCCTTTTGCAAGTGGCTGACCAGCTTCGGGTAGAGGACGGAGTAAGCCGGTATGTTAAATCCTGGATGCTGTTAGCAGCGACTCGCAAGTTTGAGTAAGAAGACTTCAAGTTATGGGAGGCGCAAGAGTGTGACACGAAATGCTCAACATTTGAGTACGTCGCAGACCAGAATTGAGAATGAACTCAACGCCGCCAAACGTCATCGCAGGGCGCTTACTATATCATCACGTCTCGTATATAATCTCCCGAGGCAGACGCGAAAGAGTTCATCTATGCCGTGCAGAAAATACCTCGATATCAGCTGTCTTGTCAGCCTAAGCTGCTCCATGACCAAAAGTGTCGACGAACAGTGAAAAGTCGAAAACGGAAAAAGGAGTGGATTCCATATCCGGGGACTCTATATCGAGATAACAAACATTCTAAGCAGATAAAATATAGTAGAGGAACTCTCAGGCTAGAAAACGGAACTGGCGAAATCGCGAAGAAAACACGGCCACCAGAGACAGCGCTGCGGCTTCGTGCGCCTCCCCTCCCGCGCACAGCGAGCTGCCCTCGCGAGACGCAGCGCCGATCGACGATCCTCAATCAGCCCACGTCACACTCACTCACGACATCGTCGATATGGAACGTCGTACACCTGGCGTCCGTGAATCCTGTCCTGGCCATCTACGCCTACCCGCGTCCGGCGTGCAACGTTCGACGAGACGGTGTACGCGCCGTGTTCGCATGTGCATCCATGCTCCAAACGAACGCCCCAGCCACAGCTCGACGCCGTGCACGCACACGCACATGCGCCAACTCGAAAACAAGCCGCCCTCGCGAGCCGCAGCCCCGATCGACGGTACTCAGTCGGTCACACCGTATGACCGAGTTCGCAAAGCATGCAGGAGAGAGCGCGGTTTGTTCTGTGTGCGCCACGCCGATATGCGTGAAATACACGGCGGTTAGCCATGGACGGGCACTCACGACCAATACCTTCAATATCATATCGAATACTGCACACCCCCGCGCCCGTGAACTCGTCCTGTCCTGGCCATCCGCGCCTTCCCTCGTGCGTTCGACAAGACGGTGTTCGCATGTGCATTCATGCTCCAAACACACGCTCCGTCAGCGCGTGCCACAGCTCGACACCGCGCACACGCATACACATGCGCCAGCTCGTCTCGGACTCAAATTCAAACCTAAACCTACAGTAAACTCAAACCCAAACTTACCTCACCCTGGAAACGTAGAAACAAACGCGGTGACTTAGCAAGCAAAACATACCCTGAGCCGCATGGACCCTTCGTGCTACGTGCGTGCGTGACGTACGTACGTACCGCCGCGCCTAACCTTCATACCTCGCGCACGCTGCACTTCTCGCTCCCAGGTCTGCATGCGACGCAGTAAGGTTGGACGCCCGAACGCGATACGATGTGATGCTCCATCTACTAGAGCAAAAAGAGCACCGTTGGTTGGGAGGAGCGCGCGCCATGGGTTCGTCTCCGTTTGTCGCACTTCGTCCTAGGCAGGTGTAATTGTTTAGGGGGGCCACATACTTTGCTCCGCCGCCACCGGGTCTCAGTGCGCTCGGTGTGCGACTCCAGGCGTGTACATGATCGTTCCTCCGGACATGACAACAGGCTGCATGCTGGCTGAGTCAGAACCAATGGATTCGAGGGCTAGGCGAACTTAAACAACTAGAGACGGACTCAAAGACGCAAGGGTGAGTGGACAACTTGAACTCATCCGGGGTGTCATTTTCTGCTCCTATGTCAACTCTCTGGTTCGTTGGTAGTATGTCATACGATGCCTATTTTGGGGCTGCGTATGCGCTCGGTAGAGTTCGCGAAGGAACAGGTCTCTAGCTGTTCCTTGGATAGCTCATGATGACCACTCCGTCTATGAACTACGCTCGCGCATTGCTTGTCGCTTACCAGACCACACTCACAAACTTAGCAGTTGACACATCTTTACACATATCACTCCCCTGTACAATAACTCGTGAATAGCATCGAATGGAAAAGAAATCAGAAATATGATACAGCAGTAGACGTTACCCACATCCCACATCACTCGACGACCCAAACCCTCTAGAATTAAGCTTAAAATACACACCCGTCCCCTCGTACCTTCAACACAAACACAAAACAGTTTTCACGCCTTCTTCGGGTGCAGCTTGCCCCTCCTCCGCAGTATGACGCAGGAGGCGACGAAGAATGCGCATCCTGTCAGCATCATTATCTGTACATCACACCCATCGTCAGTATCAGGGTAAGAAAACAGGGAGGGAGGGAGAGGGACGGGGGACGTACGCTGGCGAAGAGCGTCGCCTTCCACCATATGTATTTGTGTGTTAGGAGGGCGCCGCAGATTGGTGAGCCTAGGGGACAGTTAGTGTCTTTGCGATTGAAGGGGAGAAGAAAATAGAGCTTGCCTATGAGTGCGCCGACAGCCAAGAATGACAATGCGATGCCCATACGTGCTCTACACGTCCACAAGCGTCAGAATCTTCACACTTACCGAAGAAAAAAACGGCACGTACCCAATCTCAGAGACGTCGTCCGAAAGCACAGCAACGAGCGGTGCCTCCAATGCCTGATCTACAAAACGCCATACCTCGTCAGAACCCGCACACTCAGCCAAAACAAGGAGAGGAAACACGCACAAGCACCAGCAAAGAACCCAAAGAACACACCAACGAGCACAACGCTCGTCGGGCTATGTATCCCAATCATGCCCCACACGATGGCCGCGCAGCACCCAGACGAGGCCATGATCACGAGCGGCGCGCCGAAACGCTGTGCGACGAAGGCGGTTGCGAGGCGGCCGAGGAGTTGGCATGCATTTAGGATCACGAGCTGTGTGGGGTTTGGGTGAGTATTGCGAGAAAATGGAAGGTAAAAGGGGGAAGGAGGGAGCTTACAGAGTAGAAGGCGAAGCTTCGGTCGACGTGGTGCAGCGCCGCGTTGAGCTGGAGGTAGTATAGCGTGTAGTAGAATCCTATAGCTACGAAGAACAATCTGAAAAGCGGAACAGCGATCAGTACGCGCCTCCCTGCCCCGCACTCAGAGATTTTGTGTACTCACGCGAGCGACGCACACATATACGCCCCATCCCTCGCAAACTTCTTCATCGCCGGCACGATCGGCACAGTAACCTTCGGCGGCGGCAGTCTCGTGCGCATCAGCGCGCACGCAAGCACCAGCATGGCAGTGACGACGCCCGCGCTCGCGCGCACCGAGTTTCCGAACCCGAGCGACGAGTGCAGCGTGTTGTTGAGCATGATCGGGTGCACGATCGAGCCGAGCGCGGCGCCGCAGGCGACGATGGACATTGCGAGCGTGCGCTTTTGATGGAAGTAGTGCGAGACTACGACGACGCTTGGTACGTAGATTAGGCCGACGCCGATGCCGGTGCAGATGCCTTGTGCGAGGATGATCTGCGGTGTGTGTGGTTAGCACGTGCAGGATACTCGAAATGAACATGCATGGAATTCACTTGGTAGTACGCGCCGGGTTTGGCGAGGGAGAGCATGAACAGGCCGAAGGAGATCATGAAAGCGCCGCTGTAGACCGTGAATTTGCTAACAAATTTCCCTTGATTAGCTAGCGTACAACTGTGACAGGTAAATCACGTATACTCACAAATGACCGCGGTCAAAGAGCTGGCCAGACAGAACCCCACCACCAATACCGATAAACACAGCCGTGCTTCCAATCCATCTGTACGACGTCAAATCCTCCGTTCCATGCTTCACACACAACAAACTCACGATATCGCGGAAGACGA
This sequence comes from Trametopsis cervina, assembly GCA_022385755.1. Taxonomy (NCBI): domain Eukaryota; kingdom Fungi; phylum Basidiomycota; class Agaricomycetes; order Polyporales; family Irpicaceae; genus Trametopsis; species Trametopsis cervina. The sequence continues at coordinate 268,685 of MU278361.1, read as the reverse complement.
ATAGTGCGTCAGATAAACCCGCGCGTAATAGTCTAACGGACGCCCGACGTCAGCCTCAAACAGGAAGCGCAGTACGCGATGAATGGCAAACCTTGATAGACTCCGAACGAGCTCGTGTACCTGTAAAAATTCCCGTGGATCAGGACGTGACAGCGCGTAAGCGAAGTGCGTTGACCTACCCGAAACCGCAGAATTGGACGCAGCATCTAAGCCATAAACAGTCAAAATTGTCTGTCAGATAGGACAGCGGCGGCCACTTACGCGCCGAGAACTGTCGCCCAGCCCTGTAAGCCGCCCTCTGGGTAGGTCACGATTGGTGCTTCTGCGAGAATGCCAGCTGCCTCGATGTCCTTCGCGGATTCCTGGTAGGCCTGCCCATTGCTGGCCTTCTCGTCCACTGAGTTCGTTTCCGTGGCGGAATGGCTACTCGTTTCTTCCTTCGAGAGCTGAGGAAGAGCGCCCGGGGTAAGGTTTTCTGTAGACATCTTGCCGTGCTCTGATACGGTATGATACTCAGTGTATTGAAGCGTGCTCAGAACACGCGAACACTCACCGTGTATCAAGTTTCCTTAAAGACCTGGAAGCGACTAGGAAAGGCAGAGGCTCAGAAAGGCGGCGTGCGTTGAAGCTCCTGAAGGGCAGCAAGTCGGTGGGGGACGCCAAGGAGGAGCGAGGGCTCGCTGGGCAGCTCGGTGATGTGGCGACTATATAACTGTACAATGCTGCAGCGCCAGCATGCTGCATCATGTCTGCATCACGCAAGTACGCAGGTATCGTTCAGGCTATTGGAGCCACGCTGATCCCAAGATCCTGTGCTGGGACAAGAGCCGACTCAGCTTAGGTACCGTCGCAGTGATATCCCTCTCCTGCGCTCGCCTGGCCATCTGCCCGCATGTTGTGTTTAGACAGATCGACGCATGTGTGTAAGGCGGCGAATATCAATCAGACGCAATTGTCAGTGCGCGATGGCCAACTTGTTGGTACAAAAATAATACGCACCGTGTCAAACTTGGACGTTCGGCCCTATCCCGTGGATGTTTGTAGCGGCGTAGCGGTTTTGCAAGGATGCGCATCAGCGTGGGCGATGGACGCACCAGAGCGGGTGTGATGGAGTGGTTCTGATGGAGGCGCTCACGCTGGAACGTGTGATAAGGTAGCCTCCGTGATCATCACCAGGAAATCCTTTGATGAGACTCCCGATAATTTCACAAATATATGTGATGCAGATATTTGGGCTTGGTTTCACATTCGTTGCAAGAAGATTGCAAAGAGTCTTTATACTTGAAGTCTACATGGTGTTGATCTAGGCGCCGAAGTTGATCAGCTCTCTTGAAGAACACAACCTACGGTACGTAGCATCCCTCTCCTAAGGTGTATGACATCAGGTCTCGGAAAACGGTAATCATCCCGTGCGACAAATTTTCGGGATTGAACTGTAGAAAATCATATGGATCACAATGAGCATTCTGATGCGGAGGTTGCGCACATACCGTGTCTATTGGAACTTGATGAGATCGTCTTGGTGCGATGATCCCGAGTGGGAGAGCTTTGTGGCACTGTAAAATGAACTGCCCGTTTCACCGTAGAGCGTACAATGATATTATCTCATCCATCGTCGGTGGCCGGCGGTAGCTATCGCCTAGGGTTCCTGGAGAGATCACGTCAGCGAAGCAACAAAGCGATCCAGGGCATAATGAACTACGTTTATATACGCCGAACTGTTCTCGGCTAGTGACTAATATTACTCACTCCTTCATCGGACATGTAAACAAGGCAGGTTGCTGAGGACGTACTGTACGGTTTGATATAAGCAAAATGAAGCGCAGTCTGGGTGTCAAGTGATTTCAAACTCGTTATATAACAAGTTCCCACGCATGTCGCTGTCCAATCAAACGCCTGCATCCGAGTCTCACACATATATACGCGTCGATGGCAGCATTTCCGAAGAGATGGTAGACAGCACGGGTCCAACTGCACGGTTCAGTGACCACTTAAATGGGCGACAAGACATCTCTTTGTCCCTCTAAGCGTTGTCGTCGAGCAGGTAGAAGACTGCTGTGATTTCCACCCCACGACTTCGGAGACAGGAGTAAACCATAACAACACTCACGACGACAGCGGTATGTTCTATATATAATGTGTGTGCCACGTCACTCACAACTCATTACAGAGCCTCCTTCATGGCCTCCGGGGGCTACCCAAACCGCCGCCAGCGACTTGAGGACGCCGGGAGACGCCTCGAACTCGCACGCGACTGCAAATTGAACCAAGACATCGACTATGCGCTCGTGAAAACAGGAAAGCGGTCGTCCGCAGCAATATTTACACTTCCGGACGAGGTTCTGCTCTTAATCCTGGAGACCGCATACACCCACGATTTCCCGCACTGCCGAAACGTCCAACTGTGTGAGACATGCTCCCCAATCACGTTCAGTCACGTATGCAGACGCTTCAAACGGGTCTCGCTCATGTCCAGCAAAGTCTGGACATGCATCCACATCGCACTGGGCCAACCCGCAAACTTCGGAAAGATCATAGCCACCCACCTCGCGAATTCCCGGAACCTGCCACTCAACGTCACGTTCCAGTACGTCCTGGCCCCTCCGTACCACACGACAGACGCAGAACCTTGGGCGAAGTACAAACTCCATTGTAATCGTGCTATGACATGGTGGAACATCGCGTTATTGCATCATCATCGCTGGAAGGGCCTCGCGGTGTTCTTCGCCACTATGGACACAGCAATCCCGTACGTGAACCAACTGGCCACATGTGAGCTCCCTCTTCTGGAAAGCCTGTACGCCTGGGTGGACAAACGCTGCACTGCGGAGCCTGTTCATGAGGGCGGAATCTTGCTCCCCACGGCTCCTCGGCTGACGACTCTCAGCTTATGCACCGAACTCTTCGAGGTGGTGTCGCCGCCCGCTCTGCAAAACGTATCAAAGCTGGCTCTTGCACGGGGGTGGAAGGAGGACGTCATCGATCTGACCGACATGCTCTCGTATTGCGCCCCTTCTCTCACCTATCTCGAAGTCACAGGTGATTGTAACTTCGAGATAGGGGACGAAGTCGTGCAGACAGTGTACCTGCCTCATCTCCGTCACCTTCTGATTCACTTCGCGAGGGACGAGATCTGGCACACGCTCCTTTCCGTTTTGGACGCGCCGGATCTCGAGAGCCTCGTAGTCGAAGACGAGGAGTCCTTGAATGGCTTTGTGGCCGCAATCCAGGACGGTGCCCAGCATTTCCCGAAACTCCGTTACTTGTCGATCTCGCACATGGAGGAACAGTCGTCACAAGCACTCCATGGGACGACTCCGTTGTTCTTGCGTTCTTTCCCCGCCCTGACTCATCTGAAGATCAGAACTCAAAGCTGCCAGTACGGCGTTATGCGCCAGATTTTGTGCGGCGATCTTTCAGAAACAGACGAGGACGTCCCCCCGTCTACAGCACTGTGTCCCAATCTCCGCACACTTATCCTCGAGGGCCCCAAAGCCGATGAAGACGCACTCATTCGTTTCGCACAGCGACAGACCCGCAATACGAAGTCATTCAAGACTATACGCTTACAGAACCCTGGGCCGATGCCCCTCTCCCCTTCCACGGTCAAATCGCTGACCAACATGGGCATCACTATCGTCTTCCAGAAGGAGGGGACCAGTTACCGGTTCGACGCGTACAACTGGAACAGCGCCGAGTTCATCCCGTGGGACGAGTCGGTCTTTTGCTATAATGACTAGACCTCGATGTAGGTATCCTCAATCGCCTCGACGGAGACAAACTCTGACTCCGTGTAGGTGCACAGCCCGGCCAGTCACGCAAGTGCAATTCACAATATGCTCTCGATTTCGCCGCTATGGACAGTCTGCTGCCACTCGTTATCGCTCTCTCCACTCTCGCTACTTTCCCATCCCACACTCTTTTAAGGACTTTTAGCGTACTCGTGTTGAATCCCAGTAATTGATTCTCCTCATTCATTCTCCAAACCTATGATTCCGTCGCGTAATACACTGCATCGCACACCACGTTCATACCATTCACATCATCTCTCGTAGCAAAATGGACTATCTACCGCTTTCTCTACCTGTACAAATTTCCAAATATTGACCGTTCGAGTGTTTGAGCTTCTTCTCCGTCCGATTTTGGGCATTTGCTTGTCATTCCTCGATGTAGCTATACGTTTGAATAGATATTTCGTGAGACTGGTACGTAGGTTGCTTCTTCTCACAAAGTCCGGTCGCCGCAATCTTGTCTAGGAAATTCATGCAGGTACTTGAAGCATATTGCGTCAATTCTGACGTAGTGTCTTCGATATCGACCCTCAGCTTGAGTAGGGGGAAGTATTACACGCGCGAGGTCATCGAGATGTTTGTCTTCTGGTTTGTCTTCTGTCCCGGATCCAAGAACTTCGAGAGACCATCCGAAAGATGGTGCATGACCTACTCAGAAGGAATGTGCCGTTAGTATGAGATAACAGTGACTTTAAAAAAATTGCAGCGGTCGACTAATGCTGACCAACCCTTACGAGCTTGACTGCTTTGTGTGGTCCCTCAGCCATGTGGGTCAGAGATACTGTTGTGGATTGGGAATGTGCCGCGTATTTGGCTTCGACAAGCCACCCGCAAGAACGAAGATCATGAATACCGCGACAGACGCGATGCCGAAGGTCGAACGAGTCAGGAATGGTGCCACTCTGTGAGCTATGCAGAAGAAATCCGAAGCCGTGCTTGGTTACAGCAATGTGCCGCATTTGTTACAAACTTCAGGCAGATGACCATAGTGGTCAAAAAGGCAACCCTTGTATCGAGATTGGTGATGACCAAACACAGCATCACGCGGTTGTTCACTGCAGAGCTTGAGCAAGTTGTCGCCGTGGGCCAGTGCAAGAGATATGCGTATAGAACCGAGCTTGTCACTTACGCCGATAGGTGTGCTCGATGGGTCGCATACGTGTACCACAAATGGCAAGTCTCAGACAAAGGATACGTGGGATAAGACGGCGGCTTGGTTGATATGTGCCTGTGAACGACAAGAAGGCCCACATCCGGATGGACGAGCATGCAGTAATCGCGGAACAGAGCGAGATGCGATTTATTTTGCGGCGACGAAACTAGAATAACAGAGCGCGGTGGACTTGATGACCCGAATTACAATGGTTAAATTATGGGAGGTAGACATGTGCGGAGGGGAAAGTTTATGGGGGCATGTTGTGGACATCGGTAAACCTGGGGAAAACTGCAAGGAACCGTATGTTCAACCTCTTCGTACTCCCTTCTTCGGCTTTCTTCTCGGAGTCTTCAACTCAGTAGCATTTATAGCATTGAGGGTGACTTCTGCTGGTGGGCGCGCTGGTAATCCTGCAATACCGGTAAGCGGTCCATCAACTCTTTGACGAAGGGATGGTGGTGGCCCCGAAACGTCATGGGTTGGTTCGGTGAGACGATCGAGTAAGGAACCTCCACGCCGGGGAGGAGCTGTGCCACTATCTGAATCGACAATGTAAGGAGCATCACGGTCACTGTCGCGAGGGAATCCTGAACCACCATTCTGTTCTGACGGCCTCGCCTTTCGCCTGTTCTTGATGGCGTTGGCTCTTCCGTCGAACATTTCAGGATCCGTGGTTGGTGGTGGAGCCATCGAACGTGTACGTTCAGGATGTGGATGGGTTGCAAATCGTCCTTGATCATCGTAACCGTTTGAAGAGCGATCTGGCTGGCGGTCATCGTGCGACACACGGTCTCTGTCACGGGTGGAAGAGAGTCTACCCTCCAGGCTGGGACGCTCGACCACGCTCGAGCGTCGGTCGCGTCGGATGTCCTCGCGCCCCTCATTTCGCCTGAATGCTACTGCGTCTGGAGGCGGCTGGACGGGTGTCCGTTGCTCGGTAGGGCTGTATGCGGCTTCATTGCCGTACTTTGTGTGCTCCATGTCAACGCGCCGGCCTGGGTGCCGACTTGTGGGAACGGGTGCCACGTTTGGACCGCGTGTATGAGACGTCGGTTGAACAAGCCCAGAGCGCGCGGCCTCTTCGCGAGTGAGCCATTGGCGAGGCTCATTATCAGCTGCAGCTACACTCTGGGTACGTTCTGGCCCGAAGCGAGTCTACATTACCGTAAGAGTGGAACAAGATAAAAATCAGGCAGCCACATACCGGACGCGCAGATTTGTCTACACCTTTGTGCATACCACTCTGATCCGCATCCCGTTCGTTGAGTGCAGGGCGGGATGGAAGAGCTGGCGAATCATCCATTGTCTGTCGGGACATGATCAGAGCGGTTTTAGGAAGATCATGATACAGTAGCCTACTTTATGCGCTTCCTCGCGACCTGGCCAGCGAGTGCCGGCCTCGTTGACAACTGGTAGGACTTTTAGTCGATCCACAGGAGATGTTGATTTGTAAGAACTCGATCGCGTAGACTGAAGTGTTATTAGCATCTGGCGGTTGCCCTTCCAGCAGCGAACTTACAGGTTTGTCATGGTCTTTGTCGAAACGACTTCTCTCTGAGAATTCGCTGGGTCCTTGGTGGTAGCGGGGCCGTTCGGCGACATGAGTCGGGTTTAGATCAGGAGCGTGTTGCCCACCCGGCGGTCGCCCGGCTCTAGGCGGAGCAGTGTTCGAACCCGTGTTCTGTGCTGAGGGCTCGCCCCATCTTGATGATCGTGGAGGGATGTCTCGCTGTTCCTGAAGACTTGTCAGATACTTGCTACTGCCTTGAGCTGACATCTTACCGTGTTCTTTGGTCCACTTTGGGATGAGACCCGGTCCTTACGATAATCGTAGGACTGAATATTGGCTTCATCGGAGGTAAGCAGCGGAGAGTGCGCAGTGAATGTGTTCGGTCTGTTGTGAGGCATAACAGCACGTTGCCGGTTGTCCTCTTGCGGAGGTAATGCTGTAGCGACGTTGGACAGATTCAGAGACATTGCTCTTGGACCAGTTGGAGTGCCGTTTGGAGGCACCGTGGGAGAAAGCGGCGCCCGCTCTGAATTGATACCAGACGGTACCTGGATAGGCCTTGAGACGGGGTATTCTTCTACTTCCATGGCCTCAGCTTCTCTGTTCATCTGAGAAATCCCGTTGTCGAAGCGAGTGCGACCTCTACCGCCAAGTCTTGTAGGTAGATCACGGGTATGGAGTTGTGGTTCTTGACTGCGGAGACCTGATGGTACGTCAGCGAGACCATTCATGACACGCGGAGTCACTGTCGTATCACTTGTTGCGCGATGTGAATAAGATTGTGGACCTTGAAGAGCCGAAGGCATTTCGAGTGGCAATGTAGTCCTAGAGGCAGAGCGGAATTGATCATCTTGAGTGGGCAATGGGTCCCTCTTCCAGCTCCCTGGTGTGAACACATACGAATTAGTTGATGTCGATATTGGACTGTCGAGACCCAAAGGTTGGATACGCACGAGCCGATTCTGCTGTGTCAGGCGGAGCAAAGGGCGCCACTTTGTCGACTCGCAAGGCGCGATCATCGAGCATGTCGCGAGATCTAGCCGATTCGGCCGGAAAACGGTCCATTCGTCGTCGTTTCACATCCAAGTCATGCTCAGGTTCGTCTTCGCGTGTTCGACGCTGGGGTACAGTATCTGAAACGTAGGAATCCACATGACTGGCTGCTCGGAAGCGATTGGGTGATGGTGACCGTTCATGTCGACCCTTCTGCCTCGGAGGCGACAATGGAGGACGGCCTGAATATGCTGGTGCGTTCACATACTTTCGCGGCGGAGAAACTTCGCGCAAATGCAGTGACGAGCGAGGTCCTAATGAAAGGGCAAGAAGATGGTTAAGAACGGAAAGGTACGCAGACGTAGAGGGAGGAGACGAAGGGAAAGCAGAAAATGTAATGAATCCACGATACGCGGCCAGAGGTCGGATATAGCAAATGGGCGGTTAAAGAATGGAGGGTCAACGCTACACAGCTCGACTCCCGAGGGTTCTCAAGACAGTCGATATTACATCCTCCGCCTCGGGAGGAGCACAGAGGCCGAATGCGAGAGGGAGGGAGATGGGATGAGGCTGATAACGTACTGGAAGCCGACCACTCGTTCGTATCATTGCGGGCGCTTTGGTGCACAGAAGTCGACAACGGTAGTGGCGAACGATCACGGCGGCCTCGAGGAGCCTTGGAACGAGTGTCAGGTCCACGATTGACATTGCTGTGCGGAGGCGAGCCGTTGCGCGACGAGATCCAGTTCCGGTCTTGTGACGAGAAACGCGTATCGGCTTGTTCTCTCGATCTAGCTCGCTGGGTGTTGCGCTCCGGTGGAGGAGTACGCTCTCTACGCGGGCGCACTACCCTATGTGGATCAATCGAGTCCCGCTTCCGCGGAGGCGTGATAGAACGAGGACGTCTTGCATCTACTGAGAGAGGAGACACTGGTCGCAGGGGAAGCGCCACATGTAAAGAATCTCGTCTGTCGGTGTGCTGTTTAGGCCCTGCCAAAGCCACATCATCACTCGGACGATAGTGGCGGTCACCATATGAAAGACCAGCAGCTGAAGTGCGTCGGTTTCTCTCTCGCGGCAGAGGTGCACGATCTTCCTGCTCCATAAAGTCTGGTTCTGGCGACCTCCCGACGCCGTACGCATCAGACGCCTCCAAGTCCTTGGCCGGTGAATCTGTCCCAGAGCTCGGTGCCCCAGGGTGCACCCAGGTCGACTTATGCGTTCTGACATTATAATAATATGGCTCTCGCCCATTATCCCTCGGATACCTTTCCTCCCAATCCGGAGGGAGAGAAAGAATCTGTGGCGTTGATTCAGCTTTACCGTGTCCGTTTAACTTCCTGCCCATTGCACTAGCCAGAGTGGTCAACGCAGGTGGTGAATGGACTACAACGGGAGTCGCAACAATCGGCTTGGGGGGCAGAGCATGCACCATCTTGCCGACAGACTGAGTCCGTCGAAGAGTCGGCGATTCGTTCTGTCGCGAGGATTTCTGCGACGAGACCGACTCTGCGCGGTAAACGTCGCGTTGCTTGGTGTTTCCGTTTTGTTGGGAGGAAGTAGAAGCACGAGGCGTGCTGGGGGGTATCGTTGCTGTATCATCTTGCGAGGCCTGTTTGTAAGGGAATATATCCTCTTCCTCGTCGTCTCCTAGAGAAACTGCGTCGTCTTCTTGCTCGAAACCGTCGGGGATCTGTTTGTAGCCAAGGGCCCCAGCGACCTGAGCCTCGTTTAGCTCGTCGTCGTCGTGACCCCAATCGAGTACTTCCGTGTCTTCTTCCATTGTTGTACCAGGTTGAGGCTGTATGGAGGATCGTGAGGGGAGGACACAGTCAGACGCTCGCCGCAGAGACGCAGTCAAGTCAGAACTCCGACCACGCGACAACCTCGGAATATGAATAATACTACACTCCGCTTCAATATTCCGCACACCCATCCCAGCAGTCTCATCCACCGGGGATAAACAGACCGCAAAGCTGTTGGCTGCTGTGAGCTCAGTGCCAATACTAACCCCTACAACCCGTTTGCCACCACTCGGACCTTTCTACACATATGTCGGTTTTGCCACTTGCCTCTCCGACTCCTCAACTACACGGACATGGCGGATTGGGTCGTACTGCAAGCTGGGATTCTAGCCGGGTTCCCGTTATCTTCAGAAGACTAACAAGATTCCACCAAATGGTAGGACATACGGAGAGAACTCATGTGCTTTATACCAAGTTGATGATAACTGTCGGAAAGTAGGATTTCGAGCTGGCCGCATGGCAATTGACATACTTGTGTCTAGCACCGAAGAGAGTGTAAGTACTCAGTCCAGTAGCATGTGCGCATAGCCTTAACCACTTTATAGTTATAAGAACGTCTACTTCCACAAACGTATGTGTATTTCTCATCCCGCCCCTTTCTTACATTCAGACGCGACCCAGAGACCAAAAACACATGGGCGAGGGATGACCCGGCCATCCTAATTCTCGTTGCGGCTTGTCTAACTGGTAAGTGCATACGTTCCTGATCCAACTTTGCGCAAGTGCTGAGCCACATGTAGTGTCTGCGTTAGCATGGTCGGTGGTATATTCATACAGTCCTTTCGAGGCTTTACAGCTAGCCCTCCTAATGATTCTGCGCGACTATCTCTTGGTTGGCATCGTGTTGGCAACGATCATGTGGTCAGTAAAGGCTTAACGTCTTTCGTGCCCATGTTAACATCTTCTAGGTTCTTTGCCAACCGTGTTCTCGTCTCGCCACCATCGCATGCTGCACCCTCGGACTCAGTCGTGGAGTGGGCTTATGCTTTTGACGTTCATACGAATGCTTTCTTCCCCTTTTATCTGACCCTGTACCTTGCGCAACTATTTCTCGTACCTGTCATTCTGAAGGATAAGTGGATATGTTTGTTCATCTCCAACACGCTCTATTTAGCCGCGTAAGTCACGACACGGCCACCTGGTGCGAATGCGCTAACATTCTTATACAGTTTCGCGCAGTACATATACGGCATATATCTTGGGTTGAACGGTAAGTCTTCCTTCCCTCAGTGTCAAACCAGGTCACGATATTGACGAGCCTATTCAAGCTCTGCCATTCCTTATACGATCCGAGCTACTACTTGCCCCTTTGCTACCACTCTTTGCAGCATACATTGTCTCTTTAATCGGTTTCAACGTAGCCAAATTCGTACTTCCATTATACTTTGGATCTTGAAATACACACACTGTGCTTCAAATCTGGCAAAAGCAACGTTGAGGCGTTGGCGACCAGTAGCTGGATAAGAACCAAATGAATGACATGACAAAGCGCTCTAGCCAGATTTGAAGCAGATCTATGAGGTCTATACAAGCTTGCGTTGAAGCCCCGCGCGCCTTAGCCCTCGTGCCCGTATAGCATACGCGCTTGCATCCAAGTCCTTTACTACCACTCATCTCTTCCATCCTATTGCTTCTCCGCTTGCAAGAAGAGCGAACAGAATGAGTGCAACACAGAAGCAAATTGAAAAGGCCATAACGCAAATAGTACACAAAGAACCGCTGCCGGAGATCGACTTCACTCAGCACCAGCTGGAGAATGGTTACATGATTAGTACGCAGGAGCGAGTCGTGAAAGATGTCAGTTACATGTCCCCTTTCCTTCGGATTTGACTTTCTAACCGTACTAATTTTTCATTGATATACCAAAGGTGCAAGCACCAGCAATGCAGGTGCCAACGGACGAGCAGTTCTGGTCGAAGGAAGACCCAACGAAGCCGGACCACGCATTCCTTAAGAACCACTTTTACCGAGAAGGTCGCCTCACTGAAGAGCAGGCGATGTATATCATCGAAAAAGGAACCGAGATCCTGCGAGCCGAACCCAATCTGCTTCATGTCGAAGCACCTGTCACAGGTAACTTTTCGTGCACTACCGAGGTCTACTAGTATACGGCTGCGCTTGATGCTGACCGATGTATCGCTCTCTAGTGTGTGGCGACATACATGGCCAATACGTACGTCGCAGTTTGCATGCAGAATGCAAAGACCTACACTGATCCTTGTTATGACGATAGTACGACCTCATGAAATTATTCGAGATAGGCGGTAGCCCTGCGAACACTAGATACCTCTTCTTGGGTGACTACGTTGATCGTGGATATTTCAGCATAGAGGTGCGCCGCTGCAATGTCGCATCTCGTCACCACTTTGATCCTGATACTGCGAGTAGTGTGTGTTGTACTTGTGGACCCTGAAGATCTGGTATCCGGATACACTCTTCCTCCTTCGCGGGAACCACGAATGCAGGCATCTGACAGACTATTTCACATTCAAACTCGAATGTACGTACTCCGGATGGATTTCTCAACCCCATTTTGTTGACTTTCATTACATAGGCAAGCGCAAATACTCTGAGACCATCTACGACGCGTGCATGAACTCATTCTGTGCCCTGCCATTGGCGGCAATCATGAACAAGCAGTTCTTCTGCATTCATGGCGGTCTTTCGCCTGAATTACATACCCTTGACGATATCCGTAACGTCAGTTCGTTCGCTGTGTATCCAGCTGTTGATGTGCTCATTCCTCGTTGCAGATTGACCGGTTCCGCGAACCCCCTACTCAGGGTATCATGTGTGATATCTTATGGTCTGATCCTGTGGAAGACTTTGGACAGGAGAAAGGTGGAGAAAGCTTCGTCCACAATCACGTCCGGGGTTGCTCCTACTTCTTCACGTATGAGACAGCCGACCACTATCCACCTCACAAAGCTGACCATTGATATCAGTTACCAAGCCGCCTGCCAGTTCTTGGAGCGGAACAAGCTGTTATCCATCATCCGTGCTCATGAAGCGCAGGATGCTGGGTGAGTCCATAGTTTTACCCTCTAACACATTGTCTCATCTTGCTTTACAGATATCGCATGTACCGTAAAACCCGAACGACTGGTTTCCCGTCCGTGATGACCCTTTTCTCCGCTCCCAACTACCTCGATGTCTACAACAACAAAGCCGCCATTCTGAAGTACGAGAGCAACGTCCTCAATATCCGCCAATTCAACTCGACTCCGCATCCATACTGGCTGCCCAACTTCATGGATGCCTTCACGTGGAGTTTGCCGTTCGTTGGCGAGAAAAGTGCGTCATATATAACAAAGTCCCTGTACTACATTAACAGGTTCTTCTAGTTGCGGATATGCTTCTGGCAATGCTCAATTGCTGCACAAAGGAAGAGCTTGAGGAAAGTTCAGACGAGGAGACGCCAGTCTCGCCTACTCCTTCTGAGGATCCTGCTGAGCGCAGAAAGGTCATTAAGAACAAGATCCTAGCTGTGGGACGCATGGCACGGGTGTTTGCGCTGCTACGGTGAGCAGAACCACATCGTTTGCTGCATCATCTAACGCTTCTCCTACAGTGAGGAATCGGAGAAAGTGTCCGAGCTCAAGAATGTGTCCGGGTCAGCCAAACTTCCTTATGGCACACTTGCTCTTGGCGCGGAAGGAATCAAAGATGCGATCACTGGATTTGAAGATGCGTAAGTATTCCCTTATAATATTACTTTTTCATTGCCTAACATAATATTCAGTCGTAAATCTGATATTGAGAATGAACGGCTTCCTCCCGACCTCTATGATGCTGAATCCGACGAAGGCAAAGCCATTTTGTCACAGCCAGCCACCCCCGAGGCCTCGGAACGCGAAGCAGTGCCGCCCAACGGTGTTGTTGCAGCTCTAGAGAAAATCGCCACCAGCGACACTACCGCTGCTCCTGCACCCTTGTCTCCTGTCACACCGCTGTCGCCGACTTCACCGACTTCGCCGATGTCATCAATCTCGCCTACGCCCTTCAGGCGCGGCCATGGCCGTCAAGCTAGTCTTGGAACAACTATGACAAGCCCGAGTACTAGACGTAGAAGCTTGGAGAGCACTATGTCCCTCATCAAAGAGGCTTACGATGGCAAAAGTGCATCAGCAGACCCGGAGCTGGATAAACTTGCCGATCAAATAGCTACTCAGAGCACTGGCAAGAATGGCGCTTCTGACTCTGGAAGAACTACCCCTGCATCAACTAGTTGAGATGATCAGGCGGTCCCAGAGCGGGGAGGGAGGGGAGGTTTCATTGTTCATGCATAGGCTGATGGTAGGGAGTATGTATCATACGTAGGTGTCGTGGTCTGTTCCGTTTCTTCTGATTTCTCTTCCGTCTAGTATCGTTTTACGTCTGGCATCATCTTGTACATTGTGCATCGGATAGCAAGGAGGATCGTTCGCAATATCACCGCACGCAATTAATGGGCACTTGATGACCTGCATGACTGGACCATTGCGCACCAAGGCGAATAGCACTCATAGACTCACTTACTTGGCCTACGATACAGCATACTCTCTGGTTGTATGGATCGATAAAGGCCAAGGGACTGATTACTGGCGATCGTTGGGCGTCTGGTCGAAGACTTCGACGAAAGCAGAGTGAGACATACCCCTTCGAAGATTGTCATGTCACCAGACATCTGGCTTCGGTCACTGGGCGGCCAAGCAGGATAGCAACAGACACGATGCCAACATCTGTGCACCTTCTGCCTTCTGAAACACATGCCGATCCATAGTGATAGCTGGGGTATAAGAGCTGCGTATTCCCCAAAGATACAAGCACACAGTTCTCTCTCACCTTCGATTGGTATACTGGTATACTAACAGCATGTCTACTACTCGCGTTGCTTTCGTGACTGGTGGTGCGCAGGGCCTCGGCGAGGCAATCGCCTTGCGATTAGCCCAGGATGGTCTCGACGTTGCCATACTGGATATCAGCGGAAAGGAAACCCAGCTGCAGGCCGTCGCAGACAAGATCACTGCAAAAGGACGAAAGGCCCTTTGGCTGGTCGGTGACGTCGCAGATGAGACTTCGGTGAAGGACTCGATCGCCAAAGTAGTAGAGGTACTGGGAAGCCTCGATGTGGTCAGTAGAACCAGTGTCATTGCGCTTGTTATAGTATTGATAATCCCTCCAGATGGTTGCCAATGCAGGTATTGCCCCTGGGTTCGGCAAAGCAGTCGTCGATAGTAAGTGATATTCTATCTTTGGTATAACACTAGGGCTGATCGCAGTTTAGGCAACCTCGATGAGTGGCAGGGCACATTCTCTGTTAACATCCTCGGTGTGATGCTGAGCTATAAGCATGCGGCTATTCAGATGATCAAACAAGGACGCGGCGGCCGTATCCTAGGTACTACTTGACTATGCACGCAAAACTCTACATACTCATGCGGTCTAATGCCTTACAGGTGCATGCTCTATCCTAGGCAAAAAAGGCAAGTCGACTTCGCAATATAGTCAGTACTGGAGTTCTCTCTGACAGCATGAATAGGTGCCATCCACGCTGGAGCATACAGCGTCTCCAAATTCGCCGTCCGTGGGCTCACACACATCATGGGTAAGCCATAGCTAGCGACACCGTCTCAAGATCTAGCCTGACTCTTCCCAGCCGAGGAACTAAAAGAGCACAACATTACCGTGAACGCATACGCGCCTGGGCTGATTATTACAGCTATCAGTACGTATTTGATTTGATGACTACCTGACAGTAGTTAATTCTCCCAACTACAGGCACGCATCCCGATGACGAGGCAAATGGCGGACCCGGATCTAGTCTGCTGAAGGTACGCCGTAAGATTCTTGACCTTGTGAATAGGCTAACGGGTATATTGCACTCTAGGCTATCCAATGGGCGCCCGACACCCGTATAGGGGAGCCAGAGGTTGTTTCCAGTTTAGTATCCTATTTGGCCAGCCCCGAAGCATACTTCATGACTGGTAGGCATTTGTGGTTGTATCTCGTTATTTTCCATTGACCTGATAATTGTCCCCCACTAGGACAAATTGTGAGTGTCGATGGTGGGCTGAACTTGGATTAAAGTTACGTCGCGAAAGTGTTGTTGTATCCTTGGATCTCGTGTTGTACCAGCATATATATTGCGTTTCATTCATTACACTCTGGTCCAAGCGCGAACCTATGTTGGTCTGCCTCTGGGTCATCCCTCCTGCATTGTGAGTAAGTTCATACTTAAACAACCGGTTCTCTGAACTGAATTGGTAACTCTAGAGTTTGCTCTTACTCCGTTCTTGCTCTTTGGATGATTACATTGCTGAGCAAGGCTTCAAAGCACTCCAGCTGAGCGTTTGTCTAAACACCGTGGTGGTGAGAAGAAACTGTCAGTTCATATCCGGCAACAACATTCCTACGATGCAGCCTCGGACACTTGAGTATATTACGTCGCGGCAATGTCGTCACGTACTCGTCAGGCCGTATGATACACAGAGTCGTTCCGCTGTGGCGTCTTATCCTGGCGGGCCGAAACCAATGTTATTGGGATATAAGCCAGCTGAGCATTCTCACAGACTGCGGTCGCGCGGAAACAACCCTTCCCACTGACTTTCAACAGAATGTCGACTACCCGCGTTGCTTTCGTGACTGGAGGAGCACAAGGGATAGGAGAAGCTATCGCTCTGCGACTGGCTCAGGACGGCCTTGACGTCGCCATTTTAGACATCAGCGGAAAGGAGGTTCAGCTAGAGGCTGTGGCGAAGAAAATCACCGATATTGGGAGGAAGGCTCTGTGGCTTACTGGTAACGTCGCAGATGAGACGTCAATGCAGGGCTCTATTGCAAAGGTAGTAGAGGTTCTTGGGAGCCTCGATGTGGTACGCGCTTCAAGTCTGCTATGTGTATCCTGTATGTCCTGCTTTACTCATGCAATATAGATGGTTGCAAACGCAGGTATCACAGGACCAAACTTTGGCAAGCCTCTCGTTGAAAGTGACTATTATTTCACATATGATATGGACGGAACTGAAGTCTCTCTAGCTTCTTTGAATGATTGGCGCACCACCTTTGATGTCAATGTTTTTGGAGTGATGTTGAGCTACAAGTACGCAGCCATTCAGATGATTAAACAAGGACGCGGTGGACGCATCATAGGTACAGGTCAAGTTGTTTACCTAAAACGTATTCTGACAGCCTCCAGGTGCATGCTCTATGGCAGGCAAACAAGGTATGCCACGTTACATTCTTGCTGCAGTATACCTTTGCTCAGATCGGTTTGGAAACAATCTAGGTTACGCCAATGTGGGGCCGTACAGTGCATCCAAATTTGCTGTGCATGGGCTCACACATGTCTTGTGTAAGTCGGATTGATTAGATGGGCGTGTCTAAAATAACGGGTTAAAGCGAAAGAGCTCAAAGAACATAGCATCACTGTGAACGCATACGCCCCTGGTGCGATTTCTACGCCAATGAGTATGTGTTTTGTATATATCGTTTGATATCACACTAATCATCGTTTCATAGTAAGCAGCCATGTAGACGCCGCAAGTGATACTAGAAGTGGCAAAGGGTCATTGAATACAAACGTGAGGCGGTCTGTGTTGCTTCCTGCTGTCGAACTCACCCTCTCATAGATACCAGGCTTGACAGGCACGGTTCCAGTGGCAGAACCAGATGTTATATCCAGCTTAGTGTCCTACCTTGCTAGTCTGGAGGCTTATTTCGTAACAGGTGGGCGTCCCCCGGGAGGTACTGGTCAGATGCTGATGACTTTTGGCCAGGGCAAATCGTGAGTGTTGACGGCGGAGTGATTTACGAGTGAGCTCGAAGGGTCCTTGAGATTCCCGCCCAATGCTATATCTGTACTAGTAATCCAGTTACCTATACATCGTACAACGTGTCTCGAACCCTATTGTCTATGTACCAATGGCACGCTTCCTGATTCGCGACTGAGGCTTCAACGCTCCCGCTAATGGACGAGCGCATGATTTAAACGCCCGCCCAGGTATAAATACAACGCCATCACAAGCCCGGCGTCGCTCCCTTTCGCTCCTCAAACTCATTATTTTGAATGCAAGCCTCACATTTCTTGCACTATGAAAAGTTACAGCAACCTCTTGTGAGATATCTTTCGTTGCAGACGTATTGACAGTTCTGATGCAAGTTCCGGTGACAGGTGGGGCGGCGGGGCGCATTGCAGGCGGGCTTATAGCCTCGAGGCTGATTGGCGCCGTCCCGACGCGTCGGGATTCCCCGTTTTGGCGGTTCGAACAATGGCACTCACACGGTGGCGGTTCGGGCACCCGAGTCACAGGACAATAGCCCGCCCAAATTGGTGTACGGGGCATCGGCGGCGATGCTCGGCGGCGTCGGGATCTGATAGTATATAAGATACGTCGGCGTACAACCTCTCCTTGTCTTGTCCCTCGTCGGTGCTCCTTGCGCCTCTCCTGTGGTAACTCACTGTTCGAACTACAGATGTCATACCCTTACCACTCTGCCTCGCCTCCGTTCTGGGGCGTGGGTGATCAACAGACACACGATTACCTTCAACAACAAGTCATGGAGCATCATCAGTCCAGCATATCGCCTGAAGGATTTCAGCAGCAACTCTCACCCGTCGAGTCGGCGATATCAACAGAGCATTATGGAACGCCTCACCACCCTCAACAACCGCTCCCACCGACACCAGTATATCAAACCCCACAGACGATTGAACTGCAACTGCACGAACCTTTGCCGCAAGGTCAACTGCACTTTGATAACATCAACGAGACGCACTTTCAACAGGAGAACACAGAGAATCGTCGTCGGGTATCCTCAGGCAGGGCGGCATCTCGTACTGGAGACGAGACGCGTTCAAGCACGAGTCCGAGCTCTAGAGGAGCGGGACCGAGTAGGGTTCCTCACGGGAAGACACACGCGCAATCTCATCCGTATTCACGTCCGTCCACCACGAGCCCTACAGCGCGAGCAACATCGTCGAGGAATTCAGGCGCGAGAGCAAGTTCCTCATCGGCTCGCGCACAACCGCAAGAGAGTGAAACGTTGGGTGAACGGTCGACACGCTTGCATCGCAGCGTCCCGCCCACGCCCACGGTTGAATCGAGCCTGGTGTCGTCTTGTCCCACCAGTGCCCTGCATAGCTGGAGGGTTCCCCTGCCTATGCATAGTAGTGAGTCTGTTGATCAACAAGTCGCCGGAAGCCGTGCTTCTGCTGCGCCTAACGTGCGGGTGCCCAGGTACGCCGCCTTGTCACCTCCTCTCTTGGTTTTGTGTGAGTCTTCATATTATTTGTTCTCCCCCATCTTCCCCCGCGTTTGTCACCTAGTCTTGAAGCACAAGCCGCCGCTCTCGAAGACCTGGCAACCAGTCCGACTGCATCAAACCTTCCGATAAGAGTGATACCACCAGGGCCTGCGTCATTCGTGCAACCAGAGCCAGAAAACCGCCTGCGCATCCGCATGGACGTTGTCGACAATGGCGCGACTCGTGAGAGGACGATAGTGATGGAAGTACCCGGCCTCAAGAAGGACGACTTAGACATCTTCCTGCGGCTGCACTGTGACTGTCGACAACTCGTTGTGTTAGGCCACGACCGCTCTTCACGCCTGGAGGGTGATTACGTGCTACAGGAGCGCAAGTCTGGTAAATCTATCCGGGTACTGAATGTGCCCCTAGGAACCCAGGTGAGTTGTCACCCCTGGCAGTATCTCTCGTCGCAGCGTAACCCCCACCCCAGCCGGACGATGTCACTGCAATCTTAGAAGATGGGCTCCTCATCATGAAACATCCGAGGGGGCCATCACCGCCAGAGCATGAACAGCTTCAGCGGATCAGAATTCAGTAGACAATCATGTGTGATTCAAAATGCAGTGCGTTCTGGCTCGAGTAGAATATATATAGCTAGTGATGTTCAATGACTTCTTCTTAATCGTCTCTTACGAACTTTCCTAATAAATGTTGTATTATTGGACCGCAACTCGCCCCCTCTCATAGTTCCTGCTTGTAATAACATTATGTACAAGACTTGCTCTATCATAGCATGCGCTAGAAGCACGAGCCCGATGAGAAGCTTAGAGGTAAGGCTCCGATGCGACTTTCGCTTCTCCTCACTTCGAAATCACCAGGTCCGTCATTATGCACAAGAACCATCGCAAAGCAAGGCACCTAAAGTTGAACGCCCTCTCCGAAGAAAGTCCACCGCGGTCTCGTACTTTGGAACTTGCCAGTGAGCGAAGCAACATTCGTAATCGCCCTGAGATGCGTAGGAACAGAGGTCGAACCAAGCGGATTCTGCCTTATTGCCCGAAGGCTGTCAATTGAGTTTCGATATGCTCGTGGGGAACGGATACCCCCCGATGGCAACGGCTGGGCCCCCTTAGGTGGGAGGTGGGACTCATGAGCCTTCCGCGGTCCTCGTTTCGCACTGCATAGTCACCCTTTGTATCATACTCGTGGTTCGACATAGCGATCCGTGACACACATGGTCAGTCTAAAGGAGTAGTCCGGCCGTGTCTTCTGACTAGTCGTGGATCACAACACCCGTAGGTCTGGCGCGTACGACTCTAAAACCTCCTGAGCCGCCGTCGTGACATTACATGACACGGGTATAAGATGCATCGCCGTACTCAGCACCTTGTCCTCTACAATCATAGGGCGTTTTCCAGCAATGGCGTCGCTCGCCTCTCTTCTGTCCAACGCGGTCCCTTTGGTGGTTGGAGTCTCCGCCATCGTTGTTCTCGCACACGTGATCAATTGGGTGAGGGACCCATACAGCATTCGTCGATATCCCGGCCCATTCCTCGCCAGGTTTACCGACCTGTGGCTCGGGCGGATTGCGGCCAACGGACACAGGTCTGAGGTCGTCCATGAACTTCATCAGCAATATGGTACGTGCTTCTTGATCCCTCATGCCATCTGCAGGCTATTCAGCGATCACTGACGTGCATTACCAGGTACATTTGTGCGCATCGCGCCCAACCACATTTCCATTGCGGATCCGGATGCTCTCCAAATTGTGTACGCTCACGGCAACGGGTCTCTAAAGTCTGACTTTTACGATGCCTTCGTGTCAATTCGTCGGGGCTTGTTCAACACGCGGTCACGCGCTGAACATACTCGCAAGAGGAAGATCGTCTCTCATATCTTCTCACAGAAGAATGTGTTAGACTTTGAACCCAATATTCGTTTGTACGTTGGACAGCTACTTCAGCAATGGGATCGTCTCTACGATGCTGGGGTGAAGGGACTGAGCGGTGAGGAGGGCGAGGCTGGCTGGCGAGGGCGTGCCGGTCGGGTATGGTTAGATTGCTTACCATGGTACAACTACCTGGCATTCGATATCATTGGTGCGTGTCTCTTTGTCTCTTACTGAATACGAAACTGACATTCCCCTGTTTAGGGGATCTCGCGTTCGGTGCACCTTTCGGTATGCTCACCGCATGCCAAGATGCGGCCCCCGTTGCTGTTTCACACGAAAAGGCTATGGCAGCGTACGGAGGACCGGGCGAACAGCAAGAAATTAAAGTCGTTCACATCCCTGCTGTGAAGATTCTCAACGACCGAGGGAACTTCTCTGCTTCATTGGGTGTTCTGCCACCGTGGATGCGTCCGCTGGCGAAACAGTTACCATGGTTCAAGCAAGGCCAGAAGGCTGTCAAGGACTTGGCTGGCATCGCTATTGCAGCCGTTGCCAAACGTCTGGCTTCACCCGTGGATCGTGTCGACCTCCTGGGTAAATTGCAAGAAGGTCGTGATGACGAGGGCAATCCCATGGGCAGAGAAGAACTCACGGCTGAAGCTCTGACGCAGTTGATTGCCGGTTCGGATACAACCTCAAAGTGTGTTTGTGTGGGAATCTTCTTTCGCGTTTATGTGCTCAATATGTTTCTTTCGAAAGCTCTTCATGCGCTATCACGTATCACCTCGCGAAGAACCCAGAGGTGCAGAAGAAGCTGCAGAAGGAGCTGGACGAAGCCCTCGGGAACGAAGACGATCCTGTCTCCAACTTCGAGCAGGCGAAGCGGCTCCCTTATCTCCAGGCTGTCATCGACGAAGCCCTTCGCATACACTCCACTTCTGGCATAGGCCTCCCTCGTGTCGCCCCAGAGGGCGGGCTCACTATTCAGGGCAACTATTTCCCAGAGGGCACTATCTTGTCTGTCCCGACGTACTCAATACATCGCGACGCGGAGATATGGGGCCCAGACACGGACGCATACCGCCCAGAACGGTGGTTCGAGCAAGACCAGAAAGGTATTCAAAAGACATTCAATCCGTTCTCTTTTGGTCCTCGGTACGCTCTCACATCTTTCGATCTGTCCGGGGTATATCTGTCTTACATGGGTTGACAGGTCCTGCGTTGGTCGGAATCTTGCTAACATGGAGCTGCTGATCATCATCTCGTCCATCCTGCGTCGGTTTGAGTTTGTTCTTGAGGACCCTGATAAGCCTGTAAGTACCTTGGCTTGTCCATGGATACTTATAGTTGGCTGATGATGTTTCGTGGACAGTTCGACACAGCTGAGGGCTTCCTGCGCAAGCCTGTTGAATGTAACGTTGGGATCAGAAGGCGCGTGCACGCCTGAGATGTATCAGCCTATGTATACGTTGTCACTATTCCCATGGTGTTCTGTATAATGTACTTACCAACCCTCTGTTCTGCTTGACTGATGGAATTCTCACGGCTATTGTAATGGGCGCCTCCAGCAAAAGTTATGGGCGTCTGATCGATTACTGTTTGTCTCCATAACCGCCGAGTCATGTCAGTCCCCTGGACAAACTTCGACTCATTTCTCTCTCGCTCTTCCACCGTCTGTTAGACTCCTGCTTGCTCTCAAGGACTTCTGTATAATACCCCGCATTTGTCTTGTATCTTTCCTCTCACGATCTCTGCCACTGTATATTCCAAAAAGACCCCGAGCTTTCACGACCCGGGAAGTCGTACGGCCTGTGTAGACTCTTCGGCCGTTTCAAGTAAGTCTGCCTGCTATGCTGTCTGCCAGTGTGCAAAAGGCTGATTCAACTTTGTCCGAACGTCCAGAATTATATCGTAATCCACCATCAACCCGCTGCTTAGGTCTTCTTGACGACACGCCCAGCCGTACATTCCCTCTACCTCGGTACACCGGAGGTTCGAAAAATATACATATCCCGCCGTCTCACAGCGTGCACCTTCGATTCACACTCCCTCTCTGTGCGAAAGGATGTCAGACCACTCGTCTTCACCCCCGCCTTCGCCTCTGTCGTTCTCCTCAGGGGAGTCATCGACCTCGTCGTCCTCCCTACCCGGCACACCGCCGAACTTACACCAGAATTCGGCCGATCCGGCCGCGAAGTGGCTGGTGCAGAAGTTCGGAGGTACGAGTGTGGGAAAGTTCGCGGTCAAGATCGCTGAGGACATTGTCTCGTACGTGTCCCGTTCTGTTTGGTTCCTCGTGTATGGCAAGGTCTGACATGGTACTTGTGTGCACAGACAATACCTCGACCAACATAAGGTCGCTATCGTATGCTCTGCCCGCTCAGGCTCCACGAAAGCTCTGGGGACCACCAACCTTCTTCTCAAAGCTGCCACAGAGGCACTGCATCTAGCCAAGACACCCGGCAGCCCCAATGGGACAGAAACGCCAAATGGGATCTTCGGACGGTTCCAGCAGAGCGCACCGCCGACACCCAGCGATGGTGCACGGCCGCGAAGCAAGTCTTCGCCCAAGACCGACCAAGCGGGGACGTTCGCCATGACACCGGCGAACAGCTCTGTTGAGGGTTCATTCAATAGGACCGTCGATATTATCCGATCCGAACATCTTGCTGCTGCGAGATCCACTGTACATGACAATGAGATCTTGAAGGAGCTGGAGGAGGAGATCGAGCGGGACTGTGACAACTTGAGATCTTTCCTGTTTGCAGCGCAGGTTCGTGCATCGCGGCTGCGTTCGTTGAAACGAGCTGGATGTCGAAGTGGCTGACCATGAATGCAGGTCATCAACGAGATTTCGCCCAAGTCCAAAGACAACATCATCGGCTTCGGTGAACGATTAGCATGCAAAGTGATCACCGCCATCCTACGTGATAGAGTCAGTGTCCTTCCATGCCCAAGGTCTGATAACCGCGTCTGACACCGAGCCACAGGGGATAGATGCCGAGTACGTATCGCTAGAGAACATCGTGCCCGTATGTGGCGAGGACGACTCGGAGACGCTCGGACAAGAGTTTTACGACAGAGTCGCGGCAGCAGTAGGCCAGCGCATTCTAGAGTGCGGGCCTCGCGTCCCCGTCATCACCGGTACGCTCCAATTCCTCAATCACTCTTCGCCGATACAGATTCACTGATCTCACCATATCATATCTGCGTTGTGTCGTGTTGGGTGTGTAGGATTCTTCGGGCCTGTGCCTGGCTCGCTGCTCCGCCAGGTCGGCCGCGGATACACAGACCTCCTTGCGGCGCTCGCGGCTGTTGGCCTACAGGCTTCTGAGCTGCAGATCTGGAAGGAGGTCGATGGGATATTTACGGCTGATCCGCGAAAGGTGCCCACTGCGAGGCTTATACCTATCATTAGCCCGGAGGAGGCGGCGGAGTTGACGTATTATGGGAGCGAGGTCGTGCATCCGTTTACTATGGAGCAGGTGCGTTGCTGAGTCTTGACGTGGTTGATGAAAATAAAGAGGAAGGGTTGCTGACACTGGATTTTGTTGGGCAGGTTATACGGCGCAAGATCCCTATACGCATCAAGAACGTCGAGAACCCCAAGGGCGGCGGAACAGTCATCCACCCGGACCCCGACATCGACGCCGTCTCCGCAACACTCGAGACAACCCGCGGCGCCGCCGCCCAACAATGGTCCTACAAACCGCTCGCCGAGCTCTCCGTGCCCGTCGCAGCAGTCGCGTCCCCGCGCGCCGCGATGAAGGCGCCGACGGCGGTGACGATCAAGGAGAACATCGCGGTCGTGAACGTGAACAGTAATCGGAAGAACGTGTCGCATGGGTTCCTCGCGGGAATTTTTGGGGTGCTTGATCGGTTTGGAGTCGTTGTGGATTTGATTAGCACGAGTGAGGTGCATGTTAGTATGGCGATTGAGGAGGGTGTTGAGAGGAAGATGCTCGATAAGGTCGTGAAGGAGCTGCAGAAGTACGGGAGCGTGAGTCCACCACTTCCACTTCCTCCTCCTCTTTTGGACTCCAGTGAAGCTATGATACTGACGGCGTGGCATATCTATTCCACAGGTGACGGTAAACCGCGACATGGCGATCCTCTCGCTCGTCGGCAAACAGATGCGGCACCTCGTCGGGATCGCCGGCCGGATGTTCACGACGCTCGGCCAGGGCAACGTGAACATCGAGATGATCAGCCAGGGCGCGAACGAGATCAACATCTCGTGTGTGATCGAGGGGCGCGACGCGGTCAAGGCGCTCAATTTGATACATCAGAGTTGTTTGCAGGTCAGGCCGGAGGGGCCGAGGGGGAGAGGTGGGTAGCCTTCTTTATTTTTTGCGTTTCTTTTTTTCTCGCTTTTTATCGGGAGAGATGGGGTTTTTTTGACCTTGAGTTCCCGTATTTTTCGACCGGGTCGCGGTTGCGACCACGAAAAGCACACCATACTGATGCGCAACCCTCCCCTCTCTCTCGGGGTTTGGTGTATTTTCTAGTGGGCCCGTGGTTCTTCTAGGTCAAGTCCCCCACGCGCATATGCATGTACCGCGGCTGCGCCGCGCAGACACACGTACATGAGTCGCTGCTGAGTCGGTTCAACTCCGACTCGACACGGCTCGCGCAGAACCGTAGAAGAGCAGATGGGGACGAGGGAGAGACGTCACACATACGTGCACAATTTAACGCGTCTATATCTGTACAGTGCAATAATAATCCGACCGGGGTCGTTTTTGGTTTTGCGACCACCGAGACCGAGAAATCAATGTCTGTCTTCTTCATCCTCCGATGTTCGCTCCGCCTACGACATCTACTTCGCCCGCGCACGTCCGTGATGACCGTCGGGGAGGGACCGAGCGAAGCGTGTGGCTGTGGATGCGCGTGCGACGTCCGTGTGTGCGCGGATGTCCGTTGGGTCGGGCGGAGGGATCCTATGCTCCCACCGTCATTTCATTGGATCTATCCAATCCGAACCGATGGGGCATCCTGTTCTGTTTTTGTGTTGCGGTTCATCCATCTTTCTGCGTTATTGGGCGCAGGAGTGCAAATGACGTCGAACGGCTCGCTGACCCCGTTTTGATTTTTTGGTAGATGCGTATGAGGCCGGGTGGTGATATCGCAGGACTCCGAACGACCAGCCCTGGTCCGCGCAACTGGTATGAGAAGGATCACGCCCAATACCTGCATGTTTTCCCATCTTCATCTTTTTGTTTTTACCGACATTCTGTTTTCTGTTTTCATCACACTATAAATTATCGACCATGGACAATTCACCTTCGGCCGACGAGGTACTCGTGAGAGGCTCACGATGTTCGCTCGGGGACGCTGCTTCGTGCGAAAGCCGAAGGCCGTTGTTCGTATGGACGTGGATTATATATCGTTTTTCTGGAGACCGAGACCGAGGTGTTGGTGGAACATGTGCGGCGGTTTTGTTGGTGCGTCAATGGGTTGGTCAGTGTCGGGGGCCGTATACGTCTCATACTCTTAGATTGGTTGGACGTTGGTTGTATGCACTCATAGCCAACGATGAACGGTGCGCCGTAAATCCCCGTTAGCGAAAGTGCGTGCGCGGCCACGAGCAATACACAATTATCTTCCCCATTACTGCATCCAAAACGTGCGTACAGCACACCAACCCTATCCCATCCTATCAACCCCACACCTCCTCAAACCTACTTTCCAGATCCCCCTATCACACAGGCACCTCACCTCCTCCCCAAAGTTAAACTTAAACCTAAACCTGCTCACAGATCCCCCTATCCAGCGCACCGTATCATAACGCCATTAAGTGATATTGTCCTGCTGATGCCTCGTTCCAAACCGTACTGCACTGAACTGTAACTGTATTGCACATCCATAAGCTTTGGTATGAGATCGGAGGGGAGGGGCGCCATCGTCGGGATATCGATGTGGGCTTGGGTTTGGGTTTGGTCGTGTTCGTTAGCCGTATCGTACGCGCGGTGTGCCTGCGCGTTCGTCGCTTGCGAGCTGCAAGGGGATATTCACCGCCGATGACGCGTGCGGCTGTGTGTCTGCCTGCGCGTGGTCGCTTACGACCGGCCACGATGTGCACCGGCGGCGGTACCGCGAACGCCACAGCCAGCAAGCTTCACCGGCAACGCGGACGCCACGCTGGTTAGCCTCCCGTGGCGCAGCGGCACGCGCGCGCGTATGTGTTGTGTTGAGTTAGACAGCTGGTTAGTTAGCAAGCGAGCGGGCGCGGCAATGACGGGGAAGGCCAAGGGGAAGGAAGGGGAAAGAAGCGAGGGGCTAGGGCTGGGTTGTGAGGCACACCATACAGTAGGTAGGCACGAATACAGTCTACACATGGTGAGGGGAGATCAGGAACGCAGGCCCAACTTGTTGTTCTTGTGGTGTTGCCTTGGGACGCGGACGAGAACTCTATCACACGCGGCTCTTCTACGCGTTATTGCAAGTGCACGCCGGGGTCCCCTTGTGTGACCAGGATGGAGTCACGCACTTCGTCTGTCTTTGGGTTGCGAGTTGCTGAGGATGGGATGGGGGATGGGATGGGATGTGTTGGGGTGGAGCGGGATGGACACTGGGGTGGGGTGGTCGACTGCGCACAACGAGGCTGCATATGAGTCCATATATGAGTCGTGATTGGACCTGAAGTCGTCCGTCCATCCTTGGGAACATCACTCACATCCCTCTGCTCGGGATGGGGATGGGTGCAAGCGATGGAATGATGTTCAATTTCCGGCTATGTGAATGTTATGCGACCAATCTGCGTATGTTATGTTATTGTTGGGACGGGACACGCACGGAATACAGTATGCATATGCAATGCAAATAGGGAAACAACAGACAAACAAAACGACGTGCGTCTGCGTCTTTGCGTTCTGTCCATCCCGGCGGGCTGACAGCACAGGGATCCCCGCGGTCAGACGCACATGCACCGCGTTGCAACCCCATGAGGGAGAGTCGCTATCACAACACAACAGACATATGTAGCCACCGGGCGGGCCTGCGTAAATGTGTGACATGACAGAGCGAAATAGCGAGATGGCGGATGGTCATGTTCCGACCACACACACCTGCGATATCTGCGGCTGCATCTCGACAGCCTGGGCATCCGCTCGTGTTCGTGGGATGTGAATTTTTGCAGGAAGTCGGCGGTAAGTGAGTGATTGGACCTGAGATGCAGATGTAGATGTGTTGTTTTCTAAGGCGAAGGAAGGCAATCAGAGCGAGCGCAAATACGCTGGATTGGATGGGACGTAACTTACGCGTCACGGTGGCCGGCGGCGCAGGGTAGGGGTAACGCGGTGGCGAAGCGAGACGACGACCCTCTGCCACCGCACGCCGTCCGCGCCTGATCCTCGCCTCGCCCAATCCCAATCCCAATCTTTCGCGAATGAGTGGGTGAGTGAGGTCGCAGCAGCAGCGCGCAGATTGAGTTCTGCGGTACACGAATTTTGCGCTGTTATCACCCCGAGGCCGCCGCAGCCATCCGTGCATCTTCGCTTCAGGCACGCACCCTGCCTTGCCTCGCCTTACCTCACCTTGCTATACCGTAACAGTAAAGTAGAATCGTAAAGTAGTCCCCGCCTTCCGCGGCAACACACCGCCGACGACGACGGGGCCG
The DNA here is from genome assembly GCA_022385755.1 of Trametopsis cervina. Classification (NCBI taxonomy): domain Eukaryota; kingdom Fungi; phylum Basidiomycota; class Agaricomycetes; order Polyporales; family Irpicaceae; genus Trametopsis; species Trametopsis cervina. The sequence goes on along the minus strand of MU278361.1, from coordinate 240,693 downwards.
TGCGCACCGGAGCTCCCTCACGCCTACCTCCTCTACACTCCACGTCCGCCGAACGACTCGGAGGGTTGTTCAGTTAGGTTCGAACGCAAACGCGCAGGCGTTGATGGAAGGAAGAGAGCAGACAGGCACCGTGCGTGTGCAGTTTGATCTGAGATTGGGCCTGCGATTTGCCGTGCCCCCCTCAGCCCATCCGGTATTCGTTATTCGTTATTATTGATGTCCCAGAGATCCTACCCTGTCTGCTGATATTTCGCGCTCCGCATCGACTTCATCTTCTGCCTCCCTTCATCTCCTCTGTCCGTATCGTATCGTATTCCTCTTGCTCCCGTCCCCTGTGTTCTCGTGCGAGCACTCCGAGCACGTACCTCGCGCCTCTGACGCTGCGCCGCTTCTCATGTGCTGACTCCCTCCGACGCCTGTTCACGACTAGCAACGATAGCGACGACCTCCATCCCCTGCATCCCTCACCACCGTCCCTCCCTCACCCATCCCCAGCGTCTCCACCACCCCTCCTCCACCCACAACCCCTCCCCCTCCACCCGCGCACCAGCACCCCCCGCACAACCCCGACACGCACCCCGCGCACGTCCGCCCACCAGCACCCCCCACCCACCCGTGCACCCCGCGCACTAACACACTTCAATGCCCTCCCGAGAGCCCGACCCGCTCGACGCCCTAATGCAGCCCCCCTCCAACGAATCCGCCGCAGAGCGCACGAAGCGGCTGGCAGACGAGGCCGAGGCCCGGCGGATCAGCCACGATATCGACGAGGACATCAAGCGCGAGCGGACGTTGAGGAAGAAGAAGCAGATCGTCAAGTTGTTGTTGCTTGGGCAGAGTGAGAGTGGTGCGTTCTTCGTTTCTGTTTCTTTCTGTTTCTCCCCCCACTCCTTCCCCCCTACCTGTCTACCCGCGCACCTTCGGCGCCCGGTGGTATACGATGCACGATGTGTACTGTACCTGCATTACGAGTACGCGGGTGTACGGCAGCCCCAGCCGCGGACGCCCTCGCAGAATACTGTACTGTGCACCCCTGGTGCCTTGCGAACTACCCAAATGCAAATGGGGGCTCCGCGTTCTAGCCGAGCCCCTGCAGACGCCACCATGCCATGCCACCGTGCCTGGACTGCAGCCACACACGGAAACAGTCTATCTAGACGAGCCACGAGCCGCGGAAACAGTCTATCTCGTGTTTGTTTCTCGCTGATCGGGGGCTGGCATTCCGTGTTTTCTGGTTTGGATGTGCGTTGTGTTTACAAGGATTGTGTGCTGACGCTTGGTTTTTTGTGGGGGTGTAGGGAAGTCGACTACTTTGAGACGTGAGTGTTTATGTTTATGGTCTGTGGTATACGGGGTGTGAGGTGGCAGGTGGTTGTGTGGAGGCAGGACTGGGTGTGGGCTACGTGCTTAAGATCGAAGTGGATGGTGTACAGAGGTCACACAGGGTAACAGAAGCATGCAAACGAAGGGCTACGCTACGCCTCCCATCTCTCCTCTCTCCCTCCTTCTTACCATCCAACTAACCACGCACCCCCAGAATTCCAATGGCTCTACACCCCCTCCGCCTTCCGCGCCGAACGCGTCCTCTGGCGCTCCGTGATCCAACTAAACCTCGTCCGCTCCATCCGTCTCATCCTCGACACGATCTCCGACGTGCGCAAACACGAGCTCCCGCTCTCCTCCGCCTCCGACGAAGCCTCCGACGACGAATCCGCGTCCGCCTCCGCGCGGCTCCCGATGCACCTCGAGAGCATCGCGATGCGCCTGCTGCCGCTTAGACATATTGAGTCGTTGCTCATTGCGAAGTTGGTACCGCCGAATGAGGAGGAGGCGACGCATTTGGGGGTGGAGATGGCTGTGTCCGTTACGAGCTCGGTTTCGGGGAGTAGTAATGGAGGGAGGGGACATGGGCATGGACATGGGCAGAGCCAACGCGAGATATTCGTGCGGCCTGGGTCGACGTGGAAGGGCGGTATGATGCTGCGAGGAGTTGGGGGAGGAATAGGAGGAGGAGGAGGAATGGGAGGAGGAAGACCGCAGTCTGCGGGGACACACGGGCAGGAGACGCAGGACGAGAGCCAGGCGGTGTTGAACCAGTGCGGGGCGGACATGCTTGCGCTGTGGAAGGACGGGACTGTGAGGGATATTTTGAGGAAGAGGAAGGTGAGGCTGGAGGAGAGTCCGGGGTTGTGAGTCGCTTTTCTTTCTTCCTACTTTCGTTTGTTTTTGTGGGGGCTTGTTTTGGGTGCTTTTGGGAGGTTTGGGAGGGAAATTTGCTGATGAATTGTTAAAGTTACTTGGACGACCTACCACGACTCACCGCGTTGAACTACACGCCATCGGACGGTACGTTCCCCCGCTCATCTTCCCCCCCCCCTCCCCCCACATAGCACAACTAACGTTTGGATTGACTGGTGTGTGGGACAACAGAGGACGTATTCAAAGCACGCCTAAAGACAGTAGGTGTGTGCGAGCACAAGTTCGAGATGGAGGCGGGGTTCGAGAGCGGGACGGAGTGGCGGATCATCGATGTCGGGGGGTCGAGGTCGCAGAGACGTGAGTTCTCCCCTCCTCTTCTCTTCATTTCCTCGCTCTTTTCCTCGAATACTCGTCTTGGCGGGGTTGCTGATTGGTTTGGGTTAGCGACGTGGGTGCCGTTCTTCGACGATGGTGAGTGCCTCCCTACAACAATCATTCTGTTCGTGCTGATAGGTTTTTTTTTTGTTTTGCAGTGGACGGTGAGCACCATTGAATGCGCACGCCGGGCTGACATGGGACTGACTGGATGAATGTGTACACAGCGATAATATTCCTCGCGCCGATCTCTGCGTTCGACCAAACGCTAGTTGAGGACAAGAGCGTAAACCGTCTCGTGCGTCCCTCCCTCCTCCCCTCCCTCCCTTCTTCCCCTTCTCCCACCTCTCTCTCCCTCCGCACCCTTTTCATGCCCCCCTCCACGCCCATGTCTCACGTATGTCGCTAACGCACCCCCGGCGCATATAGGAAGACTCCGTAATGCTCTGGAAAGCCGTCTGCTCGAACAAACTGCTCGCGAAAGTCGAGCTCATCCTCTTCATGAACAAATGCGACATCCTCGACCAGAAGCTGCGCGCGGGCGTCCGCCTCGCGCGCTACCTCCGCAGCTTTGGCGATCGGCCGAATGATCTCGAGAATGCGCAGAAATGTGAGTCTGCCCCCTCCTTTTGCTTTTTTCTTATTTTCTTGTTCCCCACCACCAAAAAGGTGGAGGTGGTTTTGGATCCCTTGGCGTGATTTTGGTATGCGGAGCGGGTGCGGCTGACGTTGGTTGGTGCAGTTTTCAGGAGCCGCTTCAGCCATATACACCGCGAGCACTCGCCGCAGCCGCGCAAGTTCCATGGGTACTTTACCTCCGTCACGGTGAGCACCTCCCTCCTTCCCTCCCTCAATTTCCTCCTACTCACATCCATCAATTTACGCGCGTGTGTGGTAGGATACATCAACGACCTCGGGCATCCTCGCAAGCGGTGAGCACTTTTTCCTAACTTACATGCCCTATGAGAACGAGAATACTGATGCAATGGGTTGGGTAGTTCGGGAGATGGTGATGCGCGAACACCTCCGCAAGGCAAAGTTGTTGTCGTAGCCTCTCTGCCCGCCGTGAACTTGTCATTCTCATTGTTGCTTTCCCCCCTCCCCCTCCCTCCTCCCTCTCCCTCTGCGTGCTCGTACGGTCGCACTCGCGCTCGCCCGCTCGTCCCTCGCACCGCACCGCTACGCCGAACCCGGCTGACTTAGTTATCTGCATTGAAGTTGCGAAGCGGGATACAAGATCCCATCCTGGTGTTTGCGGCCTTGTGTTTCCTCTACTCCCATTTTACGTGTCATCTGGATAGGTCCTTTAGGAATGAACCCCCTCCTCCCTCTACAAACCCGCCCATCCGTGTTTTTGTACCATCCCTGTAGTTTCCACACATACCCACACCGCCCACACGTCGAACCCCATCACGACCCCCGACTTTTTGATTCCGATACCCTTCTCCGTCCATACCATCATGCGAAGCACCCTCTGGCTCTCTCAATTTCTCAATTTTCCCAATTTCCCAATTTTTTCAATCTCAATCTCACGTCCGAGCAATATCAATACATGTCCCATTTTTTCTTTCCTCCTTTGCGTCCCTCGTATCGGCCGTTGTGTTAGTTAGTTAGCGTTAGCGTTAGTGTTACATATCAAGCCCGCTCTGTACCCCAGACCCAAACCTCGCGTGTCTCCTCACTCATGTGCCGTTGTGATCTCTGTAGGATATTTTCTCGTTGGTTTGGAGACTTTCTGATGTCTTACCTAGATGTGTTTACTGGTTTCTGTTTAATATCTGGAGTGCTGTTCTTTTTGGGTGTGCCGAGTACAGGTATAGGTTCTATTGGATGCAATATTCTACATCTCTATGGGAAAGACATGTTGGGTAAATGGTGTTAGATCAGGCCCAGGTAGCCGGGCAACAACTCATCGTCTGCCTGTGTCATAGCCAAAAAACAAAACAAAAACAACTGCCGTCTATCGAGACTTGCGGTCCTCGCCGTGTTCGATGTGCACAGTCGTTGGCAAGCCAGTGACAAACCCGCCCGCAGCAGCGTCCAGGTCCCACCCCGCTTCGCGCATCCCCTGCAGGAACTGGGGGAACAGTTCGTCCACCGCCAACATCGCCTGCTGGAGGGCATCCATCAGCTCTTCAAGTGAGCGATCCGCGTGCCCGTTTGCAACTTCGGCCAACGAGGCGAGCTCGGTGGCGAGCACCCACGCTTTGAGGTGGTCCTGCACACCGTGCCCGTCTTTGAGCACGACGTGCAGCTCGGGCGATGGCGAAGGAGTTGCACCGAACCAGACGACGTAGTTCGCCGATGAGAAGAGGTCGAATAGGTCGAGCAGTGTCTCAGGTGTGCTCTCTGTCGCCCAGCGCGCTTGTGGCGCGCTCGAGTGTCCGTGTGCGGGGAGGATAGCAGAGAGCGGGGAGCCGACGTAGCAATGGCCTGCTACCTCGCGGTTGCGAGAGTTCGAGTGGAGTAGGACGGATGGCGAGGCGAAGATGCGTTCTAGGGCTGCGAGGCGGCGGGGCACGGCGTACGGCAGGCCTCCCAGCCTATACGTGCGCCAGAGCAGCCCGGCGCGCTGGCGGTTCAGGGAGCGTAGGACGACCCCACGTACGGCGGCGTAGTTCAGCAGGATGTGTGCGCATACGAGGAGGGCGAGGAGGCCGTATGTCGTCTGTGTGTCTGTCACGTACGGCATCAGGGCGGACCCACACTGTGATGAGCGAGCGTCAGTGGGTGCATCACTAGTAGACGAGGATGGGGCGAGCTTACCAGCATGCCCAGCAGGGCGAGCACGGTTTCTTTGCTCCCGTCTTTGGCGCTCAGATCCCCGACGTCGCCTGTCCCCTTCCCAGTAGGCGGTTGGGCAAAGTGGAGGGTCAGAGCGGCTTTGGACCCGCCTGCGACGACGCCGCAGAGCGCGCGGAAGGCGCCGCTGAGACAGAGCGCGATCGCGCGGAACGGGCCTGGACGCCGCGCAAGTGTGTATGAGAGGAAGGGGAAGTGGGTTGTGTAGGTTAGCTCGAGGGCGAATGTGGAGAGGTGCGGGGAGAGTGAGTCTAGGACAAGGGCGATGTCGTTTAGGATGTCGGCGAGAAGTCTGTAGGTCTTTGCTTCGGGGAAGAGGGAGGTGCCGAGGTAGTAGGCGGATATGATTGCTGCGCGTTTGTGAGGCTGGGGTTACTTGGGTCGAGTGCGTGAAGGGGAAAAGTAGGACTTACTGACGAGCCGGCTGAATACGTCCTGTAGGACTGTGAGCAGTAGTGCATCGGTTGCGGACGCGTCAGCGTTCCCGACGCCATGACCTTCCAACCAATTAGGGTTAATACTAGGTAGAATGAGGAGCAGCGAGCGGATGAAGACCTTCTAATACGGCTCGCGAGGCCAATAAACCCGCGAGAGAACTACAGAATGCCTGGAAAGCGTTTAGAATTTGATATCTGATACACAATGAGCTGAAGATGCGGGAGTATATCAACAATCGCACCTGAGATAGTCTGCAAGCTAATCAGCCCAATGGAAGACAAATTCGATCGTCACACTCTAAAAGAACTCACCTGGAGAAACTGTATTTGGGTATCCAGCAGGTAGAAACAAACCACGCAGCATGCGTGTCGGACTGACGCGTTGTCGGTTAGATGTCTGTTTTATTTCCTAACGGTACAATTCGATGACTTCATTATGGAGAAGCCAATGATACTAAGCTGCAGGCCTTACAACTTTGGCTTCCCCATTGCCGCGGCTAAACACATACACCGCGTTTTCCTTGCAAGCTTCATCCCTCTCGCGCAATGTTCGGAGCTACGATCCAATTTGAGCACATGACCAAAATGTGTGGCATTTCAGTACCTGTCCAGACATTACTATTCAGCGGTGCCTCCGCGTGCGTCTCACACTCGCGAAGGTGACCGAAGGAAGTAAAGAGTTCAGGATCTTGTGTGAGTGGAGGACGAACGGTGATGCTCGGGGTCCTGGACCTATTCGGTCGCCACGTGGATGGTCATGGAACCGCGATCACGGTCCCGGGGGCCTTACCAGTATCTCTCGCGCAAGCTGCGACCACTTTAGCATGGCGGATGCGTCTTTCAAAGACGTCCCAGAAATATTCGAGGTAAGTGGTGTACTGTTTCATCCGCATTGCCGCTTAGTGTGTTCATGGTTTAGGTCGAGCTGGGAGAGTCCCTTACGGCGCGTACGGAGTGCTTGTGTACGTCAATCGCCCGCGCAGTAGGCTTGAGACCCGAGAACTTGCAATCTCTAATATTCCGCGCCAACAGCGACCTTTAGGGAACTCGGTCCACCGGATTTGTGTCATGTTGTGAAGAGCACAGGGCGTGCGGGACAACGCGATGTGAGTAGCCTTTGACCTGTGTCTTCACGAAGCTAACCCTGTGCATAGCTCGCCTCATACCACTATGTCTCCGGGGTTGACGCGTCTTCTTCGGCATCTTTGGCAGCGTATATCAACTCATTGACATATGCAATTGAGGAGGATGCTGGATGGTTCACCAAGGGAGCTGGCTGGAAAGTACGGAACGGTTGTTACTGGTAGGCAGTCCAGTCAACTGCAATCCTCAACGACTGACGTCTCGTCCTAGCTGCTTCAACGCGTTCTCGAGGGTTGATGTCAGGGTAGACGTGAAGATTCCTGGGGGAGTGCATGCATATGTGGTGGACTTACGCGGAGACAGGTACGTTCTTACGATTCTCACTGATGAAACGCGGTGCTTGATTGTATCCACGCAGACATGAAGCAACACCAGAAATATGGCAAGAAACCTACCTTTCGGCTTTGCTGCGGGCAATATTGTACTGCGACGACCCCGTCAACTGGCTCGAAGCGTACCGCAAGCTGGACCCAATCACTACACCAGAGGGGGAACTTCGTTTCTTGCAGGCTGCCGAGGCCTTATTCCACAAAGGCTGGCAAGTGGGTTCGGATCCGGAAATCCAAGTTGCAACTGTTGTGTCAAATCATCTGACAAATGCTGTCATGAAGTACTTCGGGGATAGCGGCCGGTTCGACCACGCAGCCAACTTGTTCGAGAAGTTGAGCGCGAGGGAACCGGAAGTTGCGTCATTACTGGCCAAATCCTACATCGGCATGAGTGAGTCGCCCGACATTCTGGTGTCAAATTGAGTGGTAATAATGCGCATGATAGATGAGGAAGTCAAGGCAGTTCAAATAATGGCCGCTGCGATGAAGCAGACACCCCAGTCGTATACCCTCCTGCACGTCCAGTCAGACTTTTTGCGATCAAAAGGCAATTACGAGTGGGCACTGAAACTTGCGCGTCAAGCAGTCAACTGCGCTCCAAGCGAGTTCGTCACTTGGGAGAAGCTGACCGACCTGTATATTGAGCTTGCTCAGTATGATTCCGTGGGTTATATAAGTTTTAATGCCTAATATTCAAACTCATGATGTCACCCACAGGCATTATTGACATTGAACTCATGTCCCATGTTTACATACAACGGCCGTGACGCTCACCGCAACTTGCCTGCTTCCCGAATACATCTGCCTCCTAAGGGCCAGATCGTGGACATCCTACCGGAAAGGGCGAAAACCGAGGACGACGAGGTATCGTGTTTCAGATCAGTACTCCCTTCCATATTTGCTAATTGCGGACATACAGGCGGACCCAGCACTTCTCCGACTCCCAGCCCCGGGACTCAGGGGGACATGGGCGCGTGCATACACCCTTCTCACACGGCTCGTAGCTAAAATTGGATGGGACGAGTTGCTCAAAACAAGAAGTGCCGTCTTCGTGATGGAAGAAGAATACCGGATGCAGAAGGCGCAGACGGACACCCATGCATCCACCTCCTCCATCATCCATGAAGATGGGAGTGTGACGGTAGCTGGAGGGTCGGGTCTGTCCACCAAAGGCGCCGACGACAACGCGTCTACGAAAGGAGTTAGGTCAACTACGCATTCGCCGAATGCTTCTCAAGCAAACGGCGGAGAGATCCCTAATGGGATTCCAACTATTCGTATATCTACAGAGAGTCAGCGTGAAGCCAAGGAACAGGCCGATGCAGAGTCCACACAGAACGGCGTACATGAAGAAGAGGAGAGTGTGCCTCAGGTGGCGGGTAGCTCACTAGAAAAGCCAGTTCAGGCTGCTGCTGGCGATGGAACCGAGGACACAAACCGGCCCACACCGTCGCCACAACATGAAGCTTTCTCGTTCAGCAACAAGAGGCTATGCGAACGCTGGCTAGATAATCTGTTCATGGTGTTATATGAGGTCAATGGCTTAATCACTAACCCAGACCAACAATTTCTGATAAATATGTGGGCAGGATCTTCGTGTGTGGACAATCTTCCGTGCTGAGGTGGCGCACTTCAAGAATCAGCACGTTGCCTACCGTAAGACTGGCATGGAATGGGAAATCTTGGGCGAGCTCGGTTTGCGTCTCCAACACAGGGAAGAGGCAAAAGAGGCGTTCCAGAGGTGTCTTGACTCCAGCAGATACTCTGCGAAACCCTGGATCAAGTTACTCGACACATATGCCGAAGAGGGCGACATTCAACGGACCTTACAAGTGGCCATACGCGTCGCGGCGTACCAATACGGTGAATATACCGAGATGACGGTAAGTACTGTATATATCCAGGCTCCTATCACGACTGAGATTTCTTGTGTAAAGTACCCGACACAGATTGCGCGCTGCTTGTTCAAGCTGGGTCAAATTCACGGCCACGAAAAAATACGCTACACACTCCTAAGCATGGGTCTGCCTGAACCCGTACTCAAGATCATGGACAGTTATCTCGCTTATGGCATAGCTTTCAAGGTGGAAGGGTACAATTTCTGATTCCGCCTCACCAGCGCGCATGCACTACTGCTCCTTATTGCTTTTTGCCCCTTACGCGTATGTTTTCCTGGCTGGATGCCCTCGTAGATAATTGATGTTTGTGTGGCCACATACCAATCTTTGTCGTGTAATAACTTATGAATATCCTCTGACTGCGCTCTCTCGGATATGATCGGCGTGTCTGCTGATGATACACAACAAGCTTTGCTTAGATTCCGTAAGTTGGTTCACTGGGCCGCTCGAGTTGCACTTGATCCGGCTAATTGAAGTGCTGTCATGGGGAATTTACGTCTTTGACTCCTGCAGTCATGTCCTCTTCACCTCCTCTCTTGCGTCGACTGTCTGAAACGAGCACAAGCAGCAAAGAATCGCTCATTAACGCATATGAGGCGGAGGAGGAACGTATCATCAACATTCTCTCCCGTAAACTCGAAAAGGTATATCCGAATAGGCCGACCCGCTTTGGATGTGGCACTCACATTGTGCTCCCTTTTCTCTCGTTATTACCTTAGCTTAGGGAAGAGAAGATTGAACTGGAGAATGTCCTCGAAGCCGAGTCCGAGTCGCATGTGAACAGACTGTCGAGGGAGATCTCGGCATTGAGGATGGCGCAGCAGCAGCAGGTCGTGAACGGGAATGGGAACGGCAGCGGCTCGATTTCACCTATGGAGACGAGACAGCCTATGGCGATACATGCACATGGGCACATGAATGGTTCTCCGATGGAACCGACCGCAGAAATGATGCTAGATGCAATGAAGAGGGAGAACGAACAGCTCAGGAGTCGATTGGTCGAGACGGAGCGGGATTATACGAGGATTTCAAGGCTCAATGAGATATATAGGGAGGAACTCATCGAGCACCGACGACGGGTGAGTGTTATTCCTTGCTTGTGGTACGCATTCATTGCATGTCCGACGAGTGACTGCAATGAACTTTGTGTATAACTTTGCTAATCTCCTCAAAGCTTGGCCTACCAGTAGACAACCTCATAGGTCTCGCATCCTCCGCCCAAGACCCATGGTCGCAGCCTTTACATCGGCGACCGTCTATACCTCCCTCTCCATCGTTTGCTCCCTATGGCAATCCGAGCGTCCCTTCCGCGCGAGTACCTATACCTAGGCCACCCTCACAGATCCACCGACCTTCACATACGACTAGTACAGCAGATAGTCTATCTACCACTCCCCCTTCTTCAAGCTCCGCATCGCTATCCTCCCAGTTCCTCTTCTCGCCTCCTGCAGCCTCAAGAAGTAATGCCACTGGCATCACCACGCCCGCGTCAGGCGGTTCAATGGCATCGGCTGCTGGGGGCACAGTCCCCCGCGCTCTGGAACTCACTTATCCTTCTGTCCCACCGCCATCCCTATCATCGTCCTTCGGAGACCCGCTGTCTATTGTCAGTCCTGCTCTCTCGCCGCGAGTGCAGAGCGCAGTGGCACCCGTACCAATTCCACGCGCCAATCCACGCCCAAGCCGCGACATCTCGGTCTCTCCCATCGACAACTATAGTCTGCATAATCCACGAGGGCCCTCACTCAGCCCGCGAACGTCGCTGCATCTACAGAGGCGGTCGAGCTTCGAGAGGGCCCCGTGGGCAAGCGGTGACGCCTCAGTGAGCCCGGTAAGGAATCGAAGTAGAATGGCGAGCATGGAGAGAGGGGCGAGGATTGCAGAAACGGGAAGCCTGTTGAGGTCTGGGAGTATGTCTGGTGGTGCGAATAGCTTGAATGGCAATGCTGCTCCCGATGAGCTTGCGGCTGCAAGGCCACCTGGGAATTGAGGTGTGTCGAATGGTTTCTGGTTGTTCGACTACTGTCCGTTGAGGAAGCGGTAGTCCATGTATTTCTACGAAAGAATGTCCGTAATCTCGGACTAGTAAAAAGTTTGTAGTATGTACTTTAGCTTTCGTACCGTACGTTTGTATAATCATCACTATCCAATTGAAGCCGCTTTGCGACGCAGATATTAGAGAGATTTTCCTGCGTACTCTGGATCTTGAGCACAAGGAATAGTCACTGTGCCTGCCGAGGCTTGCTGTCTACTAAGTGTTCTATAGCAGCGCTATGTGATTGACGTCCTCAGCCACTGCATCAACATGAGGTTCTTGAGTAGCGATGTGATAGGCGCGCACACGACTCGACATAGGTATCCGAAACTGTCAATCGTCGTCTCCCCCGCTTTCTTTTCCTACTCTCTTGACGACACCACACGGCCAAGTTCGCTAGCCTCGCCAATAATAGAGGCAACGAACCAAATAAGACTGTACTCATTAATCTGATATACGGTCCTAACGCTGTAACTCAAAACGTACAGACGCACACGAATGTTCGCTAACGGGAGGAAACATCCTCGCCGCGCAGGATCAAGACCAGTGTTATACGACCCAACCGAATGGCCTGCTGCATCGTCATACAAAATACGCCAATGGTCGCGTCGGGTAGGCGCGACGCGGGGTATAGTCATCCTTGTGCTTATTGGGCTGGTGCTATGGGTGTATGGAGGGTCATGGATACCACTGCGGGAGTCGAAGCCAAAAGAGCCAGTGGACACGAGACCAAAACCACCGTTGTTTGAGAAGTGGCAGGAGGCGGAGTTGGCGCTGCCTCAGCACTTCGTGGATGATCCGTTCGCGGGAGGGAAGAAGTACCTGTGGGTAGAGTGTCATGTTGCTTGTGAGTTGTGTGCTCTATCTATATGCTTTTACTCCCTGCAATGTTCGAATTATATGCGTGTCGCCCAGTGCATTTCTTGACACGACCCACAACCTCTTAGTCTGCTCGCGTGAACATGCGTTTATTGATCGACTTCTCTTTTCTGTACTCCAGGGGTCGGCTGGGGAAACCAGGCCCAAGATCTTATAATGAACGCACACCTGGCCTACATGACAGGAAGATCGTACGTATTGTTATTTGCCCTTGGTTTCCGTGTCAGTCTTGGGCGTCTACGCGTGCTGAACTGTGGGATGACCGTTATAGATTTGTCTTTGACAACTTTACGTGGTCACGAGGAAATGCCGGAGGACTTGACGAATTTAATGGACGACTTATCCCTGCAGAGATTCCTACAACTGCCCTTATATCAGGTACGCGCCTCCGATTGATACGGCTCACAAAGTCTCATGTCGATTCTCTGTTTCGTCTGACCAGGACCCGTCGTCGGAGGTCCATTCCCTAAAAACGATTCTATGTTGCGTGCTATCAAGAAAACATACTGGCACCAAATATGCCCCGAACCCTACAAGGTTCGAAAGGAAGACATAAACCCAACGATGCCCGACCAACCAACGGCGCTCACAATGCTCAATACATGGATAGACGTGATAAATAAGATCGACAACCCATGCGTGCAAATTGACGGCTATGATTCTCGGGTGTTCGACATGTAGTAAGTTCAATGCCCACCCTTCCTGCGGTTGTGGCCAACTCTAATTTCAATGATCATCCAGCGTTTACGGCGATCCACGTCGATACGTCGATATCTGGCCTTCGTTGCGACAGTCCCCTGTTGTGCAGTATTGGGGATATTCGCCGCTGATACACGAGGCATATGAGGCGAACAAGGCATTAATCAGTGGCCGGCCAACACCATTGTCCGAGCCATATTACTTCTGCAACTCGCCACAGGCCGGTGCGAACGGAGAAGTCCACGCGGGGCCGTACCGTTGCTCAGACCCCTACGCCCCTCTTCCAGGGCTTCTCGCATTGCACATTCGCCGGGGCGACTTCGAGAACCATTGCAGACACCTGGCGAATTGGAGCTCAGAATGGAATGGAATCAACCTGCTTCCAGAGCTCCCCGACCGATTCGTGATTCCTGACGGAAGCGGCGGTGGTCAAGCCACCCCGTCTGCAATGGCGCATTATCTCAAGCGATGCTATCCAGACATGAAGCAGATTGTGGAGAAGCTTGATGATGTGAGACGAAGCGAGGCTGGGAAGGGACTGTCCGAGGTGTACGTGATGACGAATGGAAAATTGGAGTGGGCGAACGAGTTGAAGGCTGCTATCATGAAGATGGGAGGGTGGAATAAGGTAGTCAGCAGTCGGGATTTGGTGCTCACTCGTGAGCAGCGCGAGGTTGGGCAGGCAGTGGACATGATGATTGGAGAGAGGGCGCAGGTCGTGATAGGGAATGGGGTAAGCAACTCTGGTTCATCGTTTGTATACGGTGGCGCTGACGACGTCGGACAGTGGTCGAGTTTGACTTCGGGTATCGTTATGATGCGGCTAGCGAGAGGACACAGTCTAGAGAGTAATCGGTTTTGGTGAGGTTTGTTTTTATTTCGCTTTTATCATTACACTAGCTTGGATACCCTCATCCCATCATAGTACATCCCTATTCTCTAAGGACAGACTAGGTACCATTTAATCACTGGAAAACATGATCTACACAGTCATCAACCGAACGCAGTGCAGAACAGTTGTTAGCCCTGATGCTGTTGATATACATCTGCCGTACACACGCATCTAATCATAATCATAAAGAAGCCGACCAAGCCTTCAATTGCAGAGACTCACAGTTGGCCACCTTAGTGAGAACACTATCTGCCATACCTGAAGGGTATGCGATAAGACCTGATAGTAGGGGCACTATTCTTGTACATCTGAGGGTGCATAAGGGATGTGTCGTAATCGCACCTCCGAGTCCGATATCTATCACGCTATCGGAAGAATGGATGCAGCGTATAGGCAAACTGGGACTGGCCAATGCGCAATCTATACGGCGGATATAGGTGATGGATGTATGAACTAGGCGACGATTATTCTTACGACCGAGCATTGCATTTACATCAGCCGTCAACGGGTCGGCTTACGTGCGATATGGCGTTGAGGATTGCAATACAAAGTTCCACAGAAATGCGCTCCAATCATGGACTGCTCCTGTTAACTTCAGGGTGCCCCGTCTGAAGCGAACGTCGCTACTTCCACCTCGGGTGAGCGAGGATGACCGGCTGAATACATGGAATCCGCTAAAGCTCATCATGTCAAGGCGATACGGTACAAATCTTTCCCTACCTAGCTCTACACGTGTGTTCAGATGCGATATCATGTCCGTGCAGTCTGTAGCTAGTCCAGTCAGTCTGATTGGTATTTTCTGTAGGTATGATGGTGGCATGCAAAGTAGACGCCGAGCCATCACAACATACCCGAAAAGGCAAACAATTGCCGTGCATTTGGCGTCTCGTGACGGGTACAATAGCCTGGCTGGGCTGGAATGGTTCGACTGATCTGGGATTTTATTCCGTCTTCATTTCTTCCCCTCCTCCATATCCCTCTTTTACACTCCCACCCAGCCTCGCGACCACTACAGCAAGGCTGCGGAACGCGTTTGGAGGCACCCGCTCAACCGGCCTGCTCAACCACCACACACTGCTGCTTACTAGTGCTGTGTGTGCAACCGGACACGTCGTCTCCTCACGACCAGCCGTATCTTATTGGACCACCAGAATCGTCCTACACATAGAGGAACATTACTTTTGCTTTTAAGCTACCGTGAGTACCCCGGGTTTTGAATTGTGGCGTCTCCATTGTCATTCTCTCTGGCTCCCCTCATTCCGATTGATCCACGCTCTCATCTCGTACCACTTCCAAATCTCATGATGACAACATTGCTGACAGACGCGCTTTATAACAGATAATAACTACTGCTCAAGCACCTTTCTGTCTTACTGACCTCCCGCCACCGACAACTCAAAATGCGTGCGTTACTCCGCCCGTTGTCGATCCACACGGTCTTTTCCCCCATAGAAACTATTGTCTTCGTCTTCGTCCTCTCGACGTTGGCTTATTTCCACATTCTCGACGGTATCAAGCACTCGTCGTTCTTCGCTCCTACCTTCCCTTCCACTCTCAGACCGGCACACGTACGACTTGATGGCTCTGACTGGACAGCTTCATCGGAGAGGGAATGGTACGGTGCTTGGAAGCACGAGGGGAGTGCCATCGAGCTGCAGCAACTGGTCTTCACGCTAGACGAGAAAGCGCGTAAGGTGAGCGTTGTTTCATGAAGTGTCTGCATTGCCTCGGTCACATTCATCATCTCGGAAGTGGTATGAGTGTGAGATGCCGTCTTGCCTGTCGTAAGCCTGATGGTTGCAATTTCGCAATGCCTCTCTCCACTTCGTGGCTGAGCATGCAACTGTCCTGGTGCCCTGGCACTAGAGTGCCTTGCACAGGCTGCGGCAGAGTGCACAGTCCGCATATACTGTCAGTCCTCCGCGGATTTTCGTAATTCCGTTGGTCTGTGACGCGCATACTCTCAAGCGTCTAACGTTTTGAATTCGTTTGATCGCTGTTTCATTATCGCACCGCCATGAGGCATTCTGCCAATCACACATGTTCGGATCGTCCCATCTGACCTCCTATATTCCAGGCTTCCTTCGAACCCTCCTCTCTTGCTACTGTTGCGGAGAAACTCTCCGGCCTCGAAGCCTTAACTGGAAAGACCTACCCCTCCCTTTGCCACGTTCCGTCGGTAAACAATGCGACATCCTCTCCCGTCGAATGTTTCACTTCGGTTTCGTCATCTTCGGTTACCTTCAGTTTCCAGGCAGGCACCCGCGAAGAATGGATCGGAGCGCTGAAGCGCGGCTCGTCGTTCACAGTCGATGGCACACGATATGACGTCCAGAACCCGAAACGTAGTGAGACGATCGGTGAGATGAAGTCCAGCAAGTGGGTTGCATATGCTCTCTGGGGCCTCGGTGTGCGGTTTTACGAGCTCGCCAAGAAGGCTGATTCGCTGGATATCCTCGTCGTTCTCCTTGGCTATGTTCTCATGCACGTCACATTCCTCCGGTTGTTCTTCAAGTCCCGTGCTCTGGGTTCCAACTTCTGGCTTTCTACAGGCATATTCTTCTCGTCGATCATCGCCTTCTTGTTCACTCTCCCGCTTTGCCGCATGTTGAACATTCCATTGGATCCCATCGCGTTGAGTGAGGCGCTTCCGTTCCTGGTCTGCACCGTAGGCTTCGATAAGCCTCTTCGGCTCGCCAAGGAAGTTCTCGCAGACCCACAAGCACTCAAACCGGAACAGAACGGACGCATGAAGCCCGCCGGCAATGTCATTCTCGAAGCTCTGGACAGGAAGGGCAATGTCATTCTTAGAGATTACGCGCTTGAGATCGCTGTTCTACTCGTTGGCGCAAACAGCAAGGTTGGCGGCCTACGGGAGTTCTGCGCTCTTGCCAGTATCGCGCTAACGGTCGACTGCATCATGCTTGGCACTTTCTATGCCTCTGTGTTGACTATAATGCTTGAGGTATGTCCAGATTCATTTCACCCTATCGGCACGCGTCTATGCTACCATGTTTGGTAAATCACGGGATGCTCGTTCGCGCGCAGTCCATCCCCTTTCCCAATTGTCGTATGTCTGGCACTTAGACAAGATCCTGCCGCTGACTATGTCTTTTGTCTATGTTATAATCAGGTCCGCCGCATCAAGATGGTCCGAGCAATGTCACGTTCCAGGTCCAACTCGTCAACAAACATCAGATCCGCAATGGCGAAGGCAGAGGTAGCTGCTGTAGAGACTATGCAGCCCAAGAACCTGTCTGAGCGGTGGTTTGCAAGTGTGTTTGGTGTGAAAGGATCGTCGCTGAGCCCGAGCAAGGAGTTTGAGGAGAACCCAATGGCGAGGTTGAAGCTCCTGCTGGTGAGTCAGACAATTGTCTTTGCAACGATCATGTGAGCCTTACATGTGGAAATCCGACATAGATTGCATCGTTCATGACTCTCCATATCCTGAACTTCTGCACAACTCTCACACCGGCAACCGCCATGGCTCGTCATTCCAAGCACCCCGTCCGTGCACAAACCAACGCGGACCATCTACCTGCGCCCCGTGTTGACTACACCTCCCCTGCTCTCTCTGGTGTCCTCGCATCTCTTGCTCTTGCTCACAACGGCAACGCTGACGCAGCCATGTCAACCGACGTGTCTTTGTACGTTAAGATTGCACCTCCTGTGCACGTCAGTATCTTCCCTGTGTCTCAGCCCGCCCAACCCTTGATTCTTAGCTCCATCGATACCGCTGACAAAGCCGGCCTCGTTGAGAACTTCATGTCCAGCTGGACGACGCTTGTCGGTGACCCGGTCATGTCCAAGTGGATTGTCGTTCTTCTCGGCATCAGCGTCTTCCTGAATGGTTTCCTCCTAAGAGGTATCGCTGCCGGAAGCGGCCTGCCAACCCGGAGAGGCAATGTTCGATTTGGCTCCAGAGTCGGTATCAAGTTCGGTGTATCTACCATCGAGGAGGAGAAGGACGAGAAAGAAGAGACGCACCCCATTCTCATGCCCAGCATCGGCCCCGTGGTCGTCCCCGCTGCTCCTGTCGATCCTCTCCCTACAACCGCCGCCACTGTTTCCGCCACCACCGTGCGTGAGACGCTCACAGTCGATGTCCCCATCCACAAGAACGGCTCCGTGCATAGTATCCCTATCGACCTGAGCTCTGTCGATGCGAGACTGGAGCAGGAGAAGCGTCAGGCTGAACAGCTCGAGCGTCTGGAACGCGCAAGGAGTGCGGAAACTCGCACTTTGTCCGAGATTATCGACATCTTCGAGAACGGACCGAGGCCTGTCAGTCTGAGCTTGGCTCAACTGACAGACGAGGAGGTCATCATCCTGTGTCAAGCGGGTAAGATTGCGGCGTATGCATTGGAGAAGATGTTGGGCGACTTTGAGAGGGCTGTTGCTGTTCGCAGGGCACTGATTTGTGAGTGGTTCGTTTAATTGTCAAGCTCGAGATGCTGACTATTATGGATGCAGCTCGTGCATCGAAGACGCAGACACTCGAAACTTCAAACGTCCCCATGACTGGTTATGACTACTCTGTGGTTATGGGTGCCTGCTGCGAGAACGTTATCGGTTACATGCCCCTTCCCCTTGGTATTGCTGGTCCCCTCAAGATCGATGGTGAAAGCTACCCCATTCCGATGGCTACCGCTGAGGGTACTCTTGTCGCGTCGACATCGCGTGGATGCAAGGCTCTTAACGCCGGTGGAGGTGTCACTACCGTGCTCACCTACGACGCTATGACCCGTGGACCCGCCATTGATTTCCCCTCGATTATCCAGGCTGCTGCCGCTCGTGCATGGATTGAAAGCACAGATGGCTACGCTATCGTCAAACAGTCATTCGAGTCGACGTCTCGCTTCGCCAAGCTCCAGAGCATCAAGTGCGCGATGGCTGGTCGTACGTTGTTTGTCAGGTTTGCGACACGAACCGGTGACGCGATGGGCATGAACATGATCTCGAAGGCAACGGAGGCAGCGCTCGAAACGATCAGCAAGCAGTTCCCGGAGATGGTCACGCTCGCGCTCTCAGGCAACTACTGCACGGACAAGAAGCCTGCTGCGATCAACTGGATTGAGGGTCGTGGCAAGGGTGTCGTTGCTGAGGCGGTTATCCCCGGAAAGATTGTCAAGACGGTCTTGAAGACGACCGTCGAGGCGCTGTGCAACTTGAACACCAAGAAGAACTTGGTCGGTAGTGCTATGGCTGGGTCTGTTGGAGGGTTCAATGCGCATGCTGCGAACATCCTCACTGCGGTCTTCTTGGCTACTGGGCAGGATCCTGCGCAGAATGTGGAGAGCTCGAACTGTATGACTTTAATGGAACCGTGAGTCAACTTTGTTCGCTTGGACAGTCTTGTGGATACTAATTGCCCTTTGACTTTAGAACTAACGGCGGTGAAGATCTACTCATGACTGTCTCTATGCCCTGTATCGAGGTCGGTACCGTCGGTGGTGGCACGATTCTTCCACCCCAAGCAGCTGTCCTTGAGATGCTTGGTGTCAAGGGCGCCCACCCCACGAACCCTGGCCAGAATGCGCAACAACTGGCGCGTATCATCGCTGCTGCTGTCATGGCTGGCGAGCTGTCCCTGATCAGTGCACTCGCTGCCGGCCACCTCGTCCGTGCCCACCTTGCACACAACCGTTCGCAGCAGAACACACCAACCGCGTCAAGACCGGTTACACCCGGTCCTTTCGGCCCTCCGTCTCCGATGAGCCAGCTGTTCCCTACCGCAGCGAAGAGCACTATCCAGCGGAAGTCGAGTACGTTGTCGATAGCACCGACGACGGCAGTGAACGGGTACATCGTTGATGACAAGTCATGAGCGTGGAACTCGTCCTGGACCATTTATTTCTCGCCATACGATCCTGTTCGTGCATCATCTCTTCTTAATTCTGTACACGTATCATTACATACCTCTTATACTCTTTGACTATTCACGTTTGCTTTGTCTTGTCACTCGCATTTTACACAGCTCGCTCTCGGAATACAACTCAATGCATCACTGTCGATAGTTTAGTAGCAATCTCATCGTGTTTGGTGCCTGGATCTAGGTGCGCGCTTGTCACACTAGCGGATTGTTCGTTCGTCTGGGGTTTGACGTGCTTCACAGGCGGTGAGTAGTTTTGTCAGTCGTAATTACGTGGCGATTATGCTGAACGACACTCTAGGCATCCTTACGATCGTGTACCGTTGTTTCCTGAATCGTGCAAGCCGCAGGGCGAATGATATGCCGTTATCATCGGCCAATGCTCCCAATGCTCTGAGAACGAATTGCTTTATCAGCACAGCCATCGCAGTATATCGCGGTATGATGCAAATGTGTATTCAATAAGACGTGCCAGGCCGCAAGCTATTCCGAGGGTGGTATATATAGCTGTGGGGTCTATAGCTGCTTGTAGTACTTGCTACCAGCTCCTGGATACACGCACACTACCATGGCCACTACCGTCGGACCACTCACCCTTTACACTGCAAAGGTCAGTCTGCAATTCCTACTGATATGTAGATTCCGGGCCTGACTGATGCCGTACCTGTAGACTTGTCCTTATGCTCACCGAGTACGTCTGCCGCACACATCTCTTCGCAAGCGATACTAACATTTAGTCTTGATATTCAGACGGAAATAGCGCTTGACGAGGCGAAAGCGGAGTACACTCGTTACGAGATTGACCTGAGCAACAAGCCGGAATGGTATGCGCCTAAGGTCAATCCCGCGAGCAAGGTGCGCTCACCCATATTCCAACCTCGCTCTCGCTCTGACAAACGACTATACTCTCGTATAGGTACCGGCAATCGCTCTTGGTGGCCCAGAGGTGCCTCCGGATCAGCCATCCCCAGAGTCGACAAAGCTGAACGAGTCACTCGTCCTCGTCGAGCTTATCGGCGACCTCTATCCCAACTCGAACATCATTCCCTCAGACCCTATCAAGCGGGCTAAGGCGCGCCTCTTCATCGACGCCATCTCGACGAAGTTCTCCTCCGTGCAATACAAGGTGATCAACCTCGGCGAGGGTGACCCAGAGCTGCTTGTCCAGGGCCTAGAGGCCCTGCAAGCATTCCTGCCGCCCACCGGCTTCGTCGTCGGCGAGTGGTCGATCGCGGACATCGCTATCGCGCCGTTCTTTGCCAGGCTCGAGCTGCTTTTGACGAATGACTTCGGCGCATGGCCGGAGGGTTCTGGCAAGGGCTTGGAGATCTGGAAGTTGCTTCAACAGCCGAAACTGGCGAGGTTGTGGGAGTATGCGAGGGAGGTGCAGGCACGTCCGAGCTTCGTGAAGACGTGGGATAAGGTATGGCTCAGAGTCGTACCTGAGAATGAATATTCGTTGATTGTTTTGCCCATCATGCTAGGATTTCGTTCTGGCATCGTACCAGAAGAGATTCAAAGCTCTGCGCGCGCAGAAGTTTGGCCAGTGAATGTTGCGTGGCGATCAAGTGAAATATGTGTGAATCCCTGTAAAAGAACAAGGATTGTATAACAGTAGCGTCGCATATATGGCGAGAGCAATGTCGACATCTTGTATCTCAACTGACTCCTCACATCGGCTGACGGACCGAAAAATAGTATGACTAGGAGCCGAGCGACCAACGTGAGTCGCTATGTCACATGACCTCGTTTACTCATTACGCAGCCGATCTGCATGTCCGTGATAGCCAGGAGCGAAAAGGACGAGAGGGAAATCTACCATCCGCACCTGGAGACTCGAACCCAAGTCATAGGAAGAGCGGCTGCTTCATCGCTCAGAATGTGATGACTCCGGACCATCCTTTGCTCATACGATGCTTCCAGGGTAATATGTAGATGACAGAACAAGAAAGCCACCTTTACCTGAGTAACACAATTTCATCTCATACCAGCATATTCTTGACTCGTAACCGTTATGTATCAACTTCTTAGAGTTCGTTGATTTCGAACCATGATGCCAGATCACTATAGTCGGAAGCCCTGCCGTTTTAGAGACAAGCACCGTGTATTGCAGCGTCCTTACGCACATTCTGCTGGTTATGCTTCATACCTGAAGTCCTGTCGTTCGCGGAGGGCATCATACGCCACAAAGCTATTGCCAAATATAGTAACTCCGAAATTTCAATATTGCCGCCCTCAAGTGGTGACTCTTACCATGACTCCCTCATGAGGTAACTTCGGATATCATCATGGTGTCTTGCTTAACTGCTTGCACAATCGTTCTACAGTACTTACCTCTTGACTGCAACTTAAACTTAGTAATATGGGTTCTTTGCCAGCCACAGCACTGGTCCGCTGCGGCCTGTCAAGGCTGCCACATACGAACCTAACATACACAGCAGCGCGCCCAGGAACTCAGGCTCCGGTGGTCATTTGCGGCCGATCCTCCCTCCAGTATGCCGCAGAGTGAACCACGTGCAACCGCTGCGGTGCTGACTAGATGCTATGTTAAGTCTGCAGCCTCCTCTCTCGAGTCATACTTGGAGTCTTAGCACCATCAATAGCACAAGCGCACGAACCTCTCATTAAGATGGACAGCTCAGCTGCGGAGAAGGTCACCATGCCCGCACGGTTTGAAAGACCTTTCGGCTATGTACAACGACATCCCTCATCCTGTTCTATCTCCGCCATCGTACTCGCCTTCTGCTTCCGCCGTCCCCCCGTACGCTCTGGAACCAAATGAAGACGAGGAGAGTCTGGAGGTTGCTGTCCGGCCTAATACCCCAACTCCCCGTGGGAAGTTCACGGTGCAGGCCAGTGGATTGACCGTTCGTCTGCACGAGCAGGAGTTCGGAGCGGGGATCCCAACATACAGGCAGAACGCCATCATCAAGGGGAACATCGAGGTCGACCGAGCAGACGCTCTTGCTATAACGGTGAAGGTGATTGCTTGCCTTTAAGCGTATACGTCCATCTGCTGACGTTCTGGCTGGTATTCTTAGCTCGAGGGCCGACAGACTTTATCTATCACGGACATTGGCACTCACGACCGTCTTCTATTCTCAGAGCCACATGAACTGTGGAAGAAGCAGACCGAGAGCACATTAGCAACTCCCATGACACTTGAATTCTTTATCCCATTCCCCGTCAAATTCATCGACAAAAATTATGCTGGTCCTCTCATTGTGCCGCCAACATTCGAGGCAAGGCTGGCAGGAGAAGGCGGCTTCATGGCCCGGAACGATTATGTACTTTCCGTGGTCGTGACTATACCCCGGGACGGATATCCGGCAAAGCAGGATAGGTGTGTCGTCTCACCGGTATGTGCCATGTTCTCTGATTTATAGCTTTTTTCAGTATAGCTATCCCTATACCGATTAACTACAGACCTCGCACACGCCCATACCTTCCCATACCGGCCGGTCTCAGCCCTTTTTTGACAACGCTAAAGACGTCTCCAGAAGAATGGCATCAAGTCATAACCAGCGTACCCTGCAAGGACGGGACACGCCCTCCATTAGACTGTCATGTACGATCATCTTTCTCTGACGAGCATCATAAACACCGCTAACAATGCAGCAGTTGCTCATACCTTGTGCACAGATATACGCTCTGGCGGATACAATCCCCTTTCACGTGCAACTTCGAGGGTCTACGGAGTCATTACGGTTATTCATGGGAACCAGTGGATCAAGCACAGCTCCGAATCGTTCCCCTGCACATCGCACAGTCCCCAGCACAAGCAACTTGGCACCAATATCTCCGTTCTCTCTTTTAGATGCTGAGCCTAATTCTCCACCTGCGGACCCACAGCGCAAATCCCCCATTGTACGAGTGTATCTCTTGCGCTGTATCAATGTGAAATTGAGGGGAGTGCTGAGCAGGAAGAGCATCGTCATTGGAGAGGGGCAGCTGCACGAGTCCTTGAGGGAAGACCCACCACGATGGACTCCATCCACTCCTTCATCGACGGCACCAGCATCCCCAATGTCAAGTGTTTTAGATGCGGAGCATGACTATTCTCTGGATTGGGAGGGAGAGGTGCGCTGCAATAAAGACGTAATCGTACCTTCGTTCCTGTCAGGAAATTTGCACGTCAGGGTGCGTCTACATTTCGCCTTATGGGCACCAATTCGCTGAGACTGATTTTGTCTGTTGTGCTTTTCAGGATCATATCGTTGTTCATCTACACCCCTCGGACGTGCGACTCGCCGCACATGTCGAACACTTTCACGCCCATCCGATACGCTTTGTGACGGACACATATCGCGAAACCTTCATTCACCCCTCGGACACTTGACCTCGCGGGTCGAGAGTCTCTTCTGTGTTGAAGGACGAACTTACAAAGATTTGGATCACGCTTGGTCTCTGATGAACCTAATGACTTTATCCATTTGTTCCAGACGTTGTCTCGATACGAATTTGCTGCTTGGAATTCCCCCGTGCATAGATGTACTACTGGTCGATCGTGATCGCACAAAGAAGTGTTTAATGCAAAACACGGTATGTCTGCGACTTCTCTGCATGTGATACTCTGTAACTGTGTGCCTTGTTCTGTGGTGCTCTGTGTGCCTGTGTGCCGTTCAGTGGTGCTCTGTGCTCTGGTGCTCTGGTCTGTGGTGCTCTGGTGTTCTGGTCTGGTCTGTGGCGCTCTGGTGTTATGTTCTTTGATGCTCTGAGGTTCTGTGGTGCCCGGGTGCTTTGTTCTGTGGTGTTCTGTTCTGCGCTTGTGGTTCGATATTCCGTGGTAGACTGCTCTGTGTATCCGAGGTTCTGTGTGCCGTGTTCTTCCCGCCATTCTGTGCATCATCCTACACGCTTCTAGGTCCGATTAAGTTGTAGCGGGACGGGCATAGGTTCGTTGAACAGTCCTGCGAGCAGGTTTTGGGCAGCGAGCGTAGCCATCGCTACACGTGTCTCGTTCGTTGCGCTCCCAATATGCGGAACAATGACACATCTACCCAGCGTTGGTGTCAGCATGGATCAAGATCACAACCCTCTTTCTAGTACGCACCTCTGTTCCTTTACCAAGGGGTGGTCACTCCGCACATTCGGTTCCCCCTCCACTACGTCCAATCCAGCTCCCCATATCCATCCCTCGTGCAGCGCCCGCGCCAACGCGTTCGAATCAACTAAAGTTCCCCTGGATGTGTTCACCAACACACTTGTCTTCTTCATCTTCCTCAGAAACGCCTCGTTCACGATATGGTACGTCGATGGCCCACCAGGTGCAAGCACGAATACAACATCGCTTTGCTCTGCGACCTCGTCTAGGGATACCCTACGTACAGAGCGTAGGTTGTATTTCTGAGCTGTTTGGGTGTCGGCGACGGGGTTGGGCTGGGATGATGGGCTGGAGGTGTAGACGCAGTGTGTGAAGCTAAAGGGTATGAGTCTAGCGAGAGTTGCTTGGGAGATACGTCCGAAGCCGATGAAGCCGGCTGTTCGTGTGCGTGTTATGGTGTTTGTACTTAGTTGCGGGCCGCAGAACGCGAAAGGAGCCCAAGGAGGCCACTGTCGCAAATATGAATTAACATGGATTCGGGTTTTGTATAGCAAGCAAAACGTAGTGTTTACCTCTCCTCTGGTGACTACTTCGACGCCTTGCCTTGCGTTCCGACCGGCCATGAGGGCTAGCATGACAGAAATGTCCGCAACTAGGCGTGGAAATTCAGCCAAAGGGATCAATATTACGGGGGAAAATACACACCAGCTTCGGTAAGGACGTCGGGCGTGTATCCTACCTGAATATTGCGCTGAGCCACCGCTTCGACATCGATGTGCTCTGTGGAGTATCATGGGTTGATATTCATACAGCTTAGACGGGGACTGACCGTAGCCAACAGACATAGTCGAAACAACTTTCAAACTCGGGCCCGCTGTGCGACATGTCAGTACAATGGATGCCGCATGTCTAGGAAATGCCTGAATGACCTGCATCCAAAGCTTCTGGATTTATCTAATTCGCTATGCTTAATATCATTCTAGTGTTGGCAGAGGAAACAATTACCTTATCGGAAAGCGTCGCAATTATACCGCTTGCACCAGACACATTGTCTAGCAGCCATTGTCTATCGCACGCGCGATCTTCTGGCCATACAATCACCTTCAATAGATTATAAATTGCCTGGGATTATCGTCGATCGTAAATGCCACCTCTACTCACCTCAATATCCGAGCGCTCAAGTAACAAGGGCATAACATCGGGCCCCAAGTTTCGCAAGACGACGACTTTAGGCTTTGGTCCACTAGCCCTAATGTGAGACGCAATGGTGGTCAGTCGGTCGCTAGCAGAGAGGAGCGCAGAGCGGGACAACCCTGGATGTGCTGGAGACGACATCGTTGCCGAAGCTGGTATCTTAGGTCAACCTTCCGTGTCGATTCGAAGAGAAAAGAATGTTAAGGGCATCAAGCAAGCTACCCGAGATACAGTACCTAACTTCCGAAGTGTAAGATTCAATTATCTGAGAACGGAGAGCCGACGGGCCGAGCGGTTCCACCTCAATCCGCAGTATCCAATTCTCCGTTTGGGCTAGTGTTGCGTTGAAAATAGCTATGTAACTTACCGTAAGTAAATAATTGATTACTTACATGGTAAGTTACATTACTTACCCTAGGCCTGGAAACGGCGGTGTAAATAATGTAAATAAAAAGGCGTCGTGCTATGGGGTGCGCACGGCGTGTGCCGCTGTATGTGCCCGAGGTTGCATAGTTTGATAGTGATGATGCCGAAGACAAGGGCGAGGGTGATTTGGAACGCGATATTCACCAGCCATCGGCCCCCATGTTTGATGGAAGCTCCGACTTCACCATTGAAGTATTGAAGAAGCGGAGCCGGAGTTGAGTCTTTGCTCTGTTGAGCTCCAGACCGGCTGCACGAACCCCTGTCAACCAACCACTCCCTGCTACACAGGGTACCAGCGAGGGCGTTGTGAGCGCAGACGCTTTTCGGATCACGAACTGGGCATAGTAATTATTTACTTACTGGCATTTCTTACCGTAAATTACAT
This sequence comes from Trametopsis cervina, assembly GCA_022385755.1. Taxonomy (NCBI): domain Eukaryota; kingdom Fungi; phylum Basidiomycota; class Agaricomycetes; order Polyporales; family Irpicaceae; genus Trametopsis; species Trametopsis cervina. The sequence continues at coordinate 214,084 of MU278361.1, read as the reverse complement.
TACTTACCGTAAGTTACCAGAAAAATCGGCCCGCGGGCATCGGTAAGAAATGTAACTTACCCCCTTTATTTACATACATCTCATACCCTACAATTGATTACTTACCTTACATTCGGCGGGAATTTTCAACGCAACACTAGTTTGGGCCTCGTTTACAACTCAGAAGTATGACTTCAGTCAACATACAGTCATGATACACTTATCTTTCATCGTTGTCGAAATAACGTGCTGCGCGAATTGCTAGGATTCAAGTTCAATGGCGGTAATTGCTATCACAGGCTACGATTGGATTCTTCTTGTCATCTTTCTCTGTTTACTTACAAATGTGGTCCGGAAAACATGGGTAAAGCAGAGTACTGATCTGATTCCTCCCGGTCCCCCAGGATTACCCCTCGTAGGCAATGCTTTCCAAATCCCGTCCGACAGACAGTGGCTCAAATTTGACCAGTGGATAAAAGAATACGGTAAGTATTCTTCCATCTGCAGTGCCTTCACAGTCTGACTGCCTAATAGGCGACGTTGTGCATTTAAATGTCACCGGCCAGTCCACGGTCGTTCTTGGCTCTTTACAGGCTGCAGCGGAATTGTTAGATAATAGAGGTAGCTTTCCTCTCGTGGCGACGGATACGGGATCTGAGCTAGTTATGCTTATGCAGGCTTGATGTACTCGGATAGGCCCCCCGCAGTGATGGCTGGAGAGCTGTGAGTACTGTACTGGTACACATAACAGGCGAGGCTATCTCACAATCTCCCGGCAAGTGTTGGATGGAACCTGGGGCTAGGATATTCCCCAGGACCACATAGTCCTCGCTTCCGCGAGTTTCGCCGAATGTTTCAGCAGTTCATGGGTCCACGCGCAGCACAAGACCCTACGCTTCTCCTTGCCCAGACACAAAACGCGGCGAAGCTCATGCTGCGGCTGCTGGATGGGCCTGAAGAGTTTATAACGCATGTAAGACAGTCAGTACAAGCTGCTTTGATGGATTGAAGAATATGTGACCAAGTGGCCGTTAGATCTACAGGCGCTCTCATCCTTCGCCTTGCGTTTGGATACGAGGTCTCTGAGGACCACAAAGAGGACAAACTTGTGAAAATTGCAGAAACAGCCATGCAAGGGTTTGCTCGTGCCTCAGAACCTGGTACCTTCCTAGTTGATACCATACCGGTATTGAAGCACGTTCCCAGTTGGTTCCCTGGAGCAGGGTTCCAGAAGGAAGCTGCGCGTATGCGTCGTGATCGAGAGGAACTGTATGATGTACCGTACGATTTCGTCAAGTCCTGCATGGTAAATTGAGTGCCCATGAAGCAAATCCATTTATTAACAGATGATGTAGGGTGGAACCGATACTCCGACATCTTTCGTATCCTTTCATCTCACGGAGAAGGAAGCACCTACCGCAGAACGAGAGGAGTTGATTAAGGCGGCAGCAGCGTCGTTGTATTCTGGTAAGTTTCTCTCTATCCCCTCAGTTGCTCTCAGCTTACCTCGATCCTCAGGTGGGGCAGATACGGTATATTCCCGCATTATAATCATACAATTTATTCTAATCGTCCAAGTAGACACCATCATCCCTAGCTTCCTTCATCCTAGCTATGACACTATACCCTCACGTACAAGCACGAGCTCAAGCTGAGGTTGAGAGCGTAATTGGCCCAGCTGGTCAACGACTACCTTCTTTCTCCGACCGCCCCCACCTCCCCTATGTCGAGGCTATTGTCCTAGAGCTTCTGCGCTGGAATCCAGCAGTTCCTCTCGGTAAGTTACTCACTGACATACAGTAGCAGTCTTGAAACTGACGTATCTAAAGGGCTCGCGCATCAGCTGACTCAAGACGACGTCTATAGAGGTTACCGCCTGAAAAAAGGCACAGTCGTCTGGGCAAATATCTGGTTAGTTTTATGAAGTGGATTCACTACGTAGCTGATGAACCGGGAATCTGCAGGACTATGCTGCATGATGAAACTGTCTTCCCTCGACCTCTCGAATTCCGCCCGGAGCGATTCCTTGATAAGAATGGTGCCATCCGTCCTTTGAGCAAGGCAGAAGACCCAAACCTCGGCTTTGGCTTTGGACGTCGGTATGGCGTCAGCTTTCCCTCCATCATCTTCGATGGAGAGCGCTGATATTGCTATTGAATAGGATATGCCCGGGAATGTACTTCGCAGATAACTCAATTTTCATTGCTGTGGCGATGATGCTGGGTTTCTTCAATATATCTAAGGCAACAGACGAGAATGGTCGCGAAATCATTCCTGAGGTTGAATACGATGGATTTATTTCGTAAGAATCTCGTTGTCATCAGGACTGCAGCACTTTTGGACTCATCCGCGGTTAACAGACACCCAAGACCCTTCAAATGCAACATTAAACCACGATCCTCAGCCACCGAAGCTTTGATCAGGGACGCCGCGCACCGAATGTGACGAAGGGGAGTACAATGTTGTTGTGCGATATATATAGCCCAATTAGTACAATACGCAGGTGACATGTATGATGTTGTAAAAAATGACTTTTATCTAGTCCGTAGCAATCAATGATCGTGTACAATATGGGTATCTCATGTATACATTTCTGGTAAGCTACAAGGTGTGCCTGAATAGTTCGTGAGGTGTTCGTAACGTTATGAGTCCGTATTCACTTCAGTATTCGCATGCGTAGACTTGGACGATGAGGGTCGACGATCGTACTCTCGTCGACGCTTCAGAGCCATGAGACTATCTCGTTCAGCAAGCGCACCCAGCGAGTGCTCCGCGGCGTTGATGAGCCGACGCAAGTTCGCTGTTGGGGTAAGATTAGACGACACATTCGACGGTGAACTCAGAAGACGTACTTTCGATGCTCAACATCAATAGAGTCTGAAGAGAAAGAAGATTAACTCGTGCCTATAATCAAAACACGCGTGATCACATACATTCCGCGCATCATCGTCTTCCATGATATCCCTCTTAGCACGCTCCCCAATCGGCTCCAATTCTGCAATCTCATTCAAGAGCGATTTCAGTTCTCTCGGTGTCCGAGAATGGTTCGCAGACTGAGGGTTTTGCGCCTCTTCCCAGTCTGTCTCGGCATTGTTCGCGAAGTATTGCATATGACTGTGGAACGTCCGGGCCTGCTGTAAGATCTCATTCGGTAGCCGTTCTAGCTCTTCTTGCGCCTTCTTTTGAGCAAGTTCAGTGGCGTTATCGAGCGAGGAATCACTGTATGTCTTAGGTACTTCTGGGCGCGCGCGAGCTCCAAGTTTCTCTGTCTCGCGATTCTCGCGCATGCGATACTTCTTCACTGCACTATCAAATATCTTTGAGTGTAGAGCATCCTTGTATTTTGATGACCCCGCTTCTTCTATAACTGCCGCAATACGTTAGCCCCTACCCATCCCATACCACTGGTAAACGCAGCACAAACCAGCAATAAGGATAGTCATCGTAGCCACGCCCATCAACGCCCAAACGACAAACACTGATCTTCCAGCGGGGGATGCGGGCGCAAAATCGCCGTAGCCTGTGGTGGTGAAAGCGAGGAAACCTGCACCGACAGATCAGCCAAGCCTGTACATCCGGAGGCAAACAGGGACGTACAGAAATACATGGCATCGCCGTACGGCCAACCTTCCGTCGTGCTGAATATAGCGGACCCGACCTGAACGATGTCAGCGATAAAGAGTGCAACATTAGTGCAGCACTTACAAACCAAAAGAGAAGAAAGAGCGACCAAGCCACAGATAGCTAAAGCCATAAGTTCAGTAATTTCAACACCACGTGAGAAAGCCCGTACCTTAGAGATGTAGGCTTTCCTTTCCTCCGACTTTGCTGTGTCGCTGATATCCCGGTCCCTCACGAAGCCGAATTGCTCCTTCCGCCCATGCGCCACGTCCTTGGACCACTCCGGCACCTTAGGAAGAAGACTTCCTTCGGTGACTATACCTCCGTAGCTGTGTCGAGATGCTGCGTCGCCGACGTCTTCATCTTGGTCTGGATCCGCATCGCCACTTCGGTTCGCGGGCGCGCCGCCGGCCTGAGGGCTATGCTCATCGAACCATACGTTGTCACGTTGAGGCTGAGCGTCGTGTGTGGCGTCTCGTTCCATCTGCTGTTGCGTCTCGGGAGCATGTCCCAACATATGCACGTGCGCGCCCGACAAAGCTATAGTAAACTTAGTGACCATGGCGGCCATACGTCCTATTTGCGCATGCGTAGGCGTCTGGGGAGAGGTTGGCCAGTTGTTTGTATCAGGCTGTCGATGATGGAACCACCTGAGGCGGGCTTTGTCCTTCTCGTCCCGCTTGGCGTTCCGTTCGGAGTCATCTGCGCCATCTGCGGGCTTCCGGGGCATCGAGAGGAACATCTCGAGCGGAACTCCGGCCTCTAGCGCAGCTGCTTCGAGTTGTTGAGGAGACAATGCATCGATGTTAAGGTGTTTGCCTGACGGATGACCGCGAACATGCGGAATCCTCTTGTCACCAACAGAACGTTTCAAGCCAAGGGACTCGAGCCACATTTTCATCCAATGGATCTCGCCTGTGCCGTCTTTCTCGCTTGTTAACCCTACAAAGCGGACGTCCTCTTCGGGATATTTGCGGTCGGATATCCAGAGCGGTTGTCCGCTCTCTTTCAGACGCCACTCCACTGCGCGCCGCCAACGGACTTCCCATCGTCTGAACCGTTGAGCTTCACGTCGTCGCAAACGGAGAGTGCGCAAACGCTTGCGGTAACCAAGATCGAGACCTTCCAGGACCGTTTCTCTTGTCATCGCGACAGCCACTCCGACATTAATGATGCCGAATGCCATGTAGCAACACGTGAAGACCCGTTGGGCGGTATTTGTGGGGTGGATGTCGCCGAAACCTATGGTTTCAATCGTGACCACTGTGAAATACAGACCATCTACGAAGTTGAGGTCCATGATCAAAGAATTGACCAAGGCACCGAAGGCAATGTAGACGAGGAGTACAATGACGATGATGACCAGAGCACGTTGTCTCCTAGTCAAACCGCTTCCTAGAGCATAGACTCAGCAACATTTTAATATACCGAGTCAAAGGAGACTCACCACTTCGAGCGAACTCAGGAGTTCGCACATAGTCGATGATCACACTTATATTCGTGATAGAGGATGCAACCGTGGAGCATACCGTTAGCCAGAAAGACTGACCATAGGTAAAGCCGTCGTCAAAACGATGTTGAACGCCGAATACTGTAATAGCGACGATGTTGATAACATCTTCGGCAAGGTTAGGTAGATTCAATGGAACAAGAACCTCTCGTGTCTCACCGTGTAATGTCAAAAAGACGATAGTCAATAGTGTTACAGTTTTCACTCGTGTCTCTAGAAACCGCATGAGCAGACAGATATTTGCTGCCAACGCACACGCCATCGAGATGGCCAATCCAACGTCTAATATAGGGGGATTGCTCTTGCTCTCCACGACGTTGTTAGCCTCAGTACGAACGTACCAATGCTCGGTCAGGCCAGGGATCTCCAAGAGGATCGAGAATGGCACGACGACACCTGAGATGATTGGCGTCCATCGGTAATTGGGCACGAATCGTTCCAGGGTTGCGTCGCTCTCCTCCGGCGGGAAGATGTACGCTTTGCACCTCTGGTACCATGGCTGCCTTCGTGCGTGATACTTCGTAGCCTCCTTACTATCGACAGTAGTGGAGAATAGGGTAGCACTTGTCGCAGAACCTAGGCGATGCAGCCTCTGCTGCCCTGTCAACGGGTCGTCTCCAGAGTTATCGTCTTCCTCATCCAGGTTATTCTCAGTGGTATCGAGTTCGTCGTCATTGTGTTCCGCGTCCTCATCTCCCGTCACTTCCTGTGGTCCTTTCTCCGGATCTTCTGCAGCGCGTTGTCTTGGCCGAGATAAGAGGTGCAAGGCGGATAAAATGAGCGGTAGGCCCATTCTCTTGAGGGTGTGCTAAACGGAGCCCTTTGCGCTAGTCGCCAACATGAGTTTACTCAAGTATGACCTAGGTGGAGCGTGCTTGCTTTATGACGAGGATCCTGAGCGTCCTAGCTGCTGCTATTTTCGTCGCAAGTGTATTCTATAGCTGGTGAACGAACATGCATCGGTGAACGATGGTAACGGAAGTGTATAAAAGTCAATCGTCAATGCAGAGCAAGAGAGGGGTCATTGCCGGCCTGCCGACACCTCGTCATCAATTGCCAGATATAGTAAGGAGGCGGGAGATCTTGAAAAAGTCGAATCTCAAGATAACAGATAAGTAATTTCTGCAAGAGGGCATACCACTTCTGTACGACACCATCAGCTCAGACTACTCGCTCTACCATAAACACCATGTCTGCTCTCCAAGAGTACCAAGCCGAGCTCATCGAGCGTAGCATGACGGTCGGGGCGCTGAAGTTCGGAACATTCACTCTGAAATCTGGCCGGTCCGTCTTGCCTCGAATCTGACGAAGAACTGCACCCTGACGAACCATATCAGACTCTCTCCATACTTCTTCAATGCTGGTTTAATCGCTGATGGTCCCACTCTCGACATCCTCTGCTCTGCATATGCATCAACCATCGCTTCCTCCCTGAAGGCATCTGCTTCGGGGCAACCAGGCATCCCGGAGTTTGATATCATCTTTGGCCCTGCCTACAAGGGGATCCCCTTTGCGGCTTGCACGGCTCTCCTCCTGCATCGGGAACATAAAATTGATGTCGGATATGCGTATGATAGGAAGGAAGCCAAGGATCATGGTGAAGGTGGCGTGATGGTGGGCGCACCGGTGAAAGGCAAGAGAGTCCTTGTCTTGGACGATGTCGCGACATCAGGGAAAGCAATCAGAGGGGCCATCGAAAATGTTATCAGAGAGGGTGGCGAGGTAGTAGGTGCCGTGCTACTCCTGGACCGAGAGGAAGTGGGCCGTGAGGGAAAGAGCATGATTGAGGAAGTAGAGACGCTTCTCGGCGGCGCTGGGAGAGTGCCTACGATCCTCAAGATGAAGCATCTTATGACCTGGCTAGAACAACACGGCAAGACAGAGGAGCTACAGAGCATGCAGGTGTACCGGAACGAGTTCGGTGTAAAGGACTCATGAAACCCTCTCCGTTCCGTTGTAGTCGGAGTAAGACCAAGTAGATCACATTCCAAAAGCGTACATTGTCTTAGTATGTTTGTATTCTAACACGTTTTGTGTGATATGATTGAAGCTCGTGGTCAACATCTCGATAGTTGTGGAATTTTGGACTTCAGGAAGCGGATCAAACTTAACCTTTCTCTCGGCGCTCCGAGAACGTTGACCAGTGACCACCGTCTGCAGTAGACGGTCTACCACCTTCTAGCAGTCTAAACACGCCGCTAATTGCTCAGCTGTGCTTCAGAGCGTATTGAATTCAAGACACCTCCTCTTACCCCGCAGTAGAGTTTGATGCCTCCTGGCTTACGGTTCATTGTCGACACTGTTCACCGAGCTTCAACTTCAGTGTTTTTAGGATGGAGACAGCATGCTTTATACCTAGACCGCGGGATGCTGGTCATTAACAAACCACCTGGACTTGTGTCTCAACCTGCGCCTCCCTCTGTGAGTGTTACAATATCCAGACAACATCAGTTATTGACATGTGCTGGCATGTTTAGCGTCAGGAGACGCGTCAGCCGACCAGCGTGACTTCTATTGTGCAAGGTATGTTACAACCTGTGAAAGATAAACTGGAGATCTAAATTTTGGGACGGGACCAGAGTTCAAAGAAGGCGGTGAAGTACCCTGGCCATGCCATCGTCTAGACAAAGTACGCTTCTCTTGTCTTACATGCGTCGTCTTTATAGACTTCATGCGTTTTCATTAGCAAACCACAGGTGCCCTCATTTGCGGCCGCAACCCGTCCATTCAAAAAGATATACACAACCAATTTGCCACTGGCCAAGTGGAACGAAGATACCTCGCTATCCTACGCGGTGGTGAGAAGACATTCAAGTCTCAATCACCCATAATCGAAACTCTACTGGAGGAAGACGACGGAAATGTATCTGTGCCTGAGAAGGGCAAAGGCAGTGCCAACGCCAAGATGAGTGAGACACATTTGAGAGTCTTGGGAAGCTCGGTATGTCCGCTCCTATCATTCATTCATCTCCGCCGTGAGTCCAACTAACAACCCTGACCGTTCGCAGCCAGTCGCGCCGCTGACTCTCGTAGAACTCGAGGCGAAGACAGGCAGAAGACACCAGTTGCGCGTTCACGCCGCTCATATCGGAGGTGCGCCGCACAGTCGTGTCTGAGAGCAGCGGACGCTCACATTCAGTTGCATGGCACAGCGCCCATTCTTGGGGATACGCGTTACGCGAGCTCAAAACTTTCCTCGCAGATCGCGAGCGTTATCGACGTTCTTCCCGACAATCTCTATCTACATGCTTCCTATGTCTCGCTTTTCGTACGCGCTTGCATGCTTCCTTCTTGCGCCGCATTACTCACCGGCTTTCGTGATGACAGAGATACCGCCGGGGCGGACAGAAGCAAAAACGCTTCCGGTTAGGAGTCATGGCCCCTCTTCCTCAAACCTTCCTGGAAGTTTGTCAGCGGTTCGACATCCCAGTACCGGAGCAATACGTCAATGGCGGCGTTTATGTTGACGGCAGTCGGGAGGAGAGCGGTGTTCTGGGTGACTTAGACGGCCGTTGGCTATTGTACGTAGACTGAGCCACAGGAGAACGTGTTTTGTGGGCACTGACCGGCGTTGTATTATTTCAGGAAAGACTCACACTAACAATCCCCGGACGCCCAGGCGGTCACAGACGGTAAAAATGCCTGGATAACGTGCATAGCATGTTTTTCATGGGGACCAGGCCAAGAAGCGGATACAGCGAGCTAATATAGGACAATGGTATGGAAACGTGTGCGGCGGGGTATACAAATACATGGCAGTGCTGTTATGGTACGGTCCGTGCATGGTGATAAATTAGGAAGAACGGCCATTAACATAGAAAATACGCAGGATGGGTGAGCCCAGACCCGGAACCAGCCTCCTCTGGCTATCGTCGTTGCCCTCCTCTGCCCTCCTCTCTCCCATCGAAACAGAGCTCGTCTGCTACGAGCGACCCATCACCGTGACATGTTGTCGCGGAGGTATATGGTGCGTCAGCGATACTGCACCCGCACGCATCGTGCGTGTAGGCGCCACCACTCGCGACCTCCGCATGTCATTCCTTGACGACGCTGCCATCAACTTTTGTAATTGGGACATGACGTCTTTGGACAGATAGACTGTTTCCTTCTCCTCGTCGTGTAGCGCGGACCGCTCGTCGATGGCGCAGAGTACGCGGAATTCCGCCGGGTGCACGCACGCGGTGTGCGAATATCGGAAGATGGTGATGAACTCGTGTCTGAAGACTTTCACGTCCGGCACCATGAAGGCCGACGACAATGACTCGTCGGACACTGTCGGGGATAATGTCTTCGGTTAGCGCCTATGAGCATGAGTGGCGCGGGTGGTGGCACACACCTTGCACGAGACAAATGTCACCCTTCAGCTGCGCGAATGCGAACCTGAGCATTATGATAGAACGCTATGGTGTGTTGGTCGGATTATGCAGCGGGACTGAGAGGCCGGAGAGTAGAGGGAGGGTGCAACGGAAGGGTGCGTCGGAGGATGTGTGGCGACCCGTTTATATGGATCGCTCGAGGAGGAGGGCCCAATAGGCATGCGTGAGACACGAGGGAGATTGTGTTCTCTTGTAGAATCTAAGAAAAGACCCGAATCAGATCCTAGGTGCAGCGGAGCTACGCAGTCAATAGGTCATAGGCCGTGGCTGTGGGGCTTTCTCCCTGTTACCGATACGTCCTGATGCGGTGATGCCCCATCCGCAATAGCGAGCGTTTCTGCCTTTCTTTTGGTCTCGACTCCGATGCTGAATACTGAATAGACGATCGTTATTCAGCATGCAAAGATCCCGGCCGCTCTCAGAATACATAGAAGCCATGGGCGTGGGCTCCAGTCAGCCGTTTAGGTCTCACACTACTGGAATGGGCCTCAAAATAAACGGGCCATTGCCGGAAGAAAGCGTTACTAGAAAACCTGGAAGAGTTCTCTCCAGCGGCCGAAGCCACGGCGGAGGATGAAGAGCACTCTGCGGGTGTGTCAAATGATCAGGAATCAAACGCGGAGGATGCACTGGTGGCGCATGCTCGGTTATCGAGAAGCCAGCACTGCAATCAGATGATGGTACAAATGACATACCGCCAGCAAACCGATAAGTGGTCTCAGCTTGCTTAGCTGCTCGAGACCGGCCATTCAAGTGCTATTTCTGATGTGGCCATTTGTGAAGGGCTGCCGGACAGGTTGCCGCCAAGTGTCTTGGGCTCCGGGGCAGTCGAGGGAGGCCAGGGCTGGTGGCTCTGAGAGTCTAGATACCTCGGATTCGGGCAAGCATCTTTGCAGATCAGCACTGAAGAGAGTCGCCAACGGATCAGTGACTCGAACTCGGCTAGTGACACATACGTTAGATTAGCACCAAATAGATATCACCCATCTCGTCTGAAAACTTCGGGGGGTCCGGTACGTTCCCTTACGTCCCTGCTGTCGAGCTATTTTTCCCCTGCTGCAGGGAAGAAGCTCGAACTCCACTGAATTGTATCAGACGGTGCGGCGACATTTGACGAAGGTTGTGTCGCCATACTGATACCCAAGGACGTGATGCTGACTCGACCTCGAGCATCCGGCCTCACAACTGGCGACGGCGTTCTAAGCACAGTATCCTAGTCCATCGTGAGATACTTGCCTCGGTCGGTAACAAGGCAAACGACCAACAGGACTGTTTCAGCTACGGGGTATTCAGCAAAGTATCCGAGTAGTATCCTGCAACAGAACCAGAAACACTGTATGCTAACCTTTCCGGGCGGCACGGGAAATCGGGCTTGGGGCGCCTGTGTATCGCTATCCACAACGCCACAAGGTCCTTGGCGGAAGTTCATTGATTGGAATGGTCAATGTTTGGGTGGCATGGTCCGCGGAAGTTAGTCTGATCAGTTTTGGGGCTTGGGTATATGCGCAGCATATTCATGGGATCCCTAGGACAACTCGGTCTCACGCAAAACTTTGAAGCTGCGGTCTTGTCAATGTCAACCTGCATGGAAAAAACAGTCGGCCATCCAACACTCACGTTTGATTGTCACACGAGCTCGAGCGCAGTTGATGTTCAACTGCGCATGGTGTTCATAATTTGTCAGCGAGGTTGTGGTAGATAGATGGCTGCATCATGGTCCTGTGCGACTGACAACCCTTGTCTTGAATGTAATACTCGGGTTGTTACTGGACATTGTCTGTGCACTCGGAAGTGCGGCTTCGGTCATCCGTGGCATCAGAGCATACATGTAATGGCACTCTAGTGGCGTAAAATCTAAGCTAACTTTCGTAGACAAAGACCAAACTGTTGCTCACTTATCTCTACTTTGGAGAAATGCTCGAGTTGCAGGAAGCAGAACCACTTAGACGTAGACGTCGGGACGACCTTGTGATGAGCGCTTAGATGGCAGCCCGCAGGCGTCCCAGAAAGGAATGTGGCGGACTACTGGCAGACCCACACCGAGTCAGATCACTTTCCCTTCCGCTGCCGCCGATTGCTCTGACGTAGTCGTATTCTCATTTCTTTTATCTCTACTACCTACGCTATCACTGTGACCATCTCCTTGCACACAACTATTGTTTACACTGCGCAAGCGCGAACCCCAGTCGGTAGTGTGATGCAATAATCGCGATATCCAACTTTCGATCATCTGCCTGAGAAATAGCGGGCCATTCCAGCTCTACGCGTAACTCACCCACTTCGCGACAGCTATGGCCAAAGGAAAGTCGTCGGCCTCATCTGCCACGAGGAAGAAACATGCGCGCAAGGCGGCGGGGCCTGGAGGACCGTCAGATGAACCGTTCATACCCAAGGACAAGAAACTGAAAGGGAAGGAGAAAGGAAAGAAAGGGAAGGAGCCCAAGAAGAAAGTTTACATCCCACCAGTCAAGCCCGCTCGCGTACGCCCAGACCCTTTGGATACCCTTGGAGTCGCGCAGATTGTCCCAGCGGAGCTGTTGGTCATCCTGCGCAAGTTCGCGAAAAAGGATTCGGTAACGAAAAGAAGAGCTCTTGAGGACTTTCTGGCGGACTGGGTGGAAAAAGCGAGAACGGAGGAGTGGCGGTTATCTGCTGTTGTGGATGCATTGCCTGTATGGGTACGTCGTAACAGTATCTGCCTCATTTGTTCGGCACATTGACAAACTGTAATCAGCTACATCATGTCCCTACGCTGTTCCTACATCCGTCCAGGAGAATACGTTCTCTAGCAGTCACCTTACACGCGTCCTTATTGAAACTTCCGAGTCCAGTACCGGACCAGCTGTTTGTATTTCTCAGGGATGTGGCGGATGCTGATCAAGCGGAACATATCATTGGCACCTGGTGCATGACAGCGTTTGACGTCGATCGTCAGGTGGCAGCGGCTGCTAGGAACTCGTGGAATAAGTTCACCTCGCTTGTTACAAACGTACAAGCAGGTGCTGCCGGGAAGGGGTTGCAACTCAGTGAAGAAAAGCTTCATCAGTTATGGGATCTAGTTCTCCGCGTTCTATTGGACCCAGGAGGCGTATACCTTTATATCAATCCTCCGGCACCTGTCGTACCTCCTCCCCCCTCTCAACGAAGAGGTGCTGCCAGGACTCAACCGGTGGTAAACGACGACGAGGCATCTGGCCGTAACAAGGGCGAAGAAGATGAGGAAGAAGAAAGGGACCGTAACGCACGGCTCAGAATTAGTGCGTTCGGAGCAGCAGAATGGATACTCAGTGCGTACAACCTTCGCGCACGCTGCGGCCTCGCCGCTCACTGTATCTCTTGCCAGACGCCTACTTCAAACTTGTTCAGGAGGATACTAAACTGGATGAATTCATCAAGCCTCTGGATAATCTAGCGCTATGGTCCGCGCTCTACCATGGGCAGGATGCACCATTCGCACCGGAGGCTGCGCAAGCATTCGGATTTGCTCAACCTGGCGTGAACCGTGCTGCATGGGCGTTCCTTCTCGCTGTCATACAAAAGTGTGGCGGTACGTATGCTGTCACGCGTTCTGTCCGTTTGAGCTTTGCCTGACGGTCTTCTGACCCTTGGCAGGGCGCATCGAACCGCTGGTACCAACACTCAGCGCGGCGACCTTAGGATCGGCTTGGGTTGAACCAGACCCGGGTGTGAGAAGCGCGATGTGGCAGCCGCTTATGACATTCTTGAAAGGTAAAATAATACTGGTTTCTTGTCAGCGTGGAAGCCAACAGTACTCTATATTTTATCATAATAGCACATCCTGAAGCCTGGCAAATTGCTTCAAACCCTCCCACGGAGGCCGCAGACGATGAGGACGACTCGGCGTCCGAAGACGAGGCAGAACATCCAAAGACGCCAAAACTTCCAGCGGCAGCTGGGCCTTCCGTTCCTTATGGCCAATTCAGACAGTTTTTGGAGTTGGGATGTATGGGTACGCCGACCGTGGGATACCCCGCAGTACTTGTCATCCTGTCAACAGTCCCATCATCGGTGCGTGGTGTCCGACGGATCAGTCATGAGTAACACCAGAATAACATATGATGATATTCACAGGTCTTGGCTTCTGTGGCGTCGCCCCTAAACACGCTGTTCACATCCTTCTGGGCCGCCGTTGACGGCCGTGCGCTGAGTGGACTGGATAGAAAAGCAGCGTCTGCAGCTTTCCTGTCGTCCGTTCTCGAATGTAGCGTGTTCATGGCGCGGCGGCTTCTCTCATCCAATGGGCAAGCACTACTTTCCGAGGACGAAGCGGACCCCAAGACAGCAGTCCGCACGCTCGTGGGTGACCAGGTTAATCGAGCATGGGAAGAGGTTTCATCTCAACGGCTGGCGGTTGATGAGAAGCTGGCCGCGCAGTACATGACACGAACGCTGGACTCTATGAAACAGATCGACGAAGGTATGCGGAACCCACCTGCGCAGCCTTTGTGAGAATCTCACTAACCGCTGCGGCCATACACTTATAGATCTGGCGGTTCACGTGTGGGAGGGTTTGGCAGCGTCGATTAGGGCCAGTCTGGCGGCCAAGGATCAGTCAATTCCCACGCTGCTTCCGGCGGTCGTGCAAAGCTTCCGGTCGTCATTCGTCCCGGATAGCAGGCTTGCACAGGCGAATAAGGAGCTGACGGAGGAGATAATCCGTTCCATTATTTCACAGGTGGAGCAGCTCCTAGGACCAGAACATACCGCTAGTGCGTCGGCGCCACGTCTAGCATCCCTTGTATTGGTTCTGGATGTTTTTGGGTCAGAGCTCTTCGACAATGCAGAAATAGTCTCAGTGAGTTCTCATACCTGCGTGCTTTGAGTGGAGCTCATTTCTGCACAGAGAATAGATGGCACACTATCCGACAATGCATACCGCTTGCTCTTATTGTCGCCCAGGGTTTTGCAGATGTATTTTGCATACCGAGGTGACGAAGAGCGAAGTTTGTCTCTTTGGCACGACATCCTTCGTGCAACCGCCGATCATCCGGACGAACTATCGAGGAGTCTTCCCTCTCTGCTGGATATTGTGAAGGACGACAAGCTTGCGAAAACCCTCCGCCCTTCTGCCGACGAACTCGAAAGCGTCGTTTCACATCTTCTTGTTTCTTCTTCTCAGCGGGTCAAGGATACTACGGATTATGCCTTGCTGCAGCAGCTGCTCCTGAAACCAGGTACGGCATAGCTCATCGCTTTTCCTCGCTCAATGTTGATTCGCCTCCCTTAGAACCATTCCTTTCGCGAGAATGTTTTGCTGGCACACTATCGACGATCTGTCTTACATGCTCGCAGTCTGTCGAAGACTTACTGCATGGTCGCGCAGCATCCGCCGACGGCCTACTTCCTCTTCTGCGCATTGTGTCTCATACGAATGTGGTAGCATCGCTACCTGACGAATCAGTGCTGACGTTACTCCGAGACTCATTCGTTGCTGCATTCATCGTGCCCTCATTGGATTCTCACTCCACGGGAGAGCCGCTCTCAGAGGCTGTTGCACTTTGGAACCAATCCTTCGCTCAATTCTCTCCGGATACCCAGCTTCGAACACTTGGTCTTGTGAAGGAACGATTACGAGAGATTCTAATTGACTGCGGTGTCCAAATCGAGTGCGTTTCATTTCACGCATTTGAGGCTCCCACTGATTTCTCGGCAGACCCGCCAGGTTGGTTTCAATATTGGTCGAAGGTGTCCCACATTTTCCACCTGAGAGTCTTGATGAGGACGTGCTTCGACAACATGATTTGAACGATACACTTTCGAACCTAGGCGGTCAGCCCTCGAGCGCCAGCTTAGCTGTCACCGATCCCTTGGTTCTTCCCGGTGACTGGGACGAACCGGATGCGACGCCGGGGACGTTCGATAAGACTGGCCTGTCTTCCTACGCACGTCTAGCCTCCACTCTCCTTCTATACTGCTTACAACGTCGCGACATTGCCAGAAACAATATTTGGGCACTCCACCACCTTTATGCTCTCAGACTATACGCTCAAGATGCCTTGGATGTTCCTCTTGCGCCATCGGCCGTATTCGCAACGGACGTCAGCCGTGCTCTTTTGCGAGATCTGATCACGAAAGTTGACCAAATCGCTGCATATCTGCTTGCGGAGAGCCACGAGGACGGGGGGCTAACTCAAATTGCTTTACGGCTGGGCCAAAATAAGCCCTCCGCTGGGTCTGACGACCTTGAACAACTCCTCAGAGTGCTCATCAGAACAGGAAAGACCCCTGATGCCCTTAGGGATGCTCGGATTCTGCGCACTATCCTTCAGCACTTGTTTGCTGGTGCAAGTAGGCAGGATGCAGAGCAGTTCCTTGTCCTTGCCAGAAGCATCGAAAAGACTGGTGAGTAAGATATCGTCATGTATCGACTTATACTTAACGTCGTGACCAATGCAGATCCATATGCATCTCTGGCTATCACCTTCGCTGTCACACAGTACGCTCCCGAGCCGCCTAGGTTGGACCGACTCAGGAATGAGCTAGCGGCCAACATGCTCGGTATTTCCGCCGCAAAGGCCAACACAGACGGTCTGTGGACCCTCAGGAGACTTGTCGCGGTGGCACCTGATCCTGAGTCGGACATTGTCTATCTCCCTAATCAACGCGCGGTCAACCTCATGAGAGCATGCCAGCAATGGATCGCCTCCTATGAAGACCTGGATGAAGAAGTTGACAATGAGATGACAGCCGTCTTCTTCCACCTTGTACCTATTCTCCAGAACGTGCCGGGATCTCACTGGGATCTCATATATGATCTTGTAGAAAACAATCTTGAGGTACGCATAGCTCGAGTCCTTAGTATCGAAGGCTGAATTCCTTTGTGCAGATCTGTTCCTTCGACGAGGAGACAACCCTACCGCTGCTAAGCCGAACGTTGAGACTTGTCATTGTAATTGAGGACTTGACTTCTACGAACAAATCAATGCGAAGTACATGGGACGAACGGCGGAGTACCGTTCTTACCATGATCAGAGATCTTGTATCCAAGAAGTCTGGTGAGCGTCGGCGGATTCCCTGAGTGGCCGTCATTACTTACAAGTATATCAAGACAACAACATCATGAGCACTCCGTTGAGTGTTTGTCGTGAACTTGCGCTTACGATTGTACAGCATCTCCCGCAGTCGCTAATTGGAAATGACACATTGTCGAAGGTATACTGGGCAGTCGTACTATTGGACACTTTGACTGACCATCTTGCTTCAGATGTGTCATCTTGTGGCTGATGCATCGGAGACCGTACCTCAGATGGCCTACAAGATCCTCCGCGAAGCAGCGAAAAAGCGTACGGAGTATATGGTCGTCGAGGCCGGCGTTGACACAGAAGAGGCTATACAGCTTGAACTCCCCTTGGAGTTAGTAGCATTGCTATACAACGTCCCGGACGAAGATCTCGATGAACGTAGCGATAACCATGGAACTTTTGGATATCTTCTGGCATGGATGTTGACCTTTGATCTGTTTACAAACGCGGTACGTTGACCACAGCGGCCTAACGTCGGGTGTACTGATGTTTCGTGCAGTCCTTGAAAGTAAAATCGGCCTATACAGATCATCTTCGACAGGAGTGCCTCGTAGAAGATTGTTTCCTTCCTCATATATTCACGATCCTTCATCTCTATGGTGGTTCTACTCGGCCATTCAAGTTGGATATTTGGGAGGTAGACGAATTCTATCTCGAAAGTAAGATGTTCCGTTATCAATTCCTGTACAAGCACCACTGACTATCTTGCCTGTTTGCTCTAGTGTATACCGCCGACACTCCCATCGGACTTCCCTTGCTTGCCGCCCATCTGTACTATCGTGCCCTGCTGCTTGTCCCTTCCTTAATTCGCAACTGGCTCCTAGACTGTCGAGATCGACAGCTATCAGTAACCGTATCAAACTACACGTCGACATACTTCTCCCCGGCCATCATACACGCTGAACTCTCTGAAATCAAGGATCCGTCTCGGGCAGATGACATTGCAGGCGAGAACTTCACGGTCAAGGTGGCCAATGCGACCAGCGAGATTACTGCAGCGTTTGCTGTGGACGAATATTCGCTGGAGCTGGTGTTGAAGTTACCATCGGACTTCCCTCTTCATACTATCATGACGAAGGACTCTAACTCCGGCCGAGCCGGCGTCGCAGAAGATAGATGGAGGGCATGGATCTTGGGTGTCCATCAGATCCTTACATTCCGAGTAAGTGCCATGACTCCCTACTCATGAATTTATTGATTAGTGGTTCTATAGAGTGGAAGCATTGTCGACGGCCTTACATTCTTCAAAAAGAATGTGACATCACATTTCGAGGGTCAGACCGAATGTCCTATCTGTTATTCGTACGTCAGCGAACTGCTTGTCAACATGCTCAGTAGCTAACGACCTTGCAGGATGATCAGTTCCGGAGACTTCACTCTACCCAAAAAGCCGTGCAGAACCTGTAAGAACAAGTTTCACTCATCATGTTTGTACAAGGTTAGTCAAATCATATGTGTATACACGTCCCATCTCAAGTAAAGCATTACAGTGGTTCAATTCCAGTCATTCCTCGACATGTCCGTTGTGCAGATCGGAAATCCTCTCATAGCATAATATACATATAGTGGTAGTAGCCGCGGGACCAAATAGTTGTAGCCCTAGCATTAGACAATGAATGTATCTTGTATTGCTCTAATATCCACAGTCAGCCATCTTTATGTTTGGCCTCCAGTGCCTCCAGCTGATCCACAAGATCCTCCATGACTGATTTGGATCTGTTGTGTCCCGGGCCGGCTTTGTGGGACTCTCCTGAGGTAGAAGCAGTAGAATCTTGCACAGATGAAGCTTGTTTTATCGGCGTCAGTGGAGCACCGTGCGGCTCGAAACCAGGTGCGATACGCCGCAGCGCATCGCGCCTCCTCCGTTCCTTTTCATCTTCTCGAGATTGAAGGTAAGCCTCACGACGAGCGGCATGAGCTGTTAGCGTTGAGCGACGAGAGTTCTCAAGTGTGAGGACATGTGGTTCAAGAGTAAACGGATAGACAAACTATCAGATACAACGTATGAGCGTTCTGTCCCCACAGGCAGCCGTCGACTTACATATGCCGTGACGGAATCTGGTAGGGGATGGATGTCTGGAGGCAGTTGAACCTGTCTACAATGTCAGAGTCTCTGTTTCCGCCAATTTGAAGCGTGTATTGCGTACGGGTGGGGGGACTCTATTACTAGGAGACAGCATCAGCGGCGCTCGTGCGGCTGCTGCATATTGTGACTGTGCTATGGATCAGCAGATAAGTATGGGACCTTGTACACAGCGAAGTCAATTCACTTACTCGTTTGAGTCATCCCTGCGGCTTAGCACGTTACTGAGCTTCAGCGGCCGTGTTCGGCCAGTAGTTGCGTAAGAACAAGTGCGATCCACATGAGACGCTCACCGGCCAAACAAGTTCCCACTTTGGAAGCTGAGGCATTGTGGCGCAACATTTGGCTTACGATGTCATGAAGGAATAAATTTGTGCAGGATATATGATCTTCAAATCATGATACAAAGCGAGAATGACATGATTTGTAGCGAGATTACAATACGTATGGACTAAACTGTCCCGGTACAACTGCATTTGAAGGCGACGAAAGCGTTGATAAAGATAACAGCACGACAAAATATAGATGAGAAATGACAGCATATAACATTAAAAGGGTTCAATCAGATTGAGCAACTTTACCCTTGCCCTTCGTTGGTCGCTTCGTTTGCTGCTTTATGCGTGCCTGTAGGTAGGAGCTATAGTAAGCACCAAGGGGATATTGACCGTTGCTCTCTAACGCCTACCTGAGCACGTATGCGAGCACTTCGTCCTGGCCTCTTCTCCGCTTGCTCATCTTTGTCTTCATTCTCTTCCTCCGTGAGTTCAGAAGACTTTTCCTTCGCGCTCTCATCACCATCATCTTCGTCTTCGTCCGAGCCTGAGGATTCATCATCCTCGCTCTCTTCATCGTCCGATTCGTCGGCTTTTCTGCGCTTATTACGGATTCGAGGTTTCCTAAGAGGGTTAGGTTAGTAACCTTCAGGCTAAGAGTTACTCAATCGTACTTAGCATTTCCATTTGCCCTTGGCGCAGCAGCTTTTCTCTTTACTGGAGGTCGGCGTTCAGCCTTCAGCTTCTCCTACAACAGAGAATTAGTACTCAGAACAAAGGGTGGGATCCAAGAGGGGAAAGTCATGCCTTGTCCGCCGAGACTCGTGAGTGTTTCTCAGCTAGCCATGATAGGACAGCCTCAGGCAAATATACCGTCTTGAGAATCTGGAAATTCCTCTTAGCCTCTACGATCACATCCGTTTGTATATTACGCTTACCCCATTGGCGGCCTCAGCACTCGGTAAAGGCCTGAAAATGTCTCCCGGAATTTTGACCTTCCCGGGATAACTCTCCAGAGGCCATGAACGTGATTTGGCACGTGCCTTGATGAGATGTTGAGCGAGTTCGCCAACGGCATATAAATTCTGTTGGTTGTGTCACGAAAATAGCGCTCTGTATATACCAACGTCACTGTACCTCAGTGTGAGCATGAGATTCAGCATCACGTATCGTTTTACTCTTCATGGCTAAATGATATAGGAGAGCGATATTTTCCGTGGTGCACACAAGATCCAGATAAAACTCGATGTATCTGTAAAATCATGAGTATCGACCATGAGATTAAGACAGTCTACTGACTTCGCTATATCCGGCAGCGCCTCTTCTGTAACGGCGAAATCAGGATGGTGCGCTAGCATATGTAGAAGCCGGATGAATGCCATCTCAAATGAATCCAGTCGTAATTCTGCAGCGCGGAAGCCTCATGTTCAGAAACGGTTAGACAATGAAAATATCAAACCTACGCTTTGGCATGCTGCGTAAGACATAGGTCACATAAGCTTTTGCCTATGATCCGGTCAGTATAGAATCTCGTTCTTGATCACTCGATACGCACTCGATTGATGACATCCAGCTCTGGATCGTGAATGGTGAGGAAAAGAATGATGTTGTATGAATGTGGCAATTTGCGTGCAGTAAGGAGTGCCACCAGCTTTACCGCGAACGCCACTCGCACTTGGTAACATGGGTCCTGGCAACGTTCTCAGCTCCGTCAGCAAGAATTGGTTTAAAACAAACCTGGATCTCTAGCGCCAGCAGAACGAAGCTCGGTGCTATATTGTCAGCAAATTTCTTCACGGTGGCTAGATGTAGGAGGGATATGGCTGCCTGTAGACGCAGGCGAGCTTTCGCTTTGGGGCTAGCGAACAAGATCAGGCACATGTCATTAATATTCATCTTTACGACTTACTCGTCTCTTGCGTCTTCACTAAATCCGCCGTTAAACTGTAGGAGAGTCATAAACATCCGCAATACCGGTCTCGCAATATCCATAGCGTCGTCAGAGCTTGCGTGGGCAAGACACCTATTTCGGCATACTTTGAGAGCTAGAAGCCGGCATCGTAGCTCATGTGACATCTCCGATTCTTCAACCCATTCTTCGTCGACATTCATGGCATCCTGTGCATGGTAAAATTGAGTCACGGCTTACCCGATCAATACAGCAAAGTATACCTCGTCAACAGGGGAGTTCGTCATTATGACTTGCTTCAACAGGAATTTCATGATGACGTCGCTTCTTCGTTCGAAGGCATCTGGCTGCCTCACAACCAGCTGTGCAAGAACTACGATATGGGCGGCTAGGAGTTCGGGATCATCTGTGGAAAGAGAACTGGCGATAGACTGCAGCACAGTGAGGAACAGAATGATATCAAAAGTCTGGATCGGACGCACCTCCACAACGCTGGCGCAAATATCTTTCCCGTTCTTAGTACAAGCCAATAAGCGTGCAGCAAATTTGGCATGTCGAGGATTTGATTCCAGAGCAAACCGCTGCAGTCTGTCTAGCGTTCGCCTTAAATGAAGGTTAATGTATAACAAGCATCACGGTCATTGATTGCGTACTTGTCATTAGGCGCAAGCTTATCATCCCACTGGGCCAGTGCCGACAAGGCTTGTAATGAGACCTCCACGAGATCGTGGTTCCTTTCGTCGGCGATCGCCTTCAAGAGTTCCGCGACGTGCTGTTTATACATAGCCGGATTGTGTTTTGACATATAGACCAACCATATCTGTGCGTGTCGGCCTGCTTGAGCCAAAGCCCCTCCTTCGTGGCCTTTCTGTACTCGTTTGATTAGTGTGGGAATGGAGGACTGATTTGCTATGTGTAGTGTAGACCGCCGCAAGAAGATGGTCATTGTGGCCACCGAACTTGAAGAGGATTGCTCCAAGCGGCGGAAGAACTCGTTCTATGAGAAGGGTGAGGAAAGGCGCAGTCGCTTGTTGTGGCATTATCGCTTACCGTAGACTTCACTAGGGTTTTAATATCCGTCTGCGGGTCCATGCACGTTTTGAGTAGCTTGTAGAGTCGACCCTCGTTCAGTTTAGCAAATGTAGACAAATCCTCTTCCGCCCGTTGAGGGTCGGTATACAAAGCTGAAGAACGGAGTTAGATGACGTAAAGAGATATAAGAAAGCAATGCACCTGCCATGCGCTTGATGACATTGTTCAGTTGCGCAACTATGCTCTCTTCATTCTCGTCTATGACGCCGCCCTGAGAAGAATTGAGACACATGTAAAGCAAGCGATTGACACCCTTACATTGTTATCGATACACGCCTGTACGTATCGTTCGTATATCGTTGGTCGTCTGCACGGTGAGGTCAGTGATGGGACGAGTGAGAGCATGGGCATACGCACAAGCCTCTAATTCCAGATATACTGCGAAGCGAGTTGCTAGCGGATTCATCGAGAAACTTCATCGTGCAAAGAAGACGCTCTGTCCACGCAACTTCATCGACTTCGGCGGTCTTTCCAGATGATGATGATGCCGCAGGCAAAGGTAGGATGTATTCTGCGATTACCTCTTCCGCCAGAGCTCTGACCCAAGTTAAGATCGTACGGTAAAGCAATTGATATGGCATACTCACTTGACCTCAGTTGATACTGTCGACATATTGAGTATTGACTGTGGTATCCAGGAGAATTGTCGAACAGCAGCTGGATCGTTATTCTCGCTTGGACAGGGTTATTCAGCGAAACAGTGTAGGAGCCTCAGGCACATACATTTCCGGATACGCAAGGTGATATAGCCTCGCAATAGCTTTCATTGCCTCTGCTTGGACGGAGGACTACAGAATAATCAGTCTGACGATACAAATCTTCGTCGTTACTCTAAGACGGCTCGCACCTTCTTATCGACCCCGCGGCCGGCGACATTGCGCAATTGTTGCTCAGAAACATGGTGGAGAGCCGTTTCATAGTCGATTTGGGTGTAGAGCCTACACACAGCAGCGCGAACCTTTTCATCAGGGTCTAACAATTTCGCCTGCAGCGCCTCTGCGCTATATAAGGAGCTATTCGGTCCGAGGCATACTAATGACGGAGCGTACCTTCAATCTGTTCACGCTGGTCAACAAGGGCCATATTGACGAGGACTCCTCTAGCGCCTTCTACAAAAGCCAGCCTAACAGCAGTAGTCTGGTCATTCTTCCTGGCAAGCCACGTAGTCCATGTTGTCGGATACTTCCTTGCAAATTCAGCGCCGTTCTTATCCGCAAACATTTCTCCCAGAGTCTGAGTAGCCATGACGCGTATAGAAACCTCCTGAACCCGCAGCTCTTCTTCCAGTTGAGGTACGACATTGTGAAGAAGAGCGGGAGATGAACGATTGATGCGCTTTATGAGCTCATGCGCGGTTTGTATCTCTTCTAAATCTTCGTCATGGGCGTGTGTCACTATGATGTCTGTGAAGTATTGACACACATGCCGCTGGAGCTTGTCGGCTGTAGAGTTGCAAACCTGAACAGCAAGGCGATATGCAGGCTGGTCCATACGCTACATATAGTCAATATGATATATGTCGAAGAGAAGGAGGATTTGTGAGGCTTTTATTGACCATAGTAATACAACGTGACTGACCGTATTTTTATCCATATACTGCGCCATGAGAGTCTCCAAGACGTCGTTTGGGAGTGATTGACACTCATCCAAGAGCGCGATGAGTATATCGGACATGAACAGTTCGATCTTCTTTGCAAGGTCAAGCCTGACCATCCCAAAGAACCCTCGAAATACCTCTGCCATGAGCTCATCGGCGGTTGGAAGGTCACACACCAAAACAACGCTCTTGACAGTCGAGAGTGATTCCAGCAAGTGGAAATACTCATTGTAGTATGGCGAATCAGGACCCTTGAGTCCTGAAGTGAGCTGTCGAAAGAAAAACTGGAAAATGTCGCGGAGTTCAGCTTGAGTATATGGCGCATCAGGAGCATAGAGTCTGAGAAGGTCGGCAAGGCAGCACGCAGCATAGGCCTTGACACCGCGGTCCTTGTGAAGGAGTATGGATGTATTGATGAGCTCTTTCCGTACGGCGCCAAGGGACGACGTATCAACATTCTCTTGATCCATCTCTAACAGTTCGGTGTGCAACGCCTTCAACTTCTTCTGCAACACGTCCGTCGTAAGGTTCTTCCCCGAAAGCTTGTCATGAAACTTCAGCCTTTGCGGAGAGGCTTGAGCTCCCCCTCGCGTTTGCGCGACCATGCTACGTCAAAGCCTGTAAAACTATGATTTGTGATAGTGTGAGGAGGGTTAGGTGCAGGGGGGAGGATTAGAAAGACATAGTGGCCAAGGCGAAAGAGGGAACACGACGCGGTAGTCGCGTTGACGCCAAAAACGCGGTTCGCGCACGTGACTCATCAGTAACTTCAATTTCTAACGGCGAGGCTCAGCCTCCTGCTCATACTGTGCCGTAGGCTCGACCCTCTCTCCTGATCGCCGAACAGTTGTCTGGACATAAAATGCCTCCATCTGGTATACCGGCAAAGCGCGCACTCCCTTCAAAGGAAGCCGCGTTATTCAAGGAGCTACTAAATCTCTATGAATCCAGACAGCTGAAGAAGGCGCAGAAGACCGCCGACCAGATCCTGAAGAAATTTCCCGAGCATGGAGGTACATGAACTATATGTAATATTGATTGTTCCCTATTGCTGAATAGTACCCTGTAGAAACATTGTGCATGAAAGGTCTCGTGCTCACGCATATGGGCCGACGAGAAGAAGGCTTGGAGCTCGTAAAGAAGGGTGTCCGTCTCGATCTTACATCGCACATTGTCTGGCATGTGTTCGGTCTCATACAGAAAGGAGAGAAGAATTATGAGGAGGCCCTAAAATCATACAGTCAGGCTCTCCGTTTCGA
This sequence comes from Trametopsis cervina, assembly GCA_022385755.1. Lineage (NCBI taxonomy): Eukaryota > Fungi > Basidiomycota > Agaricomycetes > Polyporales > Irpicaceae > Trametopsis > Trametopsis cervina. Next base: position 189,343 of record MU278361.1, on the reverse strand, counting down.
CAAGGTTCGTCGCCGCTCTCTCTCTCATACAATGATATTATGTCTTGTGTGATGGCGTCATGCTATAAGCTTCACGAGGGGGACACATAGGCAGTCCGGTAAAGTACACCTATAGTATGATGCTATACATCCAGCCCCACGCGTTTTATTGTTCATTCTCAGCCTTTCATGCATCAAACCTGATTCAAAGTACATTAGGAGAATATGAACATACTACGGGATGCTGCGCATCTGCAGACGCAGCTGCGCCAGTATGATGGACTAGTAGAGACTCGCCACGCTCTCCTGAGAATACGCCCAAACCTACGATCAAACTGGATAGGCCTTGCAGTAGCTTACCACTTGCATGGAAACTTGGTCGAGGCGAAGAAAGTGCTTGAGCACTATGAAGTGATCTTGAAGGTATGTCCTACTGTAGGATCAGTGCTGTCTGCGCCGCACGCATCACCAGAATATTCCAGACTACGACATAGAGCACTCAGAAGTGCTTCTGTACCATATACGCGTCCTTGAAGATCTCGGCGAATACGGCGAGGCGCTGAACCTTTTGGATGTTAATGCCAAGTCTCGTGCAATTATTGACCGCGTTTCCATCATGGAATATCGAGGCCCGTACTGTTCGATTCGCATATTCACGTATCAATATTTGACGGACGTGTTCTTGCAGCGCGATTACTGTCCAAACTTGGTCAACACGATGATGCCGAGCATACCTGGCAAGCACTACTCGAACAAAACCCTGACTCGTATGAATACTACAAGGGGTATATGTCCAATCGCGGGTTTGAATTATGTGAGACTGATGACTGCATCATGCATGCATGCACCCCACTAATCACCAGCTGTATGCAGCTGCCGTGACCGACGACAATCGCGGTGAAATCTTGAGTATTCTTCGCGACTTTTCACAAAATCTGCCACGCGCTGCTGCGCCTCGCCGACTAGCTCTTGATGTCGCCCTAGGTATAATGCGAACTCTCGCCCTTTTCTTTACGCTAAACTAATTTATAGGTGACGACTTCAGGGAGCTTGCCGAGCCATATCTCATAACCGGCATCGAAAAGGGAATTCCCTCCATATTCGCTGACATAAAGTCCCTGTATCGGGATCCGTATAAACTCGAAACTATCGCATCTATTGTAGAAGCTCATCGCTCCAAGTTCGCCGAGTCTACAGCCTCTCCTTCCACAGAACCTCCGACTACTTACCTCTGGTCGCTGTACTTTTTGGCTCAGCACTACTCGCATATCTCGCAGCACGAGAGGGCTCTGGCGCTCCTATCAGAGGCTTTAGACCATACACCAACGCTGCCTGACTTGCTTATGCTTAAGGCGAGGGTTCTTAAGCGTCTTGGCGACCCGTACGGTGCGGCTAAAGCTATGGACGAAGCGCGAGTTCTGGATTTGCAGGATCGATTCTTAAACACGAAGTGCGGTAAGTATCGCTTGCGTGCCGGCATGGCGGACGAGGCGCAGGAGGTTCTCGGCCTGTTCACCAAAGTATGTTTTCTTATTGACATAGCTCCCCATGGGCGATTCAAATGCTGACGAGCTTTGTATGCACAGAAAGACGCACCGAGTCCTGGTGCCGACCTCGAAGACATGCAGTCGGTACTCTTTTTGATTGAAGACGCCGATAATCATCGTCGAAATGGCAACCTTGGTATGGCACTCAAGAGATATCATGCCATCCAGAAAATCTTCAACGAGATCGAGGATGACCAGTATGACTTCCACGGTTATTCGTTACGAAAATTCACCGTCAATATATACATGAAGTGAGCACTGGAGTGTTCTGATGTTAACCTCCGTCTAAACGTTGGCAGCATGGTCGTTTGGGAAGACCAACTTCGTTCTCATCCGGCATATGTTCACGCAGCTATTGCGGCTTCAGAGGTCCGTCTAGACAGACCGTCAGACCTCAAATCTGAGTTTGACTTCATTCTAGATATACGTGCAACTCCATGACGACCCATCGATCGCTGCGGGTAGTGCTTCATCCGGTAAGCATGTTCCAGTTATGTGTCGAGCTATGATTTAAGGTACCCCAGGTTCTCTTACAGAAGCCGAGAAGAAAGCAAAGAAGAAAGCAAAGAAAGCAGCTCAGAAAGTCCAAGAAGATGCCAAGAAAGGTATGTCTTTCATGCAACAGCTGCCACCATCTGCTTACTTTTACTGTCGGTAGCTCAGCCAACGAATGCCGCTGAGGACAAAGGCTTGGAGCTGAGCCCTGCCAAAGATGACGACCCCGATGGATCAAAGTTACTTCAAGTGGCTGATTCCTTAGAACGTGCCGCAAAGTTCCTATCCCCTCTGGCAGCACAGCCCCAGGACGATATAAGGGCCTGGATTGCGATCTACGATGTGGCTATAAGACGGAGTAAGTAATTTGTTCACTAATAACCTCACTATCACCAATGCGACCTCATCTCTGTAGAAAAGTATTTGCAAGCGGCTCAGGCTTTGAGTCGAGCCCAGGCCTTGGACGCTGAACATCCGGAACTGCATATAAGACTGCTGCATCTTCGTAAGAATGGTGAGTAGTCCAAAATGTCCGAGCTGTGCCCTATTAACCCCTAGTCCCAGTGTCATCCTTGTCTCAACAGCCTCCTAACCCCATCGGCCCTGCCTTGTCCGAGTCATTGGCGAAGTTATTGCCGGAGGAACTTGCATTAGACACTTTCAACTCGCAATATCTCCAGAAGCACTCTGGTTCCCCGGCTGTCGTGCTCGCCTTCGCGAAGGCTCTTAGAGTATTGGACGGACCGGTGGAAGAGATAGAGAACGTCCTCTTGGACCAGCTGCGGCCAGAATTCGACCTAGATATTGGCGTATGTGTTTCATTTGAGTCCCTTCGACGCATTCCTGACACTGTTGCAGACCGCGCAATCGATCCTCGCATTCCTCAAGGAGGTCAAGTCATCACGGGCTGAAGAGTTCAGGACTTCCTGTGAAACCAAATTCTCACGATCTACTGTTTTCAAGACACCTGAGGAAATTGTAGCTTTGCGAAAACAAGCGTTCGCTACTCCAGTGGAGCCGGACGCAGATGCAGAGAAGGTTGAAGCTAGTTAGCTCAAACCATGACTAGCTAGTAGCCAAGGATGCTTGAGGTACCAATAGATGTTGTATTCACACCGAACTCATTTTCGAGATGTAATTATCAGTTAGCGATGCTCTGTACCGCTCAAAACAGGGAGACGTGATCGCCCTCATGAGCGTCTAGATTGAGTGATCAATCAAGTAGCGCGCAAGATGTGGCTTGGCGGAGTGTGAACCTTATGCATAGAACTGGATGCGCACGCGGAGATTACCGAGCGGTGCGAACGGTCGTCTGCATCGTTCGGTGCATTCAAAAATCTGTGAAGCCCCCCGCCGCCGCCGACGCATACAAAATGGTCAACATCCCTAAGTTCGTACGCGGGGATATTTGGGCAATGCACTTTGACTGACGCTTGACTCTTTAGGACACGACGGACCTGTGAGTTTGTGTAGATGATATCAGCCACGATTTGGCATACTGACCCCAGCTGAAAGACTGCAAGGGCAAGACCTGCAAGAAGCACACGTATGCACGCCCCCTACCCATACTGCAGGCTCTCCTCTGACGCGATCTATGTCTCTGTAGGCCCCACAAGGTCACCCAATACAAGAAGGGCAAGGATTCATTGGCGGCTCAGGGAAAGCGCCGTTATGACCGCAAGCAGTCTGGTTACGGTGGTCAGACCAAGCCCGTCTTCCACAAGAAGGTGCGTGATATTAGCTATCTTCGTTTGACGGCTGCTTTATACATGTTACTCCAATAGGCCAAGACCACGAAGAAGGTCGTGCTGAGGCTGGAATGCACCGTGTGCAAGTACAAGATGCAGCTGTCACTGAAGCGATGCAAGCAGTACGTCCTGTATTCAAGTTTTCAGCAGTGCTTGTGCTAACTTCATTGCTTAGTTTCGAGCTCGGTGGTGAGAAGAAGACAAAGGGTGCTGCCCTCCAATTCGTAAGTGTTTCTATCTCGTTTTGCTATGTACGGCAACTCATCTCTATCTCTACAGTAATCGTGTCGTCGCTTGTCATATTCTATCCGTCTCTTTGTCTTCATCGCTTATCTACGTTCATGCCACGCACTATGTGATATGCACCTGCATCGACCCGCAACATGTATTTTTCCATGAGTCTGGTGGATTTATACCACATGTGTGGAATCCCCACACCGTCATACACAGGACGCGTTACGTAGGTGAGAAGGCGCAAGCTACGATGTATTATCCCATAACCAGCCACTCTATACATGGCAAAAGTAGGGTTCCCCGAACGCCAAGGCCCATGTCATCAAAACAGCTCTTGAACATAGCAGTTGCGCTGCGGTTGATATGGCGTTATAAGGATCGAGGGCTGTCTGACGTGCTAGAGTCGTCTATGGCGTAACACAGCGGAACGGTTTCGCATGTCCCTCCGTCTGGCACTGACAAGAAAGTGTTGTCAGAAGCCGAAGTTAGGAGACATGCATTTCTACGAGGTCGCTTGCAACAGCGCGACACAAGGTGTATGATTGTGTATTTATTTATTGCGAAACTAGATGCTACAGTATCCAAATTATTCTACAGCATTGTGTACGTATGCATGGTCCTTTTTATGATGTGACTGTCTACAACAGAATGCGATCGTGAATGTCTCTTACTGGTCATGGGAGCCCAGGTACATATTCTACTACGTCGTCCATTTTGGGATCTGAGGGAGGCTCAGCAATAGCGGTAGCGACAGAGGCCCTGGAGGATCCTGCGCGATAGACGGCAGGGTCAGAGGCTATAGCAGTAGCTTGGGACCTGTTACCCAGCTCGATATCGCCGTTGCCGATTTTCTCGAGTGGATGGGCCACGCGGGACTGCTCGACGACGCCTACGCCACGCCAGCCGAATATCGTGATTAGAGCGCTCAGTCCGAGCACACCGCAGCAGACCCATCCGGCGGCTCTGAAACCGGGGAGTAACACGAGAGGATCATCGGACGCCAGTTCTGGGTGATGTTTGTTGAACTTTTCAGAAACGGTGTTCGCAATTGTCGAGGTGACTGCAAGTCCTATGGATGTTCCGAGCTAATGTGACGTTAGTGGCTGCTTAACGTAGGATCGGGCGGTGACTTACTCGAGTAGACACGCTGAAGATACTTCCGGCGAGTGCTTGCGAGTGGGAAGGGAAACCAGAGCACACTTGGATGTTCGAGACGGTGTACGCTATGTCCAGAATTGGAAACAGAAGGCCGACCCAGAAAGCCATTCCCCAGTAGGTGCTCTGGATCTTGATGAGGCCAAAGATAATACTAGAGCCCTGCACTACGCGTGAGCAAAGGCAGACTTCCTTAGTAAAAACACGTACCATCGTAGCCAAAACACCGAACAGTACCAGCAACTGACCGGACACTCGCGATATGACGTAGCCAGTGAGGATGTTGATAATAATCCCCTGCGAGGAAATAAGCCCTTGGGGTACACGACGGACGTTCGCAAGACTTACTGCAATGCCGGAGGGTATCAAACGAACTGCTGTCTCCTTGGCCGTAAGCAGCTCAGTTTCTTGGTAAAATAAGGGCAGGTAGTATCCGAGGGTATTGAACCCCCACCATCCGAAGAATACGAGCAGGATAGTGGGACCCATCTTAGCTCCTGGCTGCGTCCACATGCTCATGGGTAGAAGGACTGATTCTCCCTTGGCTTCGCGGCGAAGCTCCCAGAGGACGAAGGCCACGATCAAGATGATGGATGTACCGAACAAGGAAGGGATAAAGGGTGCAGCCCACCCGCGAGGTGTGGTCGTTGACTCACTGAAGACTATTGAGTTATTTTGCGGTTCGAATAAAGGCCTACAGACTCACGCTAAATCGTACACCAGCAATGCCAGTCCAGATGTGCTCAGTAGTGCGCCTATCCAGTCCAGCCCTTGAGTGTATCGTCTGGAATGGTCATCGGCGGGAAGTATGAACCATCCCGTCACACACAACAGTGCAGCAAGGCCTGCCTCAAGGAAATAAATAGTCCTCCAGGACGCTCTGGAATCGCTGAGTATGCCTCCGAGGATCAAACCGATGATATAGCCAACGGGCTGACCGGCGCCGAGGACAGCGAAGGCTCTCCCTCTTGCCGATCCGGGAGGGAAATGGGAGGATAGGATGCTGACACCGGCAGGAGTGATGGCGGCTGAGTAGGGGTACATTAGCCATGTTTTAAGGCCAGATGACACACCACTCACCAGAACCGATGCCGAGCAACCCGAGGAAGATAATGAACGTCGGTGCATTCCGTGAGAATGCAGCCGCTATACTCCAGATGCTGAACCAAAGGGACCCTGCGAGAAACATGCGCCGGCTACCGAGAATGTCTGCCATACGACCCAGGAGGAGTAGCAAACATCCGTTCGAAAGTCTGCAAAACGTTAGCGGGGCGTTGTGGTATTAAAAGCTGTCCTACATACGCGTATACGTTCAGAGGCCATTGGAGATCTTCTTGTCTAAAACCAAGGTCTTTACCAATAGTGGCGATGGAAACACCAGTCGCGCCGCTCACGAAGACCTATGGGACCCCGTCAGTTCAAATCACCTGGACGAAGGATAAAGCACTGACACTAAGAACCGTTACGCAAGAAACGGTGGCGAGGATGGCTATGTCATGCACATTAGATTTCATGATCACCGATGGGATTGTCCGATCCAGCCAACACCTACAGTACGCAGGTTCAGAGGGGTTCGAAGGTAAATTTACGGGCGGGGCCTGAGCTTTATATATCGGTTATGCGAGGGGGTATGTGTCATAGGTGGGTCATCCCAAGTTCCGAAAAAATAAGCAGTCCGGGCGTTTCATGAAGCATCCCAATGAGCCGGAAGCAGATCCCGTCCGGATTGAGAGACCGGTGAGGAAACCTGGCCCTCGAGCGACGCATCACCTTGAGGCCCATGAAGAATAATAGGTGTCAGCTTTACGTAGACACTTTCGAGTGTGTCTATTACTCGTACATGAGTCAACATGGCATTCTTTAGAATGTACTGCACTCACTCAGAATAAAGCTATTGTCAGCTCATGCACCCCAATCCAAGTTCCGAAGGCTGGACCGGCAATTCTGCGCTGCACAAGTAAAAAGGGGGCTGAAAGACCTAATGAGGCATGCATGGGAGATCAATTGTGCGTTTTTGACTCTGCATTTCGTGCGCATGTGGTCTTGCCGAGACTTGTCAGTCATTGGACCGCAACAGCAGGATCTCGAACGTTGCAGCTCCGGCACATGCAGGTGTCTCGATATTTCTTCCACATTCTGTGCAACGACACAGCTGGTCAATGCAACACAGGCGGTTCGGGGGATGTGAGTAGCTCCTTATAATAATACCTTAATAAACTGCGCGCGACCTGAATGAGATCGAGACGACGAAATTAGGCGAATTGACGCAGGGGAGTGGTTATGTAATCATCCCGCCCTCTCCCCGATTCGGCCTTCCGTCGGTATCTTCCTCTCTTCCACAACCTAGGGCAACTTCCACTATGTCCTTCGTTGCTGCGCGTACTCCTGCCGTCAGGCAGCAAGTGGCTGCGATGCAAGCGCGACCCATGTCTACGTCTCCATACGGTCGCTCGCATGTATGGAGAAAACGGCCAAGAAAGTTGCCAAACCCATGCGTGCCACAGTTCCCTCAGCAGGTCATTCGCGCGGACGGCTCGACATTTACTCATTATACGACCTCACCGCGCTCCGTGATGAGCTTAACGCGAGACTCGACGAACAACCCGATGTGGACACCGTTCATTGGGAACAAGGAGGACGCGGAGAGCGCCGCACTTGCTGGCCGTTTGGGACGCTTCAACAAGAAGTTTACGGGCCTTGGTGGTGTTGGGGAGGGTGTTGAGTGGATGGATGATGGCACGGAGGGCAGCCAGACAAAAAAGAAGTCAACATAATATCCACCAGAGTACAGGTATGTACGTTCTTGCCGCAGGTCTGTACGTGAACTGACTTAAATAATAGGACTTTGAAGTTGACGTCCGTCGATGACACGGTTCTTTGCAGCCTCTAATAGCCTAGGACCTTGCCGCAAGTGGTGCTATTACCTTAGAGCGGTTGCATGTCACGCGACCTAATTATCATTCATGCGTATCTCTCGACACCAAATGCTCAGGCGTTGTTCATAATACTTAGCGCATCTAGTATGGTTAGATAACAGGTAATGAGGATAGAGCAAGATGATCAGCCGGTCAGACGAGCCGCTTGACCTCCTCGACCTTCTTCTCTGCGGCAGCTTTCACTTCCTCCACCTTAGCTTCTACAGCCTTCTGTGCTTCCGCCGCCTTGGCTTCAACAACTCCAGCCGCCTCTTGAGCCTGAGCAATCATCACATTAGAAGCCTTCTCGCCCACACCAAGTGCCTCTTTGATCTTCAGCCCAGTAGAACTCTGCACACGTTCCAGCACGTTCTCAATCCCTCGTCCGAACGTCTCCCGTCCACTAGCAGTAGCGTCTTTTGCTCGCTGCCATGTCATGGCTGTGTGTGCATTGGCAATAGCATGCTTCTCTGCGAGGGTCGGGAAGTACGTATCCTCCAATGATCCAAGGTAGGAAGAAATGTTATGTGAGGTTTTGGGGAGGAAGTGATTCAGGGAAAGAACAAGGAGTGTAGGTGGCAGGAATATTCGGGCAAAGATTGTGCGGTTACGAGCGATGACTGAACCAGTCAGGGTGGCGACTCCGACGTATAGCAAGCCGGGGGTGAGCGGTTCCTCAGGCGCAACGAGGGATTTCACGCGTCCTATGGGTTGGGTGGATTACTACGAGAGCTACTAGGGTGCCAGAAATGATACACGTACGTTCAACACGCTGTTCCACACCAATCCACCGCGAAACAACACCCTGCACACGAGCCTGAGCATCCAGGTAAGTTGCCGTAACCGCCCGACGCCCAACACCGATTTGCTGTTCCAGTTGGGAAGGGACCTCTTGGAGTATTATATCCTCATCAGGTTTGGGATATATGGGAAGCTATCACAAGTAGGTCAGTACGGAATGAGGGGCGAGAGGAAGGAACATGCCTTGTCCTTCCTATCCTCTACAATGAAGGCGGTTGCCGCTGCTGCAACAAACGTTCTCCTGGGCTTGGGCATATTTAGAAATGTATGAACTAGTACTCATAGTGCTGTACATACCAATCTGAGCCTCAGCCGTGGCATGCTGGTAGTCGTGGGCGGTAGCCAAAGTTGACGAGCGCTACCCAAGGAGGGCGGCGTCCTCCGATCTCGAAAGCGCCGCCTGCCATCCCGCCGAGTTTCCTTTCTGGTATGCCTATTAGTTGGCCGCTACTACTTGGGTCATAGCTTGTTCTGCGCTCATATCATCCTCATTCTCTTTTCTGGCCTTGTCTTCTGGAGTCTCTCGCATGAACTAGACGACGTGCAAAATGTCAACATTTGCGACCAAGCGAGCTGCTGTAGACTCTCCAGATGCGCGACCCAGCAAGCGGCTGATGAGCTCTTCGCCAGAGGAAGGAGAGCTGGACGACACGACACCCCCACCGCCATCTATGCCGTCAAGAGAGTCTCCTCCCCCTCCTGCGCTTGGCAATAAGATGCCCAGCAAAGTCCCTTTTCCGTTCAAAAAGAAAAGTGCACCGCCAAATGGCCACTTGGAGGCGCCGCCCCCGCGAGATCCATATAGTCGTCCAGGTGACAACGACAGAAGATACAGAGATGATGAGCAATGGTGGAATGGCAATGGGCGCGTGCCTAGGGATGATGTGCGTTATGGGCGACCCACTGATCATTGGTCTTCGGGAGCTCGTCCGCCTCTGAGGCGCGAAACCTACGACGATAGACACATAGACGACAGATCGTACCGTGCGTACGGCAGCGACGTGAACAATTGGGAACGGCGTCGTGAGCATGCACCGGTGTCTCCACGACCTCCGCCACCGAGGAGAACCCGCTCCCCATCATCCCCTCCCTCGAGATCGCCTTCGTCAAATGAGAGTCCTGGACGAGGCAAGCACCGGTTACCTCGACCCACGGTTGCCGATGTTGATTCGCGAGGCGGTTATGAATCTGATCGTGGGAGGGACAGCAGAGGGCGTGATTTCCCAAGAGACAGATGGCCAGGAGCCTCTCCGGTGGATGACCAATATTACAGACCGAAGGACTCGCGGGATGGCCACGACAGAAATTCAGAATCTCTGCGACGTGCCGACAACTGGGAATCGTCGCGGAAACAGACAGATAACTACGCCCCTACTTCTCCTCGAAGTCTACCTCGCCCTTTGTCTCCACAGTCGCTACACGACGGTGCCAAAACTCCACCTCCTGCAGACCAAAGTCTTCCCGAGACCAATAGCAATGACCCGCAAAGCTTACTTCCGGCCACGCATGCGGCTGTCAAGATAGCAATGCCTAAGAAACCTCCTACACCAAAGGGAGGGTTCTCACCAGTTTCTATTCTGGCAGGCAAGGATATTCGAAAGCCCGCGACAGGAATTGGTCGCCATCGTACGGAGGCAGTGCCTGCTAAAACCTCTTCAAAACCTCGCCGGAAACCTGTGCAGCGTACACGAGAAGAAGAAATGGTTGCGTACGGACGTATGTTCCAGGGCTGCGGCCAGCAGAGCGATTACGAAGTCATCAATAAATTGGGAGAGGGTACTTTCGGGTACGTTGAAGATGAAAGTGGCGGCTTCGCCGCTGAATTTTACGTCGGGCTGGCTCACATCCTGTTTGAATTCTAGTGAAGTACACAAAGCGTTTCACAAGACGAAAGGACACCCTGTTGCGCTCAAGCGTATCCTAATGCATAATGAGAAGGAAGGCATGCCTGTGACAGCTTTACGGGAGATCAAGATCCTTAAGGCCCTTAGCCATTCATCTATCGTTGAGATTCTTGATATGTTTGTTGTGAGAAGTGAGTTATCCTGCTCTCTCTTCAGCCCCAGCATTCACCCTCGAAACCCCAGGCAAAGGCAAAGAGGCGCCACTCTCCGTTTATATGGTCTTCCCATACATGGATCATGACCTGGCTGGTCTTCTTGAGAACGAGCGCGTCAAGCTTTCTCCGAGTCAAATTAAGTTATACATGAAGCAACTGCTGGAAGGCACCGAATACATGCATCGGGTAAGAGGCTCTTTTTAGCTACGACACGCGGACTCACGCCCATTTCCACGTTAGAATCATATCCTCCACCGAGACATGAAAGCAGCCAACTTACTTATCTCCAACACTGGTTCGCTCAAGATTGCTGATTTCGGTCTTGCTCGTGCCTTTGATCCGAACATTGTTCGAAGCCCGGATTCGAAGGATGGGCATCCGACCAAGGAGAGGAAGTATACTAATTGTGTCGTCACCAGATGGTACCGTCCTCCAGAGCTCCTACTCGGCGCGAGACAATATGGTGGCGAAGTGGACATGTGGGGCATAGGGTAAGTGCTAAACAATGGTAGCGTGCGTGCTACTTGCATGGTCGGTATTGAATCGATTGCCTGTAGATGCGTTCTGGGCGAGATGTTTGCGCGCAAGCCAATTCTCCCGGGATCGACGGATCTGGATCAATTGCACAAAATATGGCAGCTTTGTGGCACACCAACACAGATTACCTGGCCCAATTTTGACACCTTACCTGGTTGTGAAGGTGTCAAGAGATTCGCAATGCACCCAAGGAGAGTGAGACAGACTTACGATACGTGAGTATCTTACTGTGGTAATAAATGACGCCTGCTTATCTGATACCGAAATGAAGAATCGGGTCGGAAACCGTCGATCTTCTTGACAAGCTTCTAACATGTAATCCGCGGGAGCGTATCACTGCAACACAGGCACTTGATCATGACTATTTCTGGACTGACCCTCTGCCGGCAGATCCTCGAACGTATGTTTTGTCTCAATTGTTCACTGGTATTCGCTCTGTGTGTTTTGTGTTTAACGCTTTTGTCCTCAGGCTACCTGTGTATGAGGCATCCCACGAGTTCGACAAACGGGGCCGTCGTCAAGCTGCTGTCGGCCCGCCCCCTGCTGTCCCTTACAGACCTGATCCGCCCTCTCGACCACTTCCAGCACCGACTCAACCCCATTCACTTTACTTCGGCCGACCTCCACCCCCGAGAGAATCCTTCCGCAATGGCCCCCCGCCGCCTCACCACCCTCGACACTACCCACATCCCCCGCCGCACTATTCCCACGGAGTCCCTCCTTCGCTACCTCCTCCGCCCGCAACGCTTCCTCCTCTGGTCTTCCGCCCTGGTCAGCCCCTCCCAGCAATTTATCAACAGCCTTTAGGGTTTGCGCCCCACCTGCCTGCGCGCCCCTCCTCTCCTTCAAGAGGAGGAGATCGTGGGTATCGAGCTCCCCGCGCCCGAGACGATGGTGGTGGCTTGAACTACGGGTGAGAACCATGCTTACATCGCTTTCGAACCAGTAGTACCACACGCTATCACTTTGCATCTTGTCCTGCACATATCCCATTATCGTTGTAATCACACATTTGCTATCACTGTCATGCATATCACAAATACACTCTTTATATACAACCCAAAGTAAAACTGGTGTTACAACATTTAGATTCGAGCTTGTACAGCGCCACAATGCATCCCGCTTGATACCCCTTTCAAAAGATACGAGGTTAACGTCACCCGCATCGTATGCGGCAGTGTACGGAGATATCACCGCATGTCCTCGTCGTCTTGATCTTGATCTTGACCCTCCTCTTCATCAGGCTCGTTTGAATCCGTGTACCATTCGTCCATCCCCACAAGCCCTTCGTAATGCTTCAGGGCTTTAGATACTGCACTCATCGTCAATAACTTATCAGCAAAGAGAAGCTATACCCTCCGTCAGTCCTGGTAGCTCAAAGTCGTTATTGCCCGCACACACCAGCAAGAATTGCCTCACGGCTTTCCAGCCGGCTGCTCGATGCAGCATTTGGTGGTATTCGTCTAAAAACGACGTGACCTGCTTGAGCCTGCTGGCCGCGAACACGAACGCCTGCCTGACGACGGGGTGAGCCACAATGGTCAACGTTCAACGTTCAACAGTAGAAATATCTCACCGGTTGAGCATGATCCATCGGTTCCAAAGAGCAAGTACAACTTTGTCCTCGTCCTCGAGATCCTCCTGCTCAAAAAAGTCCTCTTCCCTGTCCACAATGGCCCAGGCCAGTACTCCGAATGGCTCCAGGGGCAGTTCGTTCAAGAGGTCATAGAGCTTCGGACCGCCTGGCCTACATGACTCCAAGGGAGGCTCCGCTGCAGGGCCCCACCGTGCGTCCTGCGGTGGCGGGATGAGCCTCCCGTCTTCCGTTATGCCTGTCCGGGGAGGCGCGCGGAGAGGCTGTGGGTATTCGGGCTCGTCGCTAGTAATCTGCTGCTCGCTCCCTTGAATGGCCCGAAGAATGAGAGATTCCTCACTAGGTTCTTCCTCAGACTTGAGATGTGGCATGTCCCCTGCAATCCTGCTGCTAGTTGCGGTGATTGATACGTGGCTTAGCTGCGCACTGAGATCTGTGGCGATTTCAGGCTTGGACTCTTCACTCTCGAACTGGGGCTGTCTGTGTTCCAGTGAGGAGTAGCTCTGCGTATGTCGAAAGAAAAGACCAACCCGAAATCGAATCCCTCTTCCACCTTGATTCTCGGACTTTCCCCCCGATCTTCCTCTTCTTGGTGAAGCTGCGTGATGAGTTTGGATGACGTCCATTGTATAGTGAGAACCCATGGTATATCTTGACCAGTAGGGTGTACCTCAGGCCAAATGCTAGCAACCTCGGAATGGTCACAATCCAGGTGATACACGAGCATCTCACGGGTGTTGAATACACCGTGAATATCGCATAGAGGGCAACGCCAGTCCTGTCTGGATCCATGGGACTCCTGCCAATCGTCGTCCTCAGTGGCACGGAACTTGTAGACTACCCGCAGTCCGATGCCAGGACCTATTACAGGAAAGACGGGTATGCCTATCTCCCGACAATGGGTAATAAAACACTGTCGTACATTCCGAGCGAGAAAAGGAAGGGCGCCTTCTCTCTGAAGTATAGCAGGGGCCAACAGGGGACCGAGAGCAGTCAGCAAGCTCGGTAAATCGTCATCCGACGACGACTCTGCGTGTTCCGAGTCACTTGTGATGACAATAGTTTCCCTCCTTTCAGGATCAGGATCAGAATAGTGGGAGGAGTGATCCGACCCTGAGAGCTGCTCATCAGAACTGTCGCTCTCATACATGTGTCGATTGGTTCGCGGGACGACATTGCGTACGCTTTTGGTAGCTAGCTGTTTCCGAGGTGGGTTCCTGCTATACACAGTGCATCGGGTGAGCGCGGGCCAAAAGCAGACCATCCAAGTGCTGAGACACGAACAAACCAGAGACACTTTTTGCTAAGAAATGCAGAACCCCATTCTTCTCGTAGTAATGACCGCCTGGTGGGGTTTGTGGCCGTGGGGCAAAGTCGGGGTGTAACACGTCCATAGTCTGCGTACTACGCGTCATTGCGCGGGCCGCGCTACGAGTTTTTGAGGAGGTTCCGCTTTCGCCTTGTCGAGCATGAGTCCTAGGGTATTGAGACTTCCCGTGGCTGATATGTGGTGTTGATGAAATTCTCGTGTGGACTAAAGATGGTGCTGGTGATACACCTCCCCGCACACGAGGCCGTGGAGGCGGCCACGGTCGCGAGAAAGGATTCGGTGCATATTTAGATGGTCGTTTAGCAATGGCTTTGGATGAACGCTGTAGAACTGTCATAGCAGCCACTTGGTTAGCATGTCCTCTTCTAGGGGCATACTGAGCAGCAGGGCGACCCCGCATTGACCTCCCATATCTCGCGTGTGGTGGCCTGCCTTCGTCTCGACCGGGGGTGTACTGAACAGCAGGACTATCTCGCTTTGACCTCCCATATCTTACGTATGGTCTCCTATCGTCTCGAGAGTCGTGGGTGGACTGCTCCATAATGCATAGATGCCTTGTTGGGCAGACGATGGATCTATGAACGCAGTACCAGCGAAAGGATCAGAGCGACATTTATTTGCCGCTGTTAGGATCTAAAGCCCTTGGTAAACAAGGCCAACTAGACCCATAGACGCCTGGGCGACTAAAGAATATTAAGTCGTGCAACTATTGCCAATTTCCGAAACCGTAACGACGACAGTCCTCTCCACGATGGGCTCCCCGCCCAAAACACAGACGGTCGGTGAGTGCATTCATATCCAAGCTTACTCTTTTTTCAACGTATCCTCTACTCAGATTACTCCTACTTCGGAGGGGCTGAGTCGCTCTCCGAAGGAAGGCCTCCACGTCGTACGGTCATCGTTTCTCCCGACGCGAAGGACGATGGTGTTTCTCGGTTTGGACCACCTCAGGACCCGTCAGACTTCCTGTGGTTGATGACAGAAGAGCCTCACCGGAGTAGGAGAATGGCGATCATGAAGGCACATCCCGAAGTGCGTTGTTATTACACGTCCGATAGCCTTCATACTGAATAGAGTGTCGTGGATCCAGGTGACCAAGCTCATGGGCCATGAACCGCTCACGAAATGGGTTGTATTGTGTGTTGTTTCCATTCAAATAGCGGTGGCTGTACTTCTCCGGCATGTACACCCGTTATCCCCGTGGTTCTTGCTATGCGCATATGCGATTGGAGGAACCCTCAACCACAACCTGTTCTTAGCTATTCACGAGATCACCCACAACCTGGCGTTCAAGGGTATCACAGCCAACAAAGCACTTGCTATATTCGCTAACCTACCTATCGGCATTCCTTACTGCGCTACTTTCAAGGTCTGCACAAACATCTCGTTCGTGTCTGCAAATACTTACATCCATCCCAGAAATACCACCTGGAACATCACAAGCAGATGGGAGAAGATGGCGTGGATACCGACTTACCTACCCGCATTGAGCTTGTGGTATTGAACAATGTCCTCGGAAAGGTGTTCTTCGCGTGAGTCGACTGTGACATTCAGAGCATTGGTCCTGACATCCAACAGAACGTTCCAGATATTGTTCTACGCTCTTCGCCCTGGATTTGTGCGAGCGCAACGCATTACCCAATGGCACGTCGTCAATATCGCCACTCAGTTGATATTCGACTACGCCTGCATCAAGGTCTTTGGCGTAAATACCTTTATGTATCTGATATTGTCGAGCTTCTTTGCCGGTAGCCTGCACCCATGTGCTGGTCACTTCATTGCTGAGCATTACCTCTGGGATGGTCTTGAGCAGGAGACCTATTCGTACTACGGGCCATTGAACGTTCTGGCTTACAATGTACGTGAACGCTATCCATGACTGACTCAGATTCTGATGGTAGTTGCAGGTTGGCTACCACAACGAGCATCATGATTTCCCTTCTATCCCATGGACACGTCTCCCTGCGCTACGCGCCCTCGCTCCGGAATTCTACGATACCATCCCGTCACACCCGTCTTGGCCCATGGTAATTGTCAACTTCATCAGGGATCCGGAGGTCGGCATGTTTTCCAGGGTGAAACGGCTGGCCAAGGCAGAGCGGGAGGCTGCGCTTTCGGCGTTGGCGTCCGAGGACGAGGCCAGACCGTCCACCCCGACGGATTAAAACCTAGACGCATTTGCTACAGGTTTTTGGGGTTCCATCTACACCGCGGTCTTGGGACCAGCTGACGATATTGTATTAATGATGTAACGGACATCCTTCTCCTGGATTTTTATTTAACTGGGACTTGGACTGAACACTTCGCCAGTGTAGCTGTGGTTTCCGTTCGAAGGTACAGGATCACAGTCAAATGTCACACATTAGGTAAAATCGTAGTAATGGTAATATAAAGGGCCATGTGTATCTCCTGCTCCGACGTGTATTTATTTACCACTTGTCAAATGCACGACTAACGCTCGAATAGCTTGATCCCAAACGTTCATCGCGTTTATGATAATCGCACGATGCCGTCCACAGAAGACATTCCACCGCTGGGACTTCCGTACGAAGGTAAATTAATACATGAAGTCAGTGGAGGGGAGGGTGAATGGATGCCATTCGACAAAATCAAGTTATACACGAACGCGTTTATTCGCCAGAAAGGCAAGGTCAAGAATTTCTCCTGGTCTACTAGACAGACATATTGAAGAACGTGCTCGTAAATTTCACAGATTTTGCTAGGCTACAAGAAACGTGGCTTTGGCTCTGACATGTGCGTAGACTTGTGGCATCAGTCAGGTGGGTGGGTAGACTGACAAAACCTGTGAACATCATACAGGTACAATGGATTCGGTGGGAAAGTGGAACCCGGCGAGACATCAGCGCAAGCCGCAGTTCGCGAATTAGAGGTGCGACATAGCCTTGCAACTTTCAACCCATATTGCTGATATTCTCACCACTTGACAGGAGGAATCAGGCGTCACTGCTCCGCTACGTCGTTGTGGTACCTTATTTTTCCTCTTAGAGGGCACCAAGGCGGCATTCCACATTGAGCTGTTCGTCGCTGATGAGTACTCAGGTGACATTACAGAGTCAGTAGCCCTCCCACGTTATCAGAATTACAGTATGTAATAATTATGAATGCCACCCACACAGGACCGACGAAATGCGTCCGGAATGGTTCTCAGATGGCAGCGACGCGAAGTCCGAATTACCGGCCATTCCATTCGAGAGGATGTGGGCGGATGACGTGTTCTGGATGCCCATGCTCCTCGCGAACCGGCCGTTCGTCGGCCGCGGCGATTTCACGAAGGACAATAAAATGAAGAAGTGGTGGTTTGCTGAACAGGTGGTCTAGAACTACAGATATATGTACACGAGGGCATTTGGTATATGAATCCTTCGAGGTCGCTCGAGGATCTAAACCAATGCATTCTTCAATAGATCCAGAGCAATAGATGCAGTACCCCACGAGGACTGGTATCCTCCGCCACCATGCCTGAAAGCACAATGCCGCAAGTTAGCAGTGTCAAACAGTCTAATAACTTACTTACCCGTAGTTATATATTACTGGTAAGTCCTTGCCATTGAGATTCAAGTTGTCGGCTTCAATCCGAACTCCGCCTTTGCGCACGGGGCGGAATCCACAGCCTTCTTCCACAATCAAAGGGCGGAGATCCTCCACAGTAGGCGCGCGCTGCGACCTGATCTCCGGTGGTGCTAATTCAGGGCAGAGTGCTAGACAGCGCTCCAGTATCTCTGTAGTAGTGGTCGGACGGGCGACAGGATACCTGCAAGAACGTTAGGTGTATAGACCCGGATATTGAAGCTCAATGTGATCACCAGTCGTTGTCCACTTTGGTACCGCCCAGAATAACCTAGAAAGGAGATGAGCAATCTGCCAAGAGTTGGATAGATCATTGATAACTCACATCGCCAGACCTGCGTGGGATGACATACGTCCAAAGCCCAGAAGA
This sequence comes from Trametopsis cervina, assembly GCA_022385755.1. Classification (NCBI taxonomy): domain Eukaryota; kingdom Fungi; phylum Basidiomycota; class Agaricomycetes; order Polyporales; family Irpicaceae; genus Trametopsis; species Trametopsis cervina. The sequence continues at coordinate 170,991 of MU278361.1, read as the reverse complement.
AGCGTGACTTGCTGTCATGCCGAACCTAATCCACGGTGCGCGTATGATCACAATCTGTCCGCGCACGGGGTAGACGTCTTTGTCTTCCACGCCACCTAGAGTTCTCGCCCCCAGGCCCGTGCACACGACAATGGCGTCCACTGCGTCCCTCCCCGCTCGGCTGGATGTGAAGGCGTGCGGGCCACCTTCTGCAATCTGATTGAGATGCTGTACTGAGCCCCTGACGATCTTGCCGCCTTTCCCGAGGAAGCGGGACAAAAGATAGTTGCAATATGCTGGTGTGTCGATGGTCACAGTTGAGAATGTGATACCTCGTCCGGCTCCTGCGACCAGTGATTCAGATGGCAGCACTTGATGCTAACGTACAGGGTCAGCAACGGCGTGGGTTGAACGATGATAAAACCCTAGCTCACGTCGGGCATCCAATCGAGGTGGACATCTCTTCCATCGTAAAAGAAATCAGTCTCACGAATGCGTAAGAAACATCCTTCGGCCTCGCCTCCCGGGGCAGAGAGGTTCCATAGTACGTTGAACGTCTCCTGGTCGATAGCTGGGAAAGGTCGGTCAGCACAGTAACCGCAATGCGAGTCATCGTCCGCTAACCTTGTTGCTTTGGCTCTCCCTCCGCGTGGCTGACATGATGTGCACCCTGAGCACATAAATTATGATCTGGTGTGGTAGTATACATTGCATGAGACTTACTGCCCACAAGCTCGTGTACCGTATGTCCTTGGGGTCACTGGGGAATATTTCCGAGATGATGGTTACATCATAATGCCCCTCTTCCTGAATCTTCACAGCTGTGGTCAGGCCGATGACACCTAACACACTCGCTGAGTGGAATACACGAGAGAGAAATGGGTCGCCTACCCGCTCCAACGACCACTACACGCTTCTTTGGGGGACTTGACATGATAGCTAAGAGTCAAGCTGGTTTACAGGCACAGCCCCAAGATGTAGTTGCCAGACGATGGCACCTGACGAGATAAGAGTCACTACTATGTTTGATTTACACACCGAGAAACCGTACAGGTCATGTGTATTCGAGCAACTTTGACTAAGGGAAGAGAATAGTCTCAGTACATGAAGCACAATGCGAGTACTCACGGCAAGCTTGATTCCTCTCAATGACTCTGCAATCTGAGGTATGGCGCATTGTGTGTGAACCGGTATCATCATTTGAAGGTGACAAGAAGCTATGTAGCCCGCCCTACTATCTAGAAGACCATCATCGCGCGTACGCCTAGAACTGCTAGCGAAAAGGGAGCTTGTTTTCCTCTTAGCCAGAATATAAATGACTTCTTTCAAGGAGACATCGAGAAAAAAGTGATAAGGTGCTGGCTGGAAGAAAATCGTGCACAAAATGATCGAACAACTTATACCCAAACAGTTTGAACTCCGCCATATGCGGGAAGTGAATCGACATCTGACCGGGCCGGCCAATATACGCAGGTGGCGGCAATGCTCGTAATGTGGTCATAATAATTGTTTCCGTCTCATGCGCAGAAGGGCACATCTCATCCGCAACTTCCATGAAGTTCAATTCGCCACTCCCTCAGCCTTTACCTAAGGAATGCCAGAAGGCTGCTCAGATATGTAAGTTCGATTTCCATGTACCCGAGTCTCAAACGCTCATATATAACAGTCAAATCATTCGTCGATGGCGGGAACAATGGCTTGGACGGAGTAAGGGCCTCCTCTGGACCTCCGGATATGTATGAGAGCTCATGGTACGTTATGATAGGTCATACCTCGAAGTGTCCTTGAGAACGCCAAGGGCTTTGCGATCTTTACCGTATTCAAGGCCGGGTTCTTGTTCTCGGCGCGCGCAGGCAGTGGAATAGTGATAGCGAAGCTGCAAGACGGAAGTAGGTCGAGATATATTCTTCGTCTGGCAATCATTTACACAATTCATAGCATGGAGTGCCCCTAGCGCCATTGGTACCGCCGGTGTTGGTGTCGGTGGCCAAGCAGGAGCTGAGATGACTGACTTCCTCTTGGTGCTTAACTCTCGATCGGTGAGCTTACTCCCTTTGCTTATGCGTCACAAGTGGGACTAACTGGGTATTAGGCTGTAGTGAGTACGCAGATCATTTCCGGAAGGCCCTTTGCTCACAGACCCTGCAGCAATCCTTCATGGCGGCCGGATCGCTGACGCTCGGTGGAAACCTGAGTATTGCAGTGGGCCCCTTAGGCCGAAATGGAGAAGCGCTCGGCTCACTCAATACGAAGGGCAAAGTGGCCGCAATGTACGTTTCTTACGCCATCTTTGCGGACTTGGAAGACTCATTTCTTGCAGGTACACGTACTCGAAGACGAGAGGTCTCTTCGGCGGCGTATCATTGGAAGGTTCAGTTATCGTTGAGCGTCAAGATGCCAATGCGCAGGCATACCGGTCAGATGTCTCCGCAAAGATGTTGCTGAGCGGCTCTGTGCCCCCTCCGGACTGGGTACAGCCATTCATTCGCACACTTGAGTCACTGACAGGCCTACCAGGCAACCGCCGCTGGGTCAACGAGCAGAACGCACGTTCGGATGCCGAGTACATCTTTGGAGGTGTCGAAAGCCCGCGTAATGAAAATGGTCCCCCCACTAGACCAGGCATGGGTAGCAGGAAAAGCAGTTTAACCTCCTACTTCGATTTCAGCGAGGATCCAAACCAGGCAAGCCCGCCAATTACCGGGAGGAATCGGTCAGCCACACTACCGAGCACTCGAGAGCGAGAGCAGGAGCCCGAATCTACAACAAACTTCTTTGCCACGAAGTTCGATTCCGACTTCAATCCGAACGACGCGCCACGTAAAGGCCCACGGTCGAGTGCCACGGGTTCTCCGTTTGGCGACCGCGACGAGTACCCATTTAAGAGCGCCGGCTCGACCCTGCCAACACACAAGCGGTCTGTCAGCGCATACACGCCGTCCTCATCGCTGCGCTTTGGCAAGACGCAGACGAACCCGTTCAGAGAAGACTCATTGTACCGCTCCCCTGTATCATTGGACGCCCCTAACGACCTCGACGAGGATTACGATGTCTTTGGAGCACCAACCTCGAATGCTACGAAGTTCCAGCCAAGCGGTCCTCCCCCGAAGTTGACTCCCAAGGCAGAGTTAAATCGGCCCCTCCAGCCGCATGAAGGGGTCGCTCGGGCGATTGCTCTATTTGACTTCAAGGCAGTTCAGGTGTGCACCGTACCGTATCTTGCACCATAATGATAGCTGATCGAATGTCGTGTAGTCTGGAGATTTGTCTTTTACAAAGGGTCAAGTAATCACTGTGACGTCGATGAGCAAGAATACCGATACATGGTGGACCGGCAAAGTCGATGGACGCACGGGCATTTTCCCTGCCAACTTCGTCGAGGTTGTTTAATAATAATATCGCGTTCGCGATTGCTATCCAGGAATCTCTCGTCACCACATACTAATGCATGGTCTTATGGCCAATGTGTACCATCTATGCATGTATTCCTAGATAGCTAGTGTTGTATTCTCTCTGTATATAGTAATGTGTATCTGCTGTCGCATCGTCTCAACGCATGAAGGCAGTGTTCAATGGTCAGTCTCCCTCTAGTAATTGGAACAACAGAAGTTATCTTCAAATTAAGACATCGAGACTACGTAAATGGGATCAATAATGTACACCAAGCTATCAAACAGGAGGGGATAAATTAACGTCTAACATCGTCCTAACCAAGCCTACCAAACATCAGCCCAAGCTACCACAACTAATAAACAAAGATCCTCAGATAAACAATGCCCTATGCGCGTGCGTTCCGCCTGACGGAGCGTTCAAGCGCAGTCAACATGTCGTTGACCCTGTCCCGCGCATCCTCAAGCACAGCACCGAGCCTCTCGTCCTTCAACAGTTCCGCATCAAAGTCGAACGCCGACGAGGCCAGCGCCGCACGGAGCGACACATGCATCGCCAGGTTCTTGCGGGACGGCGACGGCGGCGGCGAGAGGATGACCGACACGGCCGTCGCGCACGAGGGGAACGTAGACGGGAAGATGCGTCTGTAGATCTGCGTCGCATTGAGCAGCGTGCGGATCTCGGCTTCGTCGTTGCGCGCGAGGTCGTGCTCGTCGACACACCCGAAGTCCTCGGGTGCGACTTCGTTCCGGCCGAGGCGGGAGGCAAAGTCTTCGGGGGAGCAGAAACCGGTGTCCCAGATGCGCTCAAGGAGGACGGCGAGCTCGGCAGTGCGCCCGCCGATGGCTTTGCCCGCTCTTATGGTCTCCAAGCGGTCCTGGTCATCGCGGTCTTCCTGCTCAGCATCGTACTCAGCAGGAGCGTCGTCCGCTTCGTATCCATAGCCATCGTCTTCTACGCGGCTCGGGATAACAGTGCGAACGAACATCGCCGCTGCGTGCTTGCGCAGACGTTCACGGGTCAAGATAGCAGCCAAGATACCGAGGGGAGTACGCTTCTCGCAGGCTGCACACCGACCCTTTCGCTCGTGATCATGGAAGCGCTGCCACTTCGCGAGCCATTCGGCTGCGTCCTCCACCGACATGTTCGAGAGGACGATGCGCTCGTACGGACGAAGGACTTCCTGCTTCTCGGCACGAGTCCACAGTTCTGTCGCCTTAGAACGCGAGATAGGGAGGATGATGAGGGCGAGGGTGGTCAAGTCTGAAGTGGAGGTCGCGAAAGTCGAGACGTGCCAAGCCATGCACCAGTACGTCTGCAGACGAGTGGCTCTCGAGACAGATTCTGTAGAGATCGTTAGCATGTAGACATGTGAAGTGACAAGAAATGCGGCGAACCGTTGAATGCAATCAACTCTCCGAGCCTGACCCATGCACGCTGTTCCAGCTGATTCATCTCCAGGCCACGGTCGATGCGGGCGGCCTTGATGACACTCTGCATCAAGCCCAACACTCCGGTAGTGACGCCGAGAGCTTGACGCAGACGAGTAGCCTCATCTGGAGAACCCCTTGCCACTGGTGAGAGGGCGTCCATGAGCAGCGCGCGCTGATAGCTCTGCGCTTTCGAAGGCACGAACGCTACAGCGGCCGGTTCGGCAGCGTTGTTGTGGTTCCACGAGAACGACGAACGGAACTTCTGCAGGACCCCTGAGGCGAGTCGGTTACGGCGGAGCGCGCCAGTCAGCCAGGGGAAGACGATGTAGAAGAAAACTAGTGTGGACACCAGCAGATGGAAGGCCTGCACCAGCTCGTTCGTAGAATAGCCGGATGAGACAGTAGTGGCGGATGCGGTGGGGACCATGCTTGGGTGAGCATTGAGAACGACACCGTGATGTGAGTGGTTTTGGTCAGGGTTGCGATGCGACCGACCGAATGACGAAGCGAGAGGGGAGTTGAAGACGGAGAAGAACGCGAATGCTGCGAGGAGGTACTGTTGGGTTGGTTGAGCAGTTGCCGGGGCAGCACCAGGCTCCTGTGACTGTGGCTGCATGGGCTGATAGGCAGGCATGGCGCCCTCGATAGGTTGGAGGGTGATCGGCGCAGAAACCACAGGTGGCAAAGGAATCTTGCGCGGTCGACCACGCTTCCTCTTCTCTGGCACCGCGCCCGGTGCGAGAGGTGCAGGAGGCGGCGGTGCTGGTTTCACAACCTTCTCCTTCTTGGGAGCCTTTACGACCTTTGCCTTCTTGCGAGCACGACCCTCCTCTCCTTCCTCGCCGTCACTATCGTCGCCGTCACCGTCCTCATCGTCACTGCCCCCGGCCGCATCGCCGAGTTCGATCTCATCAGTCTCGTCACCGCCAAACTTGTCCTTCCATTCCCGTTCCCATTCCCTGAGAAGTGCCGGACCACCGACGAGGCCGCTCACAAGCGATCTTAGGCCGTCCTGCTCTCGTTTGAGGCGGGCTTCACGCTTCTTGAGGACTCTATACTCGGTTTGGTCAGAGCACTGCAGGGTAGACAATGCAAAAGGTCGTACCGAATGTACTCCGTAGCCTTTCCGAGAACGTTGGCCTTGCTCATCTTCCTGGCAACCTTCACACCGTCAACGAAGCCTCGTGAATCGACAACGTCGTTATAAGGTGAAGGAGCGCCATTCTTGAGCTCCAAAACGCGGAGAGCAGGAACGGCCTGCTTAAGACCAGTAATCCTCGCATTCAGGTTGGTACGGTAACGACGTTCAATCGTTGTGTGGCTCGTCTTGGGACGGCCGCTAACGCCAATGACGACGGACGGCTCGGGCTTTGGACTTGCGCTTGCGCTAGATGAGGTAGAGTCGGATGGAGATGAAGCCACTGGAGACCCTCCAGAGATGAAGTCTATCGGCGGAGAGGCTCGCTTAACGACAGGGGGTGAACTGGGCCTCGCAAGGCGGGGGATAGCGACCTTGTTCTGGTTATGGATGCTTGCGGCCGCAAGCTGCTGAACCTGCGCACTGACCGGTACAGCAAGCGTTACTCCTGCGCTTTGACGGACTCGTTGAGCGAGTTCGTAGGCAGGGTCCGACTCGTTGAGAGAGTAATCACCATAGTCGCTGCTAGCGCTACTAGACGAGCTGCTAACTGCAGATTGTGGTTCCAGTATCGGGGAAAGGGAGGCGCCGGATGAGGAAGAGGATGAGGTGATACTGAGACGACGACCAGTGCCGGGTTCGATGTTATTTGCCTGAGGCCATGCTTGATTCGCAAAGATGGACGCAGCCATTAGATCATCCATACTCGACGGAACGTAAGGATTTTCCGAGGACATCGGTTGTGTGAACATGGACGTATTGAAATGTAGTGCGCTTGGGTCTACCGCCATGGTCGGGTCGAAGTCGAGATCCATAGGAAATGAGAAGTCAAAATTCTGAGCAAGTTCAGCGGCTTTGGGGTCTGTAGTGGTCCAAGCAGACATTTGCGACCAATCGTCTGAGTTGTTCTCGCCGTTAGAAGACTCCATATTCTGCGTTATAGTTTGCAGAAGTAATTCCAATGTTTCCTGGCTGTCAAACGCCATGGGGTCGGAAGGTTCTGTCTTAGACAGCTGTTCGGGAGTCTGGACAGAGAGCGCAGGGGAGCCCGTAGACGAGCTGGCCGACGATAGTGGGGGCGAGGCCATGGTCGTCGCGCAAGGTCACGGTCAAGAGAGAACAGACACAACAAGCTCGAAATCGGCCCACTTTCATTTCATGATCTTCATGAGGTCACGTGGGTGGCGCGTCTATCAGTGCCCCCGGATACCTCGGCATTGCAGAGCGCAGTCACTCTTCACCTGTTTTGATAATTCCGCCGTCATGCTACTTCCGCGCCGCACAAACCACCGCCATACATTGCCTGAGCACTGCTCCTGATTTATCTCCAGTGTAATTTGCACGGTGGGATGATATCTTCGGCGCGTCGCAGTGACTGGTGTCCTGGTCGGTGGCAACTTGAAATGGCCTGCTTCCATCTTGCTCGGAGCGCAGGCTGAGTAGCTGGGTGGCACGATCTGGGGCTATACTGTCACTTTTACGCTTAAGCTTCAATACATCTTATCGTACCATGTTCACTACAGTATCCGGGTTGGAACGATAAATGTCCGGTGAGTCCAATTCTGCCCATTCCTTCAAACAAGGCCCGTTCCGCTACTAGATACAAATGTGCTGCTGTATTGACATCGTTAGCCTCAGCCAGTCTCAGCTTATGGGTATAGCTCCATGGCGGCAACACCTGCTTCAATGCTTGTAGCATAACACAAAGAAGCAGAGTGAGGCGCATCTCCGCTGCCTCCTGCAAGCTCCTAAATTGTCTTGTGTCCAGGAGTATTACCTCGACGAACAGACTAAAGCCTTTCCAGATAGGCACCTCTACGACGACGATTACCAGACGATGGAGACAACGCGCAATGTGCCCTCCAGCGTGCAGTCTTGTCTCGTCTGCCTCATTTCGTCTCCACGCTCCCTTCCTGAGGCAGTGGGGATTGGATTGCGGCCTAGGTTCGTCTTGTTCTCTGTTTGACTTGCCTTTCACCCATGGCTAACCTGTTCTTTCTCGATATATGGTTAGACCTTATACTCGTCGACCCGTCGTGTGCGTCGTAGACGACTCGGCTTGTTGACCTTCGATAATGGTCAGCCCTTGTACTATATTATTGTATCGTTCTACTTCCCGAATATTTCGCAGCGTCTCAGGGAGATCTCAGTGGTATGGCACATACACATTCCACTGGATCTTGGCGACACAAACTGTACACCCTGTAGAGCGCGAATCATAACTGTGGCAATCCTATAATTCGTACGATCACAACAGCATCTCATCATGTGGACGAATGATGAACTGCTCACAGTGGGCGCGTCCTCATATTAGTTGTCATGGCCGCCTTGAGAGGCAAATACACTGCCTCCGAGCAACCCAACATCAACAGATCCTGGATTGCCGCAGACGATCCCAACCCTTCGATTCATTAGCTCGACTGGCTCGACACTTTCTTTCCACTCTTTCCATCGCTCCAGACGTGTCCGCGACACCTACTATGAGCTATGCTTAGATTTTTCGTGGTCCTCTTGGCCGGATTTTCTCTTTTATTTTCGTGTTCTCTGGCTCAGAACTTTGCAATCCCTTCGACTTGGCGGGTAGGCCTCCTGCAGAACGTCTCAAATCTGAGTCCACTCACCGTGCTCTAGAAACCGACATCTGGCACCACTCGTAACGACCGGATTACGCTGGTGAATGGTCTGTTAGACACTATCTTACCAACGTTCAATAGTAGTAGCGGGCTACTTGATGGTACGTGTATCCTCATAGATCCTATCGCGAGCCCGCCCAATGATCGTCTCTTCCAGGGCTCACCTTCACTCAAACCGCGAGTCTGTTGTGCGCAATGGCGACTGGCGACATGATCAACTCGTCGACTACAAACCACGACGCAGTCACAAAGAGTCTGAATACAGTGTTCACCCAGACGACTGATTTGCTAACATCCTCGTGAGTCCTTCCGCGCTGCCTATCTGTCCTCTCAAATTTAAGTCTTGCCTATCAGAGTGAGCACCATACCATGAAGCTTTTCTGTGTCTAGCTCATTTAGTCGACGACGCATCCAGGTGGTGAACAGTGACCCTGCGTACGTGTTCATTTCATACCCGGTCACCCCCCAGCTTACATTTACTGCGCACACAGATTGTGGGGCCTTGCTGCTATAGATTCCTACAGAGCGTATAAGGATAAGAACTCTCTGGACTTCGCAGCCGCGATGTGGGAGCAGTTGACCAAGTATATGATCACGCCTGCGAACGCTGCAGCCGGATCACATCCATTGAAATCCGTGTCTATTCCGTCTACTTGTAATGGAGGTTCGTTATATCTGCGTTCTTCTTGTCTATGTAAGCTAAGTGCCTTCTTGCACAGCGACCACTGCTGGCGGAGTATTCTATGTGTGTTTCCATGTTTGGACAGAAGTTACATTTGGAGCTGATCTGTTCGTCCCATAGCTGACATCTTCGGCGAACACGGACGTCAATGGCGAAACAGTCGCGTATGTTCATTTACTTCTCCCGCCTTAGACTTACAGAACTTACTCTCGTTGCAGGGCTTACATGGCGTGAGTACCTTTACACCATCGAACTTGTCACTCGTGTTCATTTTACAAGTCTATCTGCGCATCTTTACGAGGCTACATCCAATCCACAGTACCTCAACGCCACAGAGATGTCAGCCAATTTTATCGCGACACAATTATACAACGGCGTCGTCATCCTCGACACAATCACAGTCACAAATTGTCTTACCACCACGGACGTCGTCACATATAATTCCGGGTTCACCATAGAAGGGCTTAGCATCCTGTCGGCGAAGAACTCGACATACACTACCTTGTGGGTGTCACTTTCAGGCGTTGTCATGTTGCGGTGCAGATTCTTACTTCATTCCGTGTCTGCAGCCTTAACGACTTGATCGCTACGGCTATCCCGAACACGGCGTGGACGAACTCCTCGGACGGTATCATCATAGAAGGTTCGTCTATGCTTATCTATCCTGTATATTCTCGTCTCAACATGTAATCACAGGACCGAAAAGCGCAACCGATGCAAATACGAACGATTTCGGACAAGCTCTGAAATGTGCGTAGACTACTCTCTGGTGCCGCATGCGTCTTTGTCTAACAAATAGTGCAGCCATTCTCATTCGAGGGCTGTACGAGGCCTTCATCCGAAGCTCAAACGGATCTGTGATCGCAGACCTCATTAGTAGCTTCATCACCGTACAGGTAAGTATCCGTACTGTACCATCTCGCCTTTTTTTCCACAGCTGATCGGGATGCCGGGCAGTTCAATGCTCTGCAGGATCTGGCGTCCAAACCCGGCAGCAACATGTACTCATCGAGATGGGAAGGCCCACCTCCTCCTGATATGCAACCGTGGGGGCAGCTGGCTGCTTTAGACGTCCTGAATGCAGCTGTTGGCATAGCTCTTCCTTCCGGCCCCAATTCTACTCCCAGGTGAGAGACACCCCTTAGTGCCTACTAACATGGAACATACCTGACATCCATTACAGCACCGGCACCGGCAACGGAACGGTGTCGCCTTCCTCTATCAGCCCTAGCAGCGGAGGGTCACCGCCCTCACAAACTGGGGGCACTAGTGCTCCAGATAATGACCCCAACACCAACTCCCATGCCCACACCGCGGCTATCGCGGGGGGCGTCGTCGGCGCCGTAATACTCTTAGCCCTCATCGCTCTCTTCTTCTTCCTCAGATTCCGCAAACATCGTCGCCAGGACTATATCCGCTCCGCTCTAGAAGAGACAGCCGTCCCGTACGCTGCCCCTCCCCATACGACAGACACGCACGGTTCCATGGTGCAAACCTCTGACCCCTTCGCCGCGGGCTTGATCATGAACTCGACGTCTCCGAGGCGGACACGGCACGATACAAACGGGAAACGCTCCTTGGCTGAGCTCTACTACGCCCCCGAAGCCGGTTCATCGCATGACTCGTCGCATATGTTATCACCAAAAGAGTCTGATAACCCACCCACTGTTGCATCATCGACAAATGAGGCACCCCCGCCACCTGAAGCCAGTTCGAGGTCGAATGCCGAGGCTGAGAGAAACACCAACGATCTAGCGGCTGTACCTGCTCTCATTGAGAGGCTGAACATGATTATGTCCCGCTTGCCACCCGGAGGATCGGAAGACGAAGCACCACCGGAATATGAGGGATAGCGAGGCAAGGGATTGTGATTTTATTTTATTTTATCTTGTTGATTGGGTTGGAGGCAAAGACCATCGAGGTTTGATGTAGTGACAACCTGTATCCTTACTCCTGCGAGCAGAAGTTGTACTAATTATGTGTACTTTATTTGCTTGATCGCACCGTACCCAATGGGGGGATCTGGTCCATTGTACTGTGGTTGTGGTGGTTCGCAGTCAAGCACTCATGGAACGCCACTTACAGGTGCATGAGGCTTAGGTCGTATTTGGGTGAAGCGAAAGCGAAGATGCGGTAAAGAATACATAGCGGATGTCACGATAACAAATGATAGCCTATGCCTTGGGTGCCGCTGCCGCCGCCGCCTTAGCATCCTCAGCAGCCGCAACCGCAGGGTTCACCTTCTTGCCGTCCTTCCACCTGACACGCGGAGGGGGTGCACGGTTGCGACGACCCTCACGCGAACGTACACGGACGACTGGAAACTTCGTCAGGATAAACTGACATAGATTAAGTATGGTACATACCGTGTGAGTGGATAGCACACGAGACGCAGTACGCGATTTTGATGTACAGCTTGGGGATAACGTACTCTGCACAAGGGAGAACGGTTAAGATCCAACGGGGGTACATAAAAAGTACTACGTACCGGAGTAGATGCTGGCCTCGCTGATATCACGGACAGCCGCGCTTTCGACCATGTTCCTCACGGTGAAACGCTTGATGGCCTTGTCCTTTCCAACGCAGCGCGAGCAGTTCGAGCAACGAACAAAGGTGACGTGGCCACGTCCCTTCTTGTTGCGTCCATTATTTCTTCTCTTCTTGGTCTATAGAACGAGAGTTTCAGCAAGGTCGCCCAAGTGCCGCCGAGGGTTCATCCAAAGACACGAGTTGCCATCCACCCTCCATTGCAAGCAGAATCATGCTCTTCATCTCCGCAACAGTGTCCATCGGGCCTACAGAGGCGTAGAATGATGCTCACCATCTTGAAAGTACGTCGGGTGTCTTGAGGAAAAGCGAGGGAGGCCCGACGACGACGATACTGAGCGCGCTTGCCTGGAGCTTACCAGATCCACGGCCGCTTGCCCGAAATAGGTAGATCACGTGCCTGAACAATGTTCGGCAGTCCGTTATAGACGCTCTAAGTCTGGCCTTGTTCAGTACAATAACGTCGACATTGTTCGCAACGACCATTGTTTTCGGCCATTGATGTTACCCCTTCTGAGGCCAGGCACCAGGCCATATAAGTATGCAACCTCTACAGAGATGTCTCCCCCTGCTTTTCAGCATTACGCCCTCTGTTTCGTCCCTTTAGAGCCCGGTGCTCTCACCCATTCGCCGCGGCCACTTATCATTATCAATACCCGAGGCGTGCCTCATATTCGGACCGACTGCACATTTCACGACTCCTTCTACAATGAATCATCTCCTGGTTTTTCTTGTCGCAACCTTGACAGCTTCGCTGACTCTTGGTCAAGCCACAAATTCCAACGCAACGACAATCTTGCACCAGAACGCGCTGGATGCTCAGATTCTTAACGCGCAATTTCAGCACATCAATCAGACCGACCCTTGTAGTGGTGCGTACCACGTCCACTACGTTATTAACTACCTGACCCGTGTCGTTAGTTGGTCAAACAGCCTGCGTAGCAGGTGTACCCGCGCTCTGCCAATCCGGTACCTGGCAGCTCAAACAGTGTAGTACAGCGCAGTCATGCCTGGCATTACCCATGGTAGACACCCCCGGAACAGTATGTATCACGTCTTTTTCTAAGCTTTACTGGCGTTGACCATCGCGTATAGTTTATTGCCTGCGTGAGCGATTCACAAGCAAGCTCCATGTTCCAGCGAGCGGGGGTTACTGGTGGCCCCATCAATAACAACACGAACTCTACTGTTCCGTTGCCTACCATGCCTCCGGTATCCAATCCCTCAGCTACCACTATCAATCCATCGGCTAGTGCGACTCCTACCGATGATCCCGGCGTGGCTGTAGTAACTGTGACAGTCACTATACCAGCTCCATCTGCTCCCACCGACTCACCGAACTTTACAACCATAATCTCACCTGAGGAGGCAATGGGCGTTATTCGAAGCGTCATAGCACACGGGGGGACTATAATATCTTCTTCTGCTACCGCCACTTCGGCTCCCACAGCACTGCCAGACAACGCTGTAGGCACAAATAGTAGCTCAACGCAAGCATCAGCTACTCCTCACTGTGATATGACAGGCTCCAGTTCGGATTTCATGGGTGCACCCCAAGCTACGCCAACTCCAAGCTCGACGTATTCTTATAAACGTTCTTTGCATGCTAGACGTGCTATTCGTCGTGGTTCCAGACTATTGTAGCTATTACCATCTGTATCGATATTAATGTAGCCTACTTCCATAAGTGAAGCTGTATCATTTATTCGCCGAGTGATTTTGAACCATCATGTAAGCGCCCGCTTTGTGGCGTCTCCCAATTCAAGATCCAGTTTTTCTCCGTGAATGTGTGGATCGTAAATTTCTGAGCGCGACGAAAATTCATTCCATTATTTGCAGTAAGTGCCATTATGGGTTCTCTTCCATTCTATACCTGAACGCGTGTAAAGATATTTCGAGGACATCGAGCTCAGACATGTTCAAATTCGACTTCGAAATTGATGAAGATCCTGAAGTTCAGGAGCTGTTAGAAACCCAGAAAAACACAAACGAGAATGTATCTGCAAGTGAGCCTGCAAGTCAGGGTGATATAGCAGGAAGTAGCACAGCAGCCTCTTTCCAGGAACACCCGTTGGATGCTCTCGTAAGTTATACTTGCAGCCATGAGATCTGTTACTGACTTAAAACCATCATTTTAGCTCAAAACACTTCCGGGCACTATCTCATTCTCCCCATTACACATCTCAACGCCAAAGGGCGGATCACTAACATTGCCCAGAAGAGATCTATTCGATGCACGTTTCCAGTTGATATCAAATTCATCACTGGAAGAGCGGAATGAAGAACAAGTACCCGAAGTTGACGAACTTCAATTCGTGGAGGCACCTTCAGATCTCATTCCCGGAGTCTACGAAGGAGGATTGAAGACATGGGAGTGCAGCCTGGATCTTGCGGGCTACCTGGGTGATTACCTTGACTCTCAAGCTACTCGATCCACTATACTTGGCAAAAGAATCCTGGAGGTAGGCTGCAACATCATGAATAGCCTTCTGAGTAATAGATTCTTGTTGCTAGCTGGGCAGTGGCACCGCCATACCATCGATGCGCCTCATTCACGAAGCCTTCTCGCAGCCACCAAACTCAGATCGACGCACCGCAATTCATATGCAGGACTATAACGAGCTCGTGTTCCGGCTTGCTGTACTCCCTAACATCATCTTGACATGGTGTGCGTATTTCCGCGCCCTATCACCTTGTTATCCACTTAGTTTCAAATCCGGTCAGATATGTCCCCTGCGTCAGCCACATTCCGAGAGAGCAACCCTCATAGGGAAAGCACAGACGAAGACGAAGACACCCTTCCCCCAGTGGACCCCACCCAGTCTGGCGACCTACCACTGACACCCGCGCTCATCACCGCATTTCGACAATCGCTGGACGGTTATAACATCGAGATCCGATTCTTCTCTGGGTCATGGGAGACCTTCGACTTGAGCACCGCGGGTGGGAAGTACGATGTCGTACTGACCTCAGAGACCATATATCGTATCGAGAGTCTGCCGCCCTTACTTGACCTGATGTGGAGGGCTTGCACACAACGCACGAAGTCTCTCGAAGAACTCACGAGCGACATGACGATGTCCTCAAAGGAAGCCAACAGTGACCCAGAACACCTGTGCATCGTCGCCGCCAAGCTCGTGTATTTCGGAGTGGGAGGCGGCGTGACTGAATTCATCGACGCCGTCCAGGGTGCGAATAGTAGCAGCTGTGGCAGACGCCCGGGTACGGTGGAATCAGTGTGGAAGAAAGATGAAGGAGTCAAACGGGTTATTTTGAAGGTGCACTGGAAGTAAATGTAGTAATATATCGAAACATGATGCTGTACAACAAATGCACGACAACAAAACATCTAAGAAAACCAGACATGTGGTAACAGTGAATGGAAAAGTATCAATCATCGTTGGCAGCCTTCTTGAGGATATCTTGCCAATCCAGGGCGAGCTTCGTCAGGGTTTTGCTTCGTGCTGTGGCGTATCGTCAGCGACGTGTTACATGCAGTCAAATGCATACTCACCAAAGAGACTGAGCACATCTTTGAGAAGATCGCGTTTGGAGAAACCAGCGACCGTCGGCGACCAGCTGTCATCTCGACCAGGCCGCCTATACCACGATGAGCGACATTGCAACCAGAACAGAAACAGCGACATACCAGTACGTCGGGCCAAACAACTCTTTCACAAGCTCCTCCGCTTTCGCGCGGAACCCTTCATCAGCAATTTTCTTTGAATACAGCAGAAGCGCATGCTTGTACTCCGGCGGACTGTCCAGATTCCTAGCAGCATGCATCCGGGTCTCCAAATGCCCCAGGAACAGCGCCGGGCCCCACCACGCAGGACGCTCCTTCTCGCTATCGGGCAGCGGCGCGATCTCGCCAACATAGCCTTCCAGAGCACTGACTGTCTGCCTCTGTGATACATGCCTGCCCCACCACGCGTCTGAGCCTTCGGCATACCAGCTGTCCGCGAGCTTCGTCCAGCTGAGCAGGGCCGCATCGTAGGAGTAGATGACACTGGAGGTGAGCTTGATGACGGGGCAGCCATTGGGGCGGATGTAGGCGGATGTGATGGTCACGTTCGGCGTGTTGCCAAGTATAGGCTGCACTGATGTGGGAGGGAAAAGGGCTTTTTGTTGCTTGACATCCCTAAGGTATGCTAGATCAAAATAGCTGAAGTGGATCTGTGTACGAAAAGTACTTACCATGCGTGTAGCTGGCCGCTTACGGTCAGTACGAGCAAGCTGTTCTTTGCTCCATGTATTTGGGAACAAGGGTCGCCCAATGACATGACAGGCATTACCCTAAAAGCTCGCATAAGCCAACAAACCTGCGAAATAACCATCAAATATACATACCGTCTACCAGTGGGAGAATACACATGCAAAGAACCGTCTTGCAAACAAACAGCGCAGAAGGATGTTGTAGCGGTGAGCCCCAATACGGGCAAGGGCACATAATCAAGCCACTGCGTCTGCTTCCCGCTCACATATATGACCTCGAAAGATGCTACAAAGAGACGAAGTCAGGATGCAGCACAGTACTACGCGCGCAAATTCACTTACATCCATCCTCAGAATTCCGACACTCCAATACGTCATCTGTGCCTTCAACTGAGACTTTCAAGTAGTTCAGCAACGGAGGCCACGGCACACGACCCGCCAACGGATGTTCAGCGGACCAAGCCAGTCCAACTCCACTGCCACTCGCGACCTTCGGTGGCGCAGCAAGTTCCCGAACAGGCACGGCTTCACGAATACGGTCGCCCCCTAAAGTGCGGGCCTTGCTGGGCCGATCATCGGGGAAGTCCATCGCACTCGACTTTCGCTTCCCCCTGCCTTGCGTGTCCAATGCACTGATGGTGACCTCGGTGCTCATGTCTGCGTCGTCGCCGAACGGATAGCTGAGGTCCAGTCCCATGTCGTCGTCCAACATCCCGCCTCCGAACGAGCTCCTGGATATCGAGGGCTCGAAAGAGGATGAGGCCGCAGCACGGGAAGGGACGATGCCGGCGATTTCATGGAACGAACGTCCGTTGGTTTTCTGTGCTGTGTTGGAGGAGGATATGAGGGAGGAGTGGTTGGCAGCTGAGGGTATGGCGGCACTCGGAACCGAGCCGAAGGTAGAGAGGGGAACACGTTTCTTGTTGCTGCGCTTCGCCACAAGCTTGTTGATGTGCTCGCCACCTCCGCTAGCAGAGCCAAAGCCACCGTCTTGCGCGTGCGCTGGTGGCGCAACTGATACACGTCCAGGTGATGGCGGGGGTGTCATACGGGGATCTGTAGCTGTAGGTTGATGTTGGAAGCCGTCTGGCAGAGGAGGGGCTGTGAATCCGAATTTCTTCAAATACTGTTCTTGTGCCGAAGGCGGAGCTATCCCTTCCAGTTCTGAAGCTTCGAAATTGAAGACCGCCATGGTTCCGTCAGAGGATACAGCGTATAACGTGAGGCCATCGGACGACCTACATGGTGGTTTGAGCACAAGTTCATTTAAGATTCAGGAAGATGAGAGCAACTTACCAACTCAGATCCATGATCTGACGCTCAAAAACGTCCTTCGCTACAACAAGCGGCCGTGCCGACTTTGTTTGCCACACAGACACCGAACGGTCGTCTGCACCGAGAGCAACAACTGAACAGATGTTTGACGCCACCACTGGACTAGATGTGTCGCGAAGGAATATATGAGGGTTGTAGGCCTTGTTTCGGCAAGTTAGACACATGAATAGGGGCGGAAAACAAAGACACTTACGGCAACTTCAACAGTGTTTTCATGTCCGACAAGGCTGATCTCCGAAGTCCAAGTGTTACGAGCAATGACGGCAGCGATGAACACGTATCCTTTGTTGTTGGTGGCGTTGGAGGCGGTGATATGTGCACCATCTGGAGACCAACTGGGGGGTAAAATTGTGAATATGTGATATTAAGAGAATGAAATAGCGTAATGAATACCTAAGGCGTCGGAAGAAAGTACCAGGTGAGTCTTCAAACGGCTTCTTGACTTCAGCCTCCAGTTCCCAATCGGTCGTGCGCCACACTTTGACGGATCTATCGTCCGACTGCGTAGCCAGAAATTCACCGACCGGATCCCAACAAACACCCTTCACGAATCCTTGATGTTTGTCCAGTCTCCGAAGACGCTCTACACTGGTCAGAACGCAGCACTAGGATATGTATGGTGTCACTCACCAAGGGTGAACCCGCACCAGATCAACACTTGGGAGTCGAGCCCAACAGACGCCAAATACCTGTCCCCCGGTGACCATGCAACATCTGTTACATCTACAAAAGTGTGAGTCGTGGTTCGCTGCGACACGCGTCGTGTACATACCGCTCTCGTGACCCGGCAAGCGTTTCAGCGGCTTCCATCCCTCTACGTTTATTTCATCTGAACCCCACACCTTCCCACGTGCTGTCCTATTACAAGAGTGAGAAAGAAGAGCAGCCTTTTACACGCAGTAACTCACGGGTCCAGATCCCATATCATGATAATTGCATCGTCGCTGCCACTCGCGAGCCACCGTCCGGAGTGTGCCCACCTCACCGTCAACACAGGGCCGGTGTGCATGGCGAGCGTGCATAGCGATTTCGGCGGCCGTCCGGATAACTCGGAAGCAGGATTTAGGATGGGCTTCGTGCTCCATATTCGCACTTTCGCGTCGAGTCCTCCTGTGGCTATTCGGGAGCCGTCCGGATGTACATGACAGGAGAAGACGGAGAGACGCTTTGACTGCTCTTTGCTTGAGGAATCTTAAGCACGTCTCAGAATTTAGTATACCGACGTCAAATTTGGAACACACGAACCGTTGTGTACAACCCAAGACGGTTTCGTGAACTTCATTACGAGGAAGGTACAATAGGATAAAGTTAAATTAGGCGAGATGTGTTGTGCAGGAACAGTACAAGCGCGTTTATGTGGGTGTGAGGAAGCTGCACCGTTGGGCCGGCGGCCTGTCCTGAGGAGGTGGCGGTAGCGGGTCGAAGTTGAGTGAAATGAAGGAGCGCCGAAAGCGTGCACTGACCGTGCCAGTGATCGCGCGCCACATCCCGCTGCATTACCATATATGGATATCCGCAGAAACTTATATGTGATCGCCCGCACACAGGTGGGCTCTTCCTGTCGATCATGTACTACGATTGTCTACCCACCACCACTTCGCTGCATACCACGGTGTGGGCGAGAAGATATGTCGGCTTGGATCCTCCGATGCTACCTACCCCGTGCAGACAACCTCTAAGCTATTTAGAGGTCGTCGGCACTGGAAGTTGCGGATCGGACGATTTGAGTCGTGGACGGTGACGATTCGAGTGTCGGCTACACGGCGAGCTCGGCGACGGCACAGATGCACTCCACAATGCAAGCCGACTCGTAACGGACTCGAATGTGGCCCCTACCTATATAGTACGGGCCTTGAACAGAGGAGTCGGGTTCTACCTTCGCAGCTTCACACATTCATCATCCACCATCGCCACTGATTACTCTACTCTACACTACTATATCCACCTACTTTCTGCTTAAAGTTCAATATGTCTGACCTTCTCTACGTCGATCTGACGTATTGCACTCTCTGCGATCGCTACTTCCCCGGCAGCGACGCTCGGAGACACCACGTTCAGGTGTCTACCAACCACCCGAAGTGCGACACATGCAATCGTCGCTTCGCCAACAAGAACTCTCTGCGGAACGTAAGTCACTTCGCATACATTCATTGCAACCATCGCATCGACATATCGTCCCTCAGCATCTCGTCATATCTCCCCGCCATAACTGGTGTGCAGTTTGCGAGAAAGACTTCAAGACTCGTGCCGGCTTTCGCGTACACGTCGAGTACGCCGCTGTCCATCGCGATGACAGCGATGACGATAGCGACGACGAGGAGATAGACGACTCGTCGGAAGGTTGGGAGGACGAACTCGGCCGCATCCAGTTCCCCAACGAAGGCGATTCGGACGCCGATGAGGGGGATGTCTCCGACGAATCGGTCGATTACTGGACGGACGACGAGAATGAGGACTTCGAAGAGGAGTTGGACGCATATGATGCGTTTGCCCCCGTACCTCCCTCGAGTCGAAGGGTGGCGACCACCACCACAGTAGCAGCCACATCGACCACCCAATCTGTCGAGCCTAAGGATCCCTTCATAGATCAAGCTGCATCCACAGAGGAAAGCATCCCTGCAGCCGGTCTGTATATCAGCTGTCCTCTATGCCTTGAAGCGCCAAAGGAAGCATGCGCGACCAAGTGCGGCCATCTCTTCTGCACCTCGTACGTTAATGCACATACTATCGCGGATCCATCATATACTCATCTTATTCCATAGATGTATAAAGACTGCTCTGTCAAAGAAGAAGATGTGCCCAGTTTGTCGCGATTTCTGCTCGTCAAGACACCTTCTAAAGATATACCTCCCGGGTTCCTTGTCAGCTCCTCCTTCCGCTTAGACAGCGTTTGGTGTTGTACACCATAGACTTATTCGGACTATACGGACTACATAAAGTAGCATATACCTTGCTGGCTATGTTGATACCTTACGCGCAATTCATACCCTCATAGACAATCCTCATAAACAATATACATATTATATATGCAGCACCATTGTTTTATTCAAAGAGGTGAACACTCGCGTTCCAACCAAGCCAGAGTCTTAAGATCGTTCTTGAGTAGCGGCGAGACCTTCTCGAGTACTTCCGCATGATAGTTATCTATCCACTTTCGCTCAGCAGCTGATAGCAGTGATACCTCAATGAGGTTCTTGTGGATGGGACACTGTACAAGTCGCAACTTCAGATTCTCTCGATCGCATATCATATCGCACGTGTATACTCACCATCGTTAGCGTTTCGAAGCCGAGGAAACCCTTGTCGCCGAAGTTGTTCGGTGTCTTGGCCTCGCGCACGACTACGACGCTCTCAATACGGATTCCGAAACGGCCATCGGCGTAGTAGCCGGGTTCTAGGTAGTCATAGTGGATCGATTAGGGATCACGGAATCGGATGTGTGAGGACCATACCGTTCGATACGGTCATCCCAACTTTGAGAGGGGTACTGTTGTACGCTGATAGTGTGCCATTCAGTACCTATTCATCATATCTATGAAGTTGCGATGGCACTCACCAATCCGCACACCAATTCCGTGAGGACCTAACGGGTCATGGAATTTCATACACGACTAATATGAATTCGGATTGCTCGACATACCTTCGTGGACGTTCAAGAAGTGACCTATGATGACCGTCAGGACATATATCAAGTAGAAGAATCGGACGACATACCAACACCATGCCCTGTCCCATGTCTGGATTGCCACTCAGAACGACCCTCATTCGTATCAACTCTTTGCTACGCACCGGAAGTCTAGAATTATCATCAGTACGGTGAAAGAGCGCTATGTAGCGAAAGTGAATGTACCAAATCCGTCTTCCCACAACGGCCGCCTCGCCCACGAGTCACTACATAACACAACATGACAGATCAGCCTCGCAGAGTAACTCAGCAGAAGCAGCAGCAGCACGTACATGACATATCCCGTTGTTCCATTCGGGAAGATGGCTGAGTCGATAGCGATGTGCCCTTGGAGTACACGCGTGAAAGCCCGCTTCTCCTCGGTGGTAGGCGTTCCAAAGTGCTACAGCGCATTAGTTAGTCATGCAAGGCAAAGAGGGTACATGTAGGATTCTTACCCATGTTCGTGTTACGTCTGTTGTACCGTCGTAGTATTGTCCTAGCGTTCTTCGATGTTATTTTGGGGGATGGTCAGCGACTTCAGCTATGCTTACCTCCGGAGTCACATAAGTAGACCTGAAGCGTGCGATTAGGATTGACAGAGTACGATACAGTAGAATGCGGTCTACCTGGTCTTTCTTCACTATTGCGGACTCCACACGATCAGGTTCGTAGTGAATAATAGCTACAGAGCCTATCAGCGAAATACCAGCAAGAAAGCCCGCGGTAATGACTTACCGCCATTGGGACCTGTTGCCGAGATGGTCGAGAACGACAGTCCACGGAAGAGGTCAAGCTCCCTAACATCGAGCGGATGAATGTTTGTGAGATGATGCGCAAGCTACATTGCACTCACGAGCGATATTTCTCGAGCTGATCTGCAACTTGGCTCTCGGTGAGTTCGGCGCCAGTATTCAGCTGCTCCTCCAGCCAGCAAAAGTAACGAGCCAACGCAGCGCCGTCACGGATGTGACTTTGCCTGAAGCCTGTCGATACCCTATGAGTGGAAGGTAAGCCAAAAGTATCATGTGCTCTTACCCTCTACTTCTGTGGGGTTCTTGATAGACTTAAGATCCGCAATGAGAGACCTGGCAATTACGATGTTATCCTTCATAATGAGCGGATTAATCTGGGTTAGCGTTTGTTATTGTCCGAGTGCTCGATGCCCATGACATACGCGTCCGATAGCTTCCGCAATAGCAAGGCTCGCTTTGTCTCCCAACAGTATTTGCTAAAAGATTCCAGCTGTCAGATCTTCTCGCGTTTCAAAACGGGGCTCGCACTCACAGCATCCTTACTGAGCTCCAGTTCAGCACCAGTGCCACTCAGGTACGTGAAGAAGTCGCTGTAGGGTCTGATTTCGACTGCAGATCCTAGATGGGCTCGTACAGTATCGGTGACCTGAGCGGGGTTTATAAACAGGATAGCGGACGTCTGCGTCACCGCGGCATACGCGAAGAAGACCGGGTTGTAGTCGATGTCGGATCCGCGTAGGTTGAACAACCATGCGACTTCGTCCAGCATATTCACGACGACGGCTTTGTGCTTCCGTTTTACAAGCTCATCCTGCACCTTCTTGATCTTCTCCGTGTGCGGCTCACCTGCGGAGAGTGATTCACAGCGGGCGAAGGGTAGAGTCGCACGACGTACCGGAGAATTTGATTTCGAGGGGGAATACTTCATTAGTAGGTCTCGAAGGCCGGTCTTCCCAGACTTGGTCAACGAGGTTCTCCGTCAGGGACACAAGTTGAGAATCTTTCGCCTTCAGAGATGTCTGCAAGCTTTCTGCGTCGGTTGCACTAATCAACGCTGGGTCCATCCCAATGAGACTGCGCTCATCGAGTTTCTAGGGGGTTTGCTCAGCTCGTGTGATCATGTTGGGGTTGGCATCGGCATACCTTGTGAAGGAACTCCTGCCATGTCGGTACATCTGACAGCGTCCGGTGTATTAATTTGAGAACGGGAAGGACAGGGATCTTAACGATATACCTGGGAGGCCCTGTTTCATCAACGTCCAATTGCTATCCGGTGACGAAGTTCGTTAATCGGGAGGCTGAGGTGAAGTCAGGGGACACGCACCTATCGAGCTGCTTTTCGGCTTGGAGGAAATAGCGACCATCGGTGAACAAGAATGCACTATCAAGTGTGATGATAGCAGTGCCTATAAAACGGGATCCATGTTCATCGCGCCACCCTTTCCGAGGATCAATGGACATACCAGCAGAACCCGTGAACCCAGATATAAAAGCGCGGCGCTCATCGCAATGAGCACTGTACTCGCTGTAATCTGCAATGAAACACGCATATGAGACTGGAACACCCCCGCGGACATATATAAACACTCACGTTGGTCTTCACTAGGCACAACATAAGCGGTGACGTTGTTCTCCCTCTTCTTCATCAGCTCGCGGAGAGCGTTCAGCCGCGCCGACGTGTTCACGGTTTGGACCGACGAACCACCACCCATGGCTGCGATGGAGGAATGCGTCAAACGAAAGCCTGTGAAGAGATGCAGTCGATGACTGCGATAGGGATGCAATAGACCCCAAATACGGCCCAGCATGCGATGTGAATGGCCTCTGGCGCATGCCACATGTGACGCTGGGACTCGTAATGATAAATCCTCAGATCTGCGATTGCCATACGCATTGCTTATTTTATTCCGGAATATAAGACGAGCAGCAACACAACAAATACTCGCGCGCGATGTCGACAGTGCGACTAAACGGACGTCCTCGAATCAAAGACTGATACACTCAAGTAAGATTAACCTCCCGTTGAGGAGGACTGCTATGCGGGATCGGATCCGCAGACGGCGCCAACCAGTCTCAGACATAGGCTATCCAGCGAGAAAGAGTAAATGATGCTACAGAAAAGTACAATATGTTAACTACGAGAACAGCTTGTTGACCGAGGTGTTTCCTTCTTGGTTCTTCTTGAGTACCTGTGAACAAAGCGTGATCAGTGCCCAGTATACTCGAAGTCGCTCGCAAACGTACCTTTGCAACGGCAAACTCGAAGTCCTCCTGAGTAACATGCTGCCGCCTCTCTCGTAGGGCATACATGCCGGCCTCCGTACAGATACCACGGACCTCGGCACCGGAACACTGGCCCATCTTCTCCGCCAACGCACGCAAGTTAATACCTCGCTGCAGTGACATCTAGAGAACTGTAAGCACTTGCTCGGTATATGTAAGGGAAAGAGCGGCTAACCTTTCGGGAGTGAATGCGAAGGATTGCAACACGCGCCTCTGGACCTGGAGGAGGGAATTCGATCTTGCGGTCAATACGACCCGGTCGGAGAAGGGCAGAATCCAAGATATCTATAAGGAACCATGAGTTATGATGAGAGGATACGCGGTTTGGCATGATCACGTACCGATTCGATTTGTGGCCATGATGACCTTGATGTTCTTGGTCGGTTCGAAACCATCCAGCTGGTTAAGCAGTTCCAACATGGTCCGTTGCACCTCTGAGTCCCCACCACCAGAGCCACCATCTCCTCGAGAGCTACCAATTGAATCGATTTCGTCCATGAAGATGATACTTGGCGCATGTTCTCGGGCCATCACGAATAGTTCACGAACCATTCGGCTACCCTCACCAATGTACTTCTGTACTAGTTCAGAACCAGAGACTCGAATGAACTTGCAGTCGGTGTGATGGGCGACAGCACGGGCCAGGAGCGTCTTTCCTGTACCCGGAGGGCCGTACAACAATACACCCTTGGGCTGGGCGATACCGAGAGATTCGAATAGTTCCGGGTGCTTCACGGGCAACTCGATGACCTCCTTGATTTCCTTTATTTGCTTATCGAGACCACCGACCATCTCATATGTACTGTCCGGCACCTTCTCGACCATCATGAGCGAGACCAATGGGTCTACCTTGTTGGGTAGAATCTTGTGGATTGTGTAAGAGTCCGATCGAAGAGCCACTCGTAGTGCAGGCGTGAGGCTGTTGACTTCGATATCCGAGTCAAAGTCCACAACTATAGAACAGTCAGCTTTATATGCCTTGACGATTGGTGGCAAACGCACTGTATTTGCCTTCCGGCTGCACTTTCACAAGAACCTTGTTCTTGCCCATAGCTTTCACGACCTCTCCCACATAGCTTCCAGGCTCGTGTAGCAGCTGAAGCTCCTCTCGTAGCAGACGCACTATCCAAATAGATTTAACTTTGAGCCATCTCAACACACGCATGGATGCTAACCTCGTGCATTGAGCGCATTACGCTGAGCCTCCAAACGGCGTAGGTTCTGTGTCTTCTGGTTGATGAGTAGTTCTGCCGCTTCGATCTTTGCCTGATAGTACGACTTAAGGCCGGGCGGCGATACTGTCTTGACTGCGACAGGCATGGTGGAGAGGGATACTGAGTGTGCAAGTGCGAAACGCAAGCTATAGCTTCGAGCACACTCCGTCCAGCAAGCGCCTGATAGCGTACGCGTCCCGTCACGAGCGTAACGCACAGATCACGTACAAGTGACATGGTCACTGTGACAGTACGCGTTGCACGCGCCGACAAGTAACCTCGTCCCCCTTCCTCAGTCCTATGCCTTGGTCAATATGCACCCTCACATATGCAACGCGACCAACGACGACCTAAATGCACTTCTAGCAGCTAACTGATTAAAATCGAATTCACTTCCAAGGTGCTCGAGAGTTGCGAAAATTGCTTCAGTCTCTGGTAACCCGAAGAGTGTCGACCAAAATTAGAGAGCGCACTTGGCTTTATAGCTTCCCACTTCAATTTTACTGAGGTATGTCATACTTGCATGTGCATTAATACCTATGGCTGATAATGATTACACAACTTCAGTTGGCATGAGACATACACGTCCTTCTCCTGACACCCACTCTCATACTTGTTGCCAGGCCAGTAAAGAGCAATGATGATAGATTATCCGTGGTGCATTGCCATTCTTCTGAGGTGCCGCTGCTCACCAGCATCGCCAAAGAATGTCTGGAAGCGAACTGACATTTTGCGTGGGACTCATCACTGCCATACAGCCCACATCCAGTGCTGTTCCACGCCGCAAGCTACAGGCCGCGAGTCGTATCTTTTGTACGTTCGTTCTCACCCTTTTGACCTCGATTTCGCATGCCCTTTGAAGTGAACATAGCTGTCGCCTTCCAAGTGCTTATCAATGCCGTCTCCTTCAGAGGGGAAGTCAGCCGCTTCTCTGCTTTATTAGCCCCGCATTCATCTTCCACAGCGCGACTCGCCAGCCCTGGACCTTCCTTCGCACATTCTGGCTCTACGGTGTGCGGTACACGAGGTCCCGACGGGAAACGCACCGGATAGGCGCCCCTCGGGTATCACTGGACCATCGTTAGGAGTGCCGAAGACCAGCTGAGTGTTCCAGCGGGAGAGAAGAATCGGCCAATTAGAGTGACGAGGTTGTTTAGACCGTGGCTTCGCTTTCACGTGCTGTCATAGACTGGATGATCATATCTGCCGAGACTGATTATCCACTCCTACTAGCATCGTATATAACGATGCACTAGCTATCCACAGTGGCAAGCTTGTTTGCTCAACACTTCCCAACTCAACTTCCTATAGGATTCGGCCATGGCTTCAGTTTCAAACATGAAGGATCCGCTCAAAGTGGGAAAGGCTATCCGCGCTCAGTTGGAGCATGAGATACCTGTTGACCTTCCGCTGGATAAGGACTTCAAGGTGAGCACCGATCACCGGCACCGTACACATACATTAGGGCTGACCCCACGTTCCTCTCAGGAAGGAACAGACTACACGATAACAGACCATGTCAACCAACTTCACAGCCAACTGTGCCCGGACAAACGGTCGCTCGAGCTCTGCACGTCCCTCATCAACCATCTCCATGCCTTCGCACGCGAGACCAAGCCCACGCATCAAGAGTGGCTGACGGCAATCAAGTACATGACAAGAGCGGGAAAGGAGAGCACCGACTTCAAGAACGAGTTTATTCTACTCAGCGACTGTCTCGGGTTCAGCGCGCTACTAGATGAACTCGCTCATCCCAAGCCTGAGGTACATCCATATGACATTCAAGTAGTGCATTACTGAGGCGAATATAGGGTTGTACAGAGAGCTGCGAACCTGGCCCATTTTACACCACCGATGCACCTGAAATCCCATCCGGTTCATCTGTATCGGCAAGTGGCACCGTCGGTGAACCTATGTTTTTCCAAGCGACAATTAAGAACACGAAGGGAGACGCCATTCAAGGTGCTAAGGCTGAGATGGTGAGCCGCTTTATGTGATAGTGCGAGTGTCTCGTACTTATACGACGTAAACAGTGGCAAGCTGACGGAGACGGTCTATATGATGTCCAATATCCTAATAGAACAGAGGCCAATGATCGAGCTCGAATAGTGGCCAAACCCGATGGCACGGTCACCTATCGTGGTATCCTCCCTACCGCATATCCCATTGTACGTTTCGTTGCCATATCTAGCCAGAATTCTTGACAGAATGTCTTCTCGCAGCCTGACGATGGACCTATCGGCGAGTTTTTGCGCGCTATGGGCCGACATCCACACCGTTCCTCGCATATCCACTTCCTTATTACCGCCCCAGGTTACGACGAGTAAGTCCGTCTTCCTAACTCCTCCCGCAGTAAGCTGATCTTCTACTCGCCTACAGTTTAACAACCGCCCTTTACCCATCACACTCTCCATTCCTCGGAACTGACCCCGTTTTTGCTACCAAGAAATCGCTAGTCAGCGAAGTTGTCGAAGAGAAGGATCCGCAGAAGTGGGAGGCGATGGGATTCAAGCCTGCCGAAGTGGCGACGGGAAGGGTGTGGGTTTGGTCGTACGATTTCGTTCTTGCGTCGGAAGAAGAAGTCAATGCGCTTAAAAACCAGGCCGCTAAGTTGTGATTCGGCTGCGTTTGCGCCTGGATGTTTGTTGCTGTCATATAGCCACTTTGTACCAGCTATTGTCACGACGTTATGCAGACGTAGCTTGTGGACCCCGGATACCTTCGATCGGATGACTGGGTTGTACTCGCACACTCGTTTATGTCAAACACCGTTCACGACGTTCGGCGAAGTACACATAGTGAGGTGAAAAGTCCTCATATCCATTAGTCTTTCAACACGGCTGACTTGACCTCGTCTTTGACCAGAAAACGCGGCTTGCTGTGATTATGATTATCCAGATTCAAGCTGGAAACGAACAAAGGCGAACTTCTCAGCACAGGAACGTGGCCATGCACAGTCTTAGGTTTGGAATCTATCCAAGTATCTGATATTACGACATGGTGGGAAATTCACCGCGAGGACCGCTGCGTAAGCACTCTGGCATACAGACATAACATGTGTACCCCTCCAGGTCAAGTCCTCCTCTCCTCTGGTCCTCACCACGGTGTTTGAGCTTCCCGAACACTTAGCCTCTACACTCTGATGGACCCCCCATCAACATCGCAACGCAATGTGTTGTTCTGTGTCACCTGCGGTGTGGCTTGTTCAGGATATTCCACCTACCAAGCGCATTTGAATGGCAAGAAACATCTCAGGCGGTCACGGGCGCAGAATAATGTTTCACAGTGTCCTATTTGTGAGATAGTAGTCCATGACGGTGCTAGGGGCTGGTCCCGTCATATTTTAGGCAGACGTCATGGGAGTCTTGCCCGTAGGCAAGGTATCTCGCCTGAAGTCGCTCCCGAAGGGGCTGGTGCGTCAGTCAAAGGGCATATGTTCTGTGCGGTCTGCAAGACCTATATCCCGGAGCAGCTTTGGGATAGACACCCAACCTCGTTACCGCACCAGCGCCGGCTTCGTTCTGGTGCAATAGAAGCTGCGCTAGAAGAGGCTGCGAAGGACAAACATGGGATCGCCGTTTCCAACTATCCATCTGGGCTTGACTTCGGTTTCCTTGAACCTGCAGAAGCACTTTCCACGATGCAGGGAACATTAACAGTACAGAACACAGTGCCAATGTCGAACGTCGTTCTAAGCTCTGTCAAGCTCTCGTCCGCTTACTCGAACCGGTCGTCTTCCGCGTAAGTAATTCTTATCTCGTTGCAGCAGTTGACTGACGGTCGTACTGCAGGTTCTCGGTAGTATTTGGACAACCAGCCGCGGTAACATACGGACGAGCGCTGCAGCTATCTGTCTCGTTCTCTCGAAGCTTACGTGGGATATATGCAGACCGCGTTGAAATGTACTTTGAGGACATGCTTCTCCATCAGAAATTCACCATCTCTCGTTCGCTGAAAGCTGTCGTGGGCGAGAAGGCATCTTACGATGCTCTCCAACCCAAAACACCGTATGTGCCCAGAAAACGGACCGCAAGAGCAGTGGAGGCCGTCGTCATAGCCGGCGAGGCTCCTCCAGCGCTGGATGCGATCCCGTACATCATCAAATTACCGAAAGCTGGTATTCCTGATCGCATGCTGCCGGTATTCTCAATCCAGTCGTCGGTGGCGAATATGGTGAAACAAGTCAAAGAATTACTTCCACAACGCCTCGACAGCTCATCATATGGGCAATACTACAAAACACTGCTCTGGGCAGAAGAGTATCGCAGCGAGTAAGTTTCCTACGCGTTCGTGGTAATGGAGCTGCCTATGCTGATGCTACTCCAGCCAAGACCTGCAGATCTACGACGTCGAGGGCACAACGCTGAAGAAGCACAACATGTTGTACTAGTGCGTATCACGCTATGCAGCATATCGTTCGTTCATGTTAAGGTTTTACAGCCTACCGGTTCCAGGGCTGGCTGAGAAACGGCCAAGTGTGCTAGTGGGTAAGTGTAACAAGCCTTCACACTAAAATGCATGACACTACTCGATCATACAGGTGACAGTATCCTGATACAACCGACGAGCGCGGATATCGAGAAAGGAACATGGTTTGACGGCCGGGTCCACGTTGTGCACAAAGAAGAAGTCGGCATGAAGTTTGGTGCATCATTTCATGCGGGGTACTCTCCAGCTCAGCAATACCGAGCACGGTTCAAGTTGAATAGATATCCGCTTCGTCGGCAGCATCAAGCCCTAGATACTGCTTTCACGCCGGATCGAATACTCTTCCCAGCGCCAGCGATTGCGACGGCACCCAACACCGCGAGCTTGGGAAATCTAGCTGGAGTGATTCACAACCAACTGCTGATCCAGAACCCTCCACAACTACAAGCTGTCACTTCAATCGTGTCCCTTCCTCCGGGCTCACCAACGTTTATAGTGTTTGGACCGTGAGTGTTATCACGCTTCAATCCTTCAACGCTGACGTGACTATAGGCCAGGGACGGGTAAGACAGTTACTATCGTCGAGGCTATCAGGCAAATACTTGATCGCGATCCGAATGCTCGTATTCTGGCCTGTGCTCCTAGCAATAGCGCGGCAGACCTCATTGCATTACGCTTGAACATGTTGAGCCCTGACGAATTGGAGAAGTACACGGCTACCAACAGGGATGGCCACTTCACGGTACCATCTATGATGAGACTGAAACGTTTCAGAGTTATTGTCTCCACCTGCGTCTCTGCCTCCTTCGCCTATGGCATTGGAATGCCCCGTGGGCATTTTACCCACATATTCTTCGATGAAGCAGGCCACGCGACTGAAACTGAAATTATGATCGCGGTTAAGACTATGGCGGACAACAATACGAATGTTATCCTTTCCGGGGACCACAAGCAGCTGGGACCCATTATCCGTTCTGCTGCAGCACGGCAGCTCGGACTGGAGACAAGTTATCTCGAACGCCTCATGGACCGTGAAGGGTATGACATTGCGTCCCATTATGGCGTCTCGTGAGTCTTATGGAGATACCGTTGTTTCGACCTTCTGACTGATGAACAATTGACAGTGTCGTCAATTTGGTTCAGAATTTCCGCTCACATCCCCAGATCTTGCAGTTCCCCAATGAGCAGTTCTACAACTCGACACTACAACCGTGCGGTGACCCTGCAGTGATCAATTCATATCTGGGCTCATCGGTGCTCGTGAACAAGAAGTTCCCCATCGTCTTCCGTGCGCTAGCAGGGAAAGATGACCGAGAAGCTAATTCGCCTTCGTTCTTCAATGTCATGGAGGCTTTAGAGGTGAAAGCATACGTGGAGAAGCTGCGTTCTGACAGACAAATCAGAACCAGTAAGTTGCAATACTTTGAACACCGATTGGCGGACTGATTCTGGTCATCTTCAGGGGACCAAGACGTCGCGGTCATCGCTCCCTACCATGCGCAATGCCAGCGTATCCGCACTCTGCTGAGACCGATTGCCGAAGATATCAAAGTTGGTAGCGTCGAGGAGCTTCAAGGACAGGTTCGTCGATGACCTATTCATTCGAACATAGTCTCACAGAAATTGCAGGAACGGCGTGTTATCATCATCTCGACTGTTCGCAGTAGCCGGGAATTTGTTGAATACGACATCAGGCATACTCTGGGTTTCGTAGCTAACCCTCGTCGATTGAACGGTCAGCGACCATCATTGACATCTTTGTGCTTCGCTGAACTCAACGTTCGTCTTTCAGTGGCCGTAACTCGCGCACAAGCTCTGCTGATCATCGTCGGTGATCCTGACGTCCTCGGTTTGGACCCACTGTGGAGGGACTTCCTGAATTTCATCCATCGCAATGGCGGTTGGGAAGGAGACGAGCCACGGTGGGACACGTCCGCTCCCGTTTCTCAAGATGCAAAGTATGACGAGGAAGCTCGGGAGGCTGGCTTTGCAGAAAGCCGCGACTTCGCTGAGCGCATGGAGTCGACCATGCTGTACACCGTTGAAGGGGAGGTAGAAGAAGAGGACAACGCCGACCGTCCTTGGCGCGACGTGGAATGAGATGGCCTTTTGGGGATATTAGATGTGACCATATGATATATGTATTTCTTGATATTATCTTGTGGATGATGCTTGTTTGAAGGGTATTGAACATCCGATTTGTTACGAACTCACCATTGCCACGCCGCAGGTTGACCACCCAGCGAACATCATTCAAGGTAACTTGCCACTCACCCATACGTACTTCAAACTCAAGGCACAATGAAACAACGTCAAGGTTACAGCGCCGTTTCCTTCAAGAAGACCGCTAGCAATAAGAACATCTAGTATACCATAGATAGGGGAGATGGGAGTGAGTGTGGTATTACATCTAGGTTGCATTAGCAGTTCTATTCTCATGAGAGTCCGTGAGGTGGTCGTCGCCTCAGAGGTAGAGGGAGCCAATAACGATTGGTGGATTTGTTTTGGGAACCGTTCCCTGCTGACAAGCCCATTTTTCGTATTCGTGCGAGTCTATTGAAACTTTTCAGTGGCAAGGAACACAGTTCGAATGCTGTTACTGACGTTGTAAGGCCTCTCCAGGCAAAGAGTGCAGCTACGGAGACGGACAACGCTGACATTATACCAAAGGCATATTCGCTGTCCTCGATATGACTTCTCAACTACAAAAGGACAGCTGTGAGTCCTCTGTGAGAAAGGAATTAGTACGTGAAAACGCACGTTCATTCCGAAAAGTCCCGCCACCAGGGTGCCGACGCCCAATCCCATAGTCAGAATGGAAACCTACAGGGAAGCAGACCAACGTGATCTGAGCTTCTATCCAGGACTGATCATGTGTTGGGTAAGGGAACTCGCCTTCAGATCAAGGGCCAGTAAAGCATTACGATTAGAATCTAGGATCAACTCCACGATCTCCTGTGTTGATTGCACGTTGCTCTGTGGGGTAAAACGTAAATCAAGAGTAATTAGTTGGTGAAATGATGACTACCTGGGTGTTCTCTGCTTCGTTGACAATCTCCTCAACTTGCTTAGCAAAGGACTCTAATAGAACTTCCAGCTCCTCATGGTCATTCGCCGCACGAGGGGCACCGCTTTTCTTGTCCGTGAGATACATAGCCGAGAGATCCTCATCTACGAACCATGGAAAACATCAACATGATACCGAACGAAGCGTGAGATGGTCTCACCTTGCTCTAGTACCTCCTCCAGGGCCTCCTCGACCTGACGGTACAATTCTATCAGCATTACGCGAGACGTGCGTAAATCGAGGGTCACACACAAGCTTAGCACGGTTCTGGAAACCTGCTAGTCTGCGAGAATAATGCAGCAGTCTTTTAAATCGATCTCGATCGATATCGTCTTCAAGTTCAGCCAGCAATCCGCCTATGAGATTACGTATGAAGACCATCTCAGCCTCCAGCGCACTCAGCACAGACAAAAGGATAGACTCGAGGGCACTGAGCGGAGCTAGCATGCATGAGAAACCCTCCCACATGGACACTGCATTTATCTCACCGAAATTCATAGGGCTGGCCGGCGGTCTTTACCCTCAAATTGTGCTGAGGGTCATATCTCATCAGACTGTTCATAGAAGATCATAGGTGGCGCATACCTCCAGGTGATAGAGAAACACAGAGTGGAGGCGTGAATCTGCCGAACCAAATGTATCGAATAGAACTACTGTGTCCGCTTTGACGAGTGCCCGGATATGAAGGATATTCACCTGCAGACAGATGATGTCAGCGTCAGCAGAATCAAAAGTAGCGAAAGCATACCAATATGGCCTCCTTTCTGACAAGAATGGTTGGCACAAGATTTGGAATCCTGGAGTCAATTTTGCGCAGATCTCTCGGCTACGGTGCATGTATCAGCATTCACCTGGGAGTATTGAGTTGGCGTTGGACTTTACGTTCAATCTGTGCTCGGAACAGAGGTCCGACCGCTTGAACTGACCGGATATAGTCTTCACATTTCCTGAAAGCACAAGCAATCAGTCGCCAAACGATCGCCATGAGTAAAGAGGATGTCTCTTGGGGGTAAGGGGATGATGCAACTCCGCGATACGACGGACAAAAGAATTTGGGACTGCGGTGGTAATATCATGTGTACACGGAGGGGTATTGCCTGGAATACACATAGCAGATCCATGGAGGCAGAGAAGAAGGCCTGCACGCAATGCACCCCCGGAGGGGGCAAAGAGTTTGCACCGTGAAGTCCTCCCACAAAATAAGGGAGTACGGGACCGGGTGACGAGTGCCCTCTCAAGGGAGAAGTAGGGCAGAAATGGCGTGCTGAAACCTTCACGGTGAAGTGCAGTGGATACAGGCCAATCGAAAAAGCCACGAGTTTGTGAACCACTGCCCACCGCTACAAGCCCTTGTGTTCCGGCCAAAGATATGAATATTTCCGACAAAGTAACTCGACATGATGAGTATGTGTGAGGTCACGTTACCCCCCATGCAGCGTGCAGTGACTGCTCGATACGAAACGAAACGTGTGAGCCGCTAGGTGATATGAAACTCACCATTGGCATCGAGTACTGTGCCTGCGGTCCATCAGGTCTGCATCAGACGCACTGAATTGGAAAATGTCAAGGCCGGAACTTACAGCGTAGTTTGAGATCCGTCGGTTGTCTGCCCTTCATGGCCTTTTCCAACATAGCGACCTTAGCGGCCTCCTCCTGGTTATCCGACGGCCCGTTGAACTGCTCCTGCTGGGGGCGTAAACCCGCGTTTAGCTTGGGGAGCCATGCCATTTGTCTGCATCCGTGCAGCCTCGCCGGGTGTGGAGGCAAGAATCCGGCCTTAGGTTTAATACGAATAGCTCCGGGGTTGTCTGGGGTCAAACTCGATGTGCTTGCCAATCGACGGCGTATTTGCACACATGGTCTTGGACGAGCAAATGCCCCGACTGAGCAGTGCGAGGTGGGAGCGGCTTGTCCCATTACATGACTCACGAGCCTTGGTAGATGCGCATGCATACGACTGTTGCTGGCCTCGGAGTTCACAGCTGAGAACACGAAGGTAGTAGGACCAGTGGCGAGTGCAGTGGCTGTAGACTGCAAAGTCGCGAGTGAGCGCCCATAATGTACAATTACCCCACACGTGGTCTCGGGACCTGCCTTTTTCGGAACTTTCCCGAAGACTCTCACGCGCTCACACCGGATGAGCCTGTGCCACCTCGACCACTACCACCACGTAATGACGATGCTTTAGCAGCAATTCGCGGTCTGTAGCTGAGGAAGTACCCCATGTTTCCCCGCGAACGACTGTTGATTTTTGGGACCGTTCATTATCGGCGCAATCGACAATTCAATCTCGCAGTGCCTGAATGAAGACTCCGTCATTCCGGAGTCAAATCTCTCTAAGTACTCTCGAATCGTCGTCGCTCGATGGGATGAGTAACTAGTTTGCAGCTACTTTTAACCAGTGGCCCCGAATATCTATTAGTTTGGTGCGCCTCTCATCTCCGTCCGAATTTTAATTCCTCGGTTGACCATGTGACCCTAAGGACCCCCGCAGATTTACGGCGTGCCGGTCCTTTGCACGGTTTCATATCCACAACGTGTTGTCGGTGATTGCACAACAAATATGTCTGTGAAGTCGAACCTTTCGGCAAAGTTTACATCAGGCGCCTCGAGTGCCTCGGCTTTATCCACGATGGACCCAATCCAATACTCCCTCTCCCTCCTTCCTAACTTTGCGTCATGATCCTCAGTCAAAAGTGCTCATGAAGGACATGCTATCTTCCTTTTCTTCCTATCTGACTGTCCACCATGGCCCACGAACTGCGTCGCTTACTAGAGGCAGCCGCAGCGCTCCACGCTTTATTGGCTGCGGCCGGTATCCCCCACGCCTTTTACGGAGGATTCATGCTTGCTTTGCTGGCGAATGCACCTCACTGCGATGTAAGCAGCCACAAATTGTTGTTTGGTGTGGCTTAGAACTCCGTTGAACTGCCACTAGGAAATCTTCTGCATAGTGGAAGCTGGAGCAACCCATCCGTTCCGGAGAGTGCGGCAGGCGTGCGCATCAAGTGCAGACGTGACCACACGTTCTTCACCATGGACGAATAGGTTAATAACCCCATGTGTCAATCGCGCTTTTGACTGATGGTTACTCAGGTTACATGCTGTCTACAATGGTCTTATACCGCCAATCGACGTAAGAGCTTGGTTCTGGACGTTCTTGATGACAATGTATATACCCCTTCCAGATTGAGATCCTACCCGCTGGAGAAGAAGGACCTCGCCGGCTTGACAACACGACTGTTGTAATCTACGCCGGCATACCAATCCTCACAATATCGGAATTCATCAGAGCAAAAATCAAAGCTTGGGTGATGTATGCATTTACGTGTATCTTTACTTCACAACTTCACCAACGAACCACGCAGCCGGCGCCTAGAACATGATGCTAACGACATCGTGTACGCTCTCACTCAATACTGGAATCAGGTCGACATCAACCGCATACCAGAGCAAGACATGACCGACTTTGTGACTCATTATGCTGATGCTGGGCCCGCGTGGGCAGAATTGAAACGAAAATACAGGATGTACGCCCTGAGCATGATACTATCGGCTGAGACTAATGTTGCTCTATGTTATCCAGGCGGTAGCATTCGGTCTGGCGCGTAACTTCAAAACAAGATGTTCCTGGGCATCGCGCACCTCACACGCTCTCATCGGGAGCGGGGACTGTTCGAACATTTGGTTTCACCTCATGGTGTGTACACTAGCTTACCTACACTGTATCATTTACGACATATCTACGCTGGACATTCTGCAATGCTGGGTGCGGCCGTGATGTGTGACCCAGTTCTGTCGCTTGTCAGAACACACAGATTTCGACCCCAAATCTCAGAGCGCTTGACCCTCGGGGCAAGGTGCAGATCGGAAGGTGGGGGTTGACACGCCCTCCGGGCCAGGTCGCCGATAATTTAATTCCTTAGGTACCCCGGGAGATAGCACCACTACAACTAACCGTCGACACCCATGGTGCATCAGGAACGAGCTCGTTAATACGCCTGGGCCTGGCTCATCACATGCCACCGGTTTATTTGACTGAAGACATCCGAGACGTTCGAACGCTTCCTTCCGGTGACCTCCGCTTGCAACACGCCTTTCTTCTGTATTGTGGCGTCAGGTGGAAGCACGAACACAGTCAATGTGCTGCGAAACATAGATCGTCTCACGACCGAGCAGCATCTCCGGTATCTATATGGCTGGCAGCCGAGTCTCGTTATACTGCGGCGAGCCACCTCTTGTACGTTATGCTTCCATTTCGGAGTGAGTATAGCTGATATATTGGAAATCAGATAAGAAGGCGAGCATGCTCAACGAAAATCGGACCCCTCTATTCAACCGCTTACTAACCTATTAGAAGACAATAGAACTTCTTGTATAGAACGGGCACAAGGAATCATCGACTCGGACTAGTGTTCAATTCACTCTCCCACTACAGACTTGCGCAGATCAAGCGGGTCAGTATGTCGATACTCACTCGTCCAGGCGCCGACCCCAAACCTCGTGTCCATAGCTAAAACCTAAATCCATGTAGGCAATATACTGTACCATTGGGAGAGGCTTGTCAGGTCCATGAACAATGTTTTCGCAGCTCGTGGAGTATTTCCGTCACGAGCGGAACCATCAGCGTGGCGCCGCCGGGGCGACGAGTTCAAAACCTCGCTATCCCAATCGAGTCCCACCCACAGGAAACCTGCAGGTGCCAGCACGTTCAGGGTTCAATGTAAATGATGGGCTGCAGCACAGCAGATAAGCGATCTGAAATCCCGTTCTCGTGATAACAGATCCCGAGTGACTGCAGACCTCGAGGTGAGGAGATACCAGCAGGTCATTCGTCCATGCTAATCACCCGGGTATAGCGCGCTGGACTCCCTCAGACTACTCCTCGAAAGCTATATTCACCGCCATCCTTGCCCAACTACAGACTTCCATATTTGTACTCTGCCGTCGGACCACATTGAGCTCAGACGCACTCACAGGAGCCCACAACTCAATGTGATGATGGAATACGGGTATCATAACACTAATGCCGTTATCTAGACGTCTACGCTGTTATCAAGTCGGTACATGGCGTTACTGAGTGAATCTGCCTCCGCGAGAAAAAAGATTCTGTCGATCTTTGGAACGCTGCATACCAATATTGAGATACAGGAGGTCTGCGCGTGGGCATGACATTGTAGGCAGATGTTCAAACAGAGGGAAAGTGGCGTTACACTATCTGTCAAAAGTTATGAGATGAAGCCACGTCTGGGCCTTTGAAACATTTCCCAGTGGAATGATGAAAAAGTTGGTTCGAGCCGGGATCGAACCGGCGGCCGCCTGTGAACACCATAGGATGTAAGACAGGAATGATAACCACTACACCATCGAACCATGAAAGAGTGCTTCTATACAGGGGATATAATCAGCGATAACCAATACTCTATCAACGCCCTGATGCGTCCTAAATGTTTGACGATAAGATGTTTTGAAACATATGTCTTATTACAATGGGTCTAATCCATTGGTAGTCCCCCTCTAGTGAGATAATACTCGAATGCTCTAGTGTAATGATCCAGCCTTGGTATCATTCCTTCCTTGAGATGATGGATGTTCATCCTGGTCGACGAGCTGGATGAGCAGACCTCTCAGAACATTTACAGGCAAGTTGGATGTACACGCAGCCTACCTCTACAAACCGTTCATGCTCCCAGTGCATTTGCACCTTGTCCATGTCACATTCTGGCATCCACCATTCGAGAAACATGAAAAACAGACAATCAACGACGAGGATAATGGCGAATATTGGCCCAGCAAATCGGCCAAGATCAAGTGTACTGCCACGATTCATCAATCGCTGTGCATGCAGATATAGAACAAGGAGGCCACTCACCGACTCATCCTCGTCCAAAAATCGTACGGTTCACTGCGCATGACCGTGTCATAGACGTGCTCAACACGCTCGGCAACATCTTTCCAGTCATAGAATCCTCGAATACGATCGTGTGCGGCCTGCGGGTCATGTTTCCCTGCTTGGACTAGCACGATAGCTTCTGACATTGCCCGAAAAACGTCATCTTCGTCGGGATTGGCGAATGAGATCATATCCGGTGGAAGGATCTCAGGCACGCCTCCTACCCGTGTAGACACCACGTACAGACCGGTACAGGCTGCTTCCAGTATGGCAATTCCGAATGATTCTGTCAGCGACGTATTCATAAATATTGTCCCCCGCGTAAGGACCTGTATAAGGTCTGTGGGTGAGTTCGTTCCTCCGCTGTTGTGCAGCCACGCTTACGTTTCGGACATCACTATGCTTCACAGGGCCTAACAGCTCTATGCGGTCCTGTAATGAGTGTTTTTCTCGCATTCTTAGGAGATCAATCATCTTAGGTCCGGCGCCGCCTGCAAGATATTATGAATAGAAGGCGACATCACTGCTGACGGGACCTACCTATGACGAATCGAACGTTGGGGAATGCTTTGCATATTCGAGGGGCGGTGGCTACAAGAAGATCTACACCCTTTCTGTATACAAGGCGAGAGACAACAACGATAGTAACTAAGAACGTGATTAGCTTCGTAAGCTGGAAAATTACGCGAGATCGCCCACCGATATCTGACACAGCTTTTGTGGTGTCCGGTGTAAACTGGTCCGCAACAATGGCACTAGGAATCACATAGGCAGACTCGGGGGGTATCTTTGCTCGTAGAACCGTATTTTCACGTCTATCGAGATGTTTTGAGTACGTTGCGGCTGCCACCGCAGAGACTCGACTCACCCCGTATGAGAGACACAGATTACAGCATCGACATTCCTCAGTGCCCCCTCGAGAAGCTTATTAGTCAGGATGCTAGCAGCGTCGTCGAATCCAAATAAGCTGTGATCTGTGAATACGGTGCGCACCCCCATATGGTGTGCATGGAGGATACCCTCATGAGCTAGCGAGGATAAACTTGCGTGTGCGTGGATCAACTGGACACCCTCGCGAAGAACAATGGTCCGTAGATAGGGAAGGAATGTGAAGAAATTGGGAAGAGTCGCGGAGGACGCGATGGTCGGGAAGGGTATGTAATACACCTTCAGAGATGGTAGTAGCCAGCGAATGCCCACTCGGTCGGGAGGGTGGCTATGTGTGATGGCAATTACCTACGGAAGTGAGGACTGCGGTTTACAAGGGAGAGAATGTGCCCAGACTCACGTTATGTCCTCGTCGGATAAGATTGGCACTGAGCATGTATATGTGGTTTTCCACTCCCCCGACATTGGGATGGAAGAAATCACAGATCATACTATCAACGCACTCAGTCACATTCCACGTAAGCTGCGGTGGACTTACGCTATAGTGATAGGTTCCATGATTCCGTTGCGGCATTGTCCTGGTGACGTCGCACCAGTACAATGATTGTCGCTGTCGAGGCGAGATAGATTGTTCTGTGTTCTTGGAGGTGTACGTCAAGAGGATGTGAGCGTGTTTTGAAAGCCGCGGAAATAACACTTGGATATTGTGTTGATACGCTGCGAGCCCGTTTTCCATGGTTCAATGGTGTAGTTGGTTATCACGTCCGTCTCACAAGGTTCAAAACACGGGAGGTCTCCAGTTCGAGCCTGGATTGAACCAATTTTTGTTTGCTGTCGGCTTGATCCTTATTTTGAGCGAATGAACGTTTGTGCAAGCGACTTGATAAGTGCTTGGCGCGTGCCGTCCCTTGGCAGCCGACCCTCTTGTCCTGTTCCCCATCTCGCAGGCGGATTCCGCACGCTCTTTCTCTTTGACCCCCACGGCTGCTGAGACTTCGTGCACACCATGTCTTCGCACGGTGACGTTGCTGGCAACCCCCACACCGAAGCTGTGAACGATGAGGACACCAACGAGGCCGCAGTCTCTGTTCCCGATACCGGCGACGGTGGTGACGGCTCCAAACTCAAGATGATAATCACCCTCGTCAAGAAGTGTCTGGGTGTGAAGGATATTGCATCCATGTAAGTATTCGGCGCAATCATTGTCAGCATTCTCGCAAACCCTTTGTAGGCGACTCTCTCTACCTGCATCGCTATTGGAGCCAATCCCCAACTTGGAATACTGGCATTACCTCGACCGTCCTGACTTATTTGCTGCGTACGTCGCTCATCTATATTGGCTCTGCCCTGCGATGATTAATCATATGACGCAGTATCAATGACTCTGCGGACCCTCTCGAACGAATGCTTGCTGTTCTTCGCTTCTCCTTTGCTAAAGATCTCAAATGGATAGTACGTTCATCTAGGGTCTTATGCAGCTTTAAATCCTTATTGATCGATGTCATCAGCATGGCAAAGTCTGCAAGCCATACAACTCAGTGCTAGGAGAACACTTCCGTGCACACTGGGACGTCATCCCCGTATCGTACCCCTCAGATGACCGCACGCAAGCTCCCATTCAACACCTCTATCTCTCCGAGGCCGCAGCGGAGTCTTCGATCTCGCAGCTTCCGGTTACTGAGTCATCGAGAGCGGAGACGGCAAGTACAAAGAGCGGTGTAAGCAGTATCAAGAGCGCGACGTCTCGCGCAGCTTCTAGCCCTCAGACGCCCGGCAGGAGCACTCCTGCGACATCTCCCGAGTTGATTGAGACAGAGCTGGACGCACAGATCTCCAAGCTGAGCTTGAACGAAGGCGAGCAGCCCGTGGAACTGGTGGAAGCCGACGATCCTCCTGTCCCCATCGCAAACCGTCCTCGCATACGCGTCGCCTACCTCACGGAGCAGATCTCACACCACCCTCCCGTGAGTGCATATGTCGCCAGTTGCCCAAGCCGAAACCTCGAGATGGTCGGTATCGACCAGATCTCGGCGAAGGTGTCTGGCATGAACGTACGCGTCACCCCCGGTTCCTACAACAAAGGCATGTTTATCCGTGGTACGGGCGGACACGCGGAGGGAGAGACGTACCAGATTACGCACCCCACTGTCAGCGTCAACGGTATCCTGCGAGGCAACTTCTATCTCACCGTCTCCGACTCAACCATCATCACCTGCTCCGGCACCAAGTCGACAAAGGACGACGAGCAGCTGCGGACCATCATCGAATTCAAGGAGGAGTCGTGGCTCGGGAAGGCGCATTTCCTGATCGAGGGTGTTGTACATGCGTACGACCCCACAGGCATCGCGCACCATGAATGGACAAAAGTCAAGCATGTCCCGAAGTCTCGGGTGGTCGCTCAGTTCCACGGATCCTGGAAGCACCTCATCAAGTGGAAGCTGGTTGAGGAACCCGACTCCGCTTACCGGCCACTCCTTGATCTCAGTCAGCTGCAGGTCATCCCCAAGTCGGTGCGGCCGTTGGACGAGCAATTGCCGACGGAGAGCAGGAAGCTGTGGGAGAACGTCACGAAGAACCTCCTGAACAAGCAGTACGGAGACGCTAACAAGTTCAAGCACGCCATCGAACAGAAGCAGAGAGACGACGCGGCAGAAAGGAAGAGGAAGGGGACGAAGTACGTACATTCAATTACCCCCAGACGCTGTCTTAACTGACGTTTACCCCACCCCGTAGGTTCATCCCGAAGTACTTCGCAGAGGACTGGGAGGATGGTATCCCTACCGTCCTTCCTGAAGGACGGGCGGCGATGGAGGAGGAGCTCGCCTCCCAGGCTGAGCACCCCCTCGAACCGACGAAAGTGGCTGCGTAATTGCTTTTCGTCACGAAGATCTACGACACCGGACATTACTGCATCCACGTCTTAGCGTGCGCTCTGTAACATTAATAGTCAACCAGCATATTGGATACCGCGGTTCTTCTCCCACCCTAATGAGCTGTTTCGGTTTTCTCGTTACTACTCTTTTCCTCTCTCTGACCTCTCCACCGTTGCATACACTCAATGTTCATCGCCGTTAGAAATACTAAAGTGCTCTTACATGGATTCTGCGAGTGTAATGAAATAAGTTACTGTTAGGTGATGGTTATGCTACAGACAGATGAATGGTACGTTCAAACCATTATGAACCTACGATAGAGTACTTGCACAGGCCGAGCTCTACGATGGTGGAGTCAGCACGGAAAGCATGGCGTCGGTGGTCTGCTGCAGCTGTTTCAACAACTTCGCCTCGCCCAACCCCTCCGTGTACCCATTCCCGATCTTTTCCGCCGTCTGTTGCACCGTGATATCCTCCCTCACCCACTGCCCAACGGTCCGCTGCTTCTCCCACCACTGCGACGCTGACTCGCGTAACGAAGGTTCCCTGCTGATGGCGCCGCTCACGAACTGAAGCAATATATTCCGCGTGTGCAGGGTGCCGAGTAAGTGCTTGGTTTTCAGCATCTTCCCGAATGGGTCTGGGGGCGGTGTGGCAGGGAGGGAGTGTAGGACGATGGGCAGGAGAAGGAAGAATAATTGACGGAACAGCCAGAACATCTCCGCCCACTACGCCCCACAAGTCCGAGTGAGCACTCTGAACAACCTCCA
The DNA here is from genome assembly GCA_022385755.1 of Trametopsis cervina. Classification (NCBI taxonomy): domain Eukaryota; kingdom Fungi; phylum Basidiomycota; class Agaricomycetes; order Polyporales; family Irpicaceae; genus Trametopsis; species Trametopsis cervina. Next base: position 127,804 of record MU278361.1, on the reverse strand, counting down.
CAAAGTGTGACGGAGAAGACTCACCATGAACGGCCGCGCGCCGTCTCTCGGTATTGTGATCTGCGCGGTGATGATGTTGTATCCCTCAAAGAGACCCGCTGCGACGACAGCGATAATCCCGAGCTTTCTCCAGCGGCTACGATGGCTTTCTGTGGTGGTTAGCAGGCCAACTACGGCTGCCTCGCGGATGTATTGCATGAGAGGGCCAGGGAGTGCGAAGAGTGCGTATTCGTCTGCTGTGCGGCAGTGCTCGCAATTCTGTACCACAGACTGGCCGTACCTGTCCACACGCAGGCAACAATCAGCCCCATGTATACAGGGTAGCAATAGCACAACTGACCTGACATATACATTCCTCACCTCGAACGACGACAGCCTCGTAAGGAGTGTCTCGAGCGGTCTCGGGAGCGTGGCGTTCGGCTCGAGCCCCGCACTCTGTAGAATGAGAGCGCGAATGTTGTCCGAATGCGTGTTCATCGGTAGCCCGAGGCGTGTAAATATGTTCGGTGGGTACCGTACGGTGATGACATAGACGATATAGAGCGAGTGCAGCAGGACGAGGAGGGTGAGGGCACGACGGTATGGCGAGCGGGACGACACCTGGGTGCGCTTGAGTAGGAAGTATGTGGCAGTGATGATGGCTGTGGCGGTTGTGAAGAAGATGTCGACCGACGGACTAATGAGAGGCATTCTGGCCACCTGGGCCGTCGACGAGGTCGTCGTCGGTAACACTTGAAGCTTGAAGTGTCACGGGTGAGAGGCGAGCGGACTCAGCGTCATCTGGTGGCGCATCAAAACGCCACAAAGCAAGTCTTGTCCTCGCAAATTATCTTGTCCGTGACACTCATCATCTATGCTGTCTCCTTGCTCAAGTTATCAGCCTAGCTACTGGCATTCCCGGATTGCAGATATCGATTTAGTTGCAGTATGCTACCGATTTGTTAGGCCAAGTTATTCCTGAGCACCGAACCTATCCATCCATGCGCTATATGCGCTTACCAGACGGTTCACTGGCCCTCAAGCGAACGATTGAAGCCACGAATTCCTGCCACGCTACCAGGAGCTTAAGTTTCAATGTGATACTTTTAGTGTAGCTTACACGAGCTAAGGATGAACCGTCTAACTTTCCACAATATAGTGAGTCCTTAACATCATCTACGCAACACAGCGTAATTACAGCACTACAATGACAGCGGTACATTCCGACTCGGGCTGCACTCGTCGCACCTTGGACCCAAGCGGCGTTTCCCAAAAATCCGCCTAGATCGCCGTCGCCCGCAAACGCACTCACATGCTCCTTGCCGTCCAACTATGCAACACAAGCGTGAATATTACCTCCAGCAACGAATAGACGAATAGTTGACACGCGTGCAAGCATGGAAGTACCGAACAGGACACCAGTCTTCTCAGTAGCAAAAGATGTACCTAGCCTTCTCCTGTCTGATCTCGCTTCTGTCACCAAGGAACGCGGATACATTTTCTGCCTGCTCGAGCACGTGCTGAATCTGCACATTCCTCCCTCAAGTGCGTAGCTCTCCTCTAACACATTCACGTTGATTTGGCGAGATATCGTTCTCTATCTTCGACCCTAAAGTCTTCACGATGGTCCTGTGTGTCTCTAGGTGCGATATTCATACTGCCGCCGACCGGCCTCTCTGCAACGCTACTGGAAGTGTTGTTCCCGTCCTCGTAGTGCGACGAGCTTACATCCTTTGTCACATGCACGCACTATTGGCGACTTCAGAATACATATTCACAAAGCTTATTCCCCATCTTCCTGCGGTACGTTCTGACATTGTCAAATATTTCGTTTCTCTGATCTTTGTATCCTCAAGTTTCGAGAGGCGACTGTCCCGCAACAGATGGCACATAGTCCTCACGCATGCGGTTAGCGAGTAGTACTTCCACTCGCTGGCCCGTTTTGACATTGAAGATCGACGGTGGAGCACGGCTGCAAGCAAAACGAAGTCATTACAAATAATACAGTACTTACGGAAGGACTCACCCTGCGTTGATTTCGTCTAGGATACGAGCGTTGACTGGGTCGTCGTATGACATGAGCTCACTGCCCTCAATGATGAACCCATTTCGCCAAAAGGTCATTGAGCGGGTGACGGTAGGGAGCTCGTCGGGATCTTCGCGCGGTTTGTCAGATTATAGAATCGGGACAGGCGACTGTACGTACTGGGTGAAACGACCGAAGGCTCTGGAATGTGCCCGGTCTCGACATCGTTGGATGGCAAGGGCGTATTCGAGTCATCGGACATGGCGTGCTGCAACCTTCAGATCGTTGAATGTCGTGAGGAAGAGTCGCACTCTCGCTCGCGTTTATAGATGATTCCAACGGGCATCCACTGAATTGAAATCACCTGCAGGGCAGTGCCCGCTTGTCACACGTTCATTGATTATCGCACACAACAGCGGCCGTGAGGGAAAATCGTGGCACCTTGATAGATAGATTGTTGCCATGTCAGACCTCCTGGACAAACTAGATAGCACATTGCAGACTGTAAGTCTTGTTCCCAGATGTTCGACCGCGGCGGAAAGGGTGATGGCGAGAAGTAGGATCCCGAACGGCGGTCGAAGTCGAGCTATACAAGCTCTCATGGTCTCGAGTCTATAATCAGGACTGCAAATATGACTCGCTGTGTATATTGACCGTGATACGGCGTGCTTCAAGGACGGGCGCTTCAGAGCCATGAAAAGCGGACCATCCATTGAGCAGGCCACCGCGACTTGAGTCTCAACTCTATTTGATTGGTTCCACTTGAATGCAGACATCTATCCTCGTCTTCGCACAACCATGACACCAGAAGAAGACGGGGAATTCGCCACTCTGAAGCAGCAAAGCTACCTTGCAATTGTGGCGTTACAAGGTCATCGTGTAGGTTCCACCTCCTCCTACCACTTCCACCTCAACTCGCTATGATGCAACATGTTGTTGATCTCCTGGTTACTGGCACACCCCCTGGTCAAACGGGTGCAGGAAAAGACTCACCCGCTGCTCGACTTATTGCTGTTACAGGGGCTGCAGGCGAAGATCACATCCTATGAGTGGCATTGGTAGGCCAGAATATGCATCCTACTTCTCCGAAACAGCTCGACATTCGGAAACTTACTTCAAGCACAGAACCTCGCTAATTTCTGGATACAATGATTGACTTGCCCATGTGAGTCTATTTTGCCAGGCCTCACATGTATGCTGACGGCACGACCCAGCGACATGAGCAATACTTCACCAATATACTCACCCTCCTTCGTGGCTTTCAGAATGGCGAGTTGCGTCCCAATGATGTCCTCTGGTTCAATGCTATTATCGTTAGACATGTGTATCCCAAGGTCGCAAGTCGCATTCTCAAATTCAACAAGCTCTGGACACCCGAGGCACACCCAGTCTCCATTCTTGAGCAGTTTGAACCGTCTTCACTCAATAGCGCGGACTTTCCTCTCCATATCAAGACCAGTCCTTTCGTCGCCGGAGTATAATAAATGTCTGTCATGTATATCCTTTCGACATAAGCCACGATACATCTATGGTCACAGCCATCCCACGATTGTCTTGCGCACCAACCAGACCACCGGCAGCACAGTCCCTCCTCTCTTCAATCTTCAATCAACATCCAAGCGCACTAACATCACCCGCTTGCACACCGGACACCCATAACTCCGCGCCATCTCCCGCACGATGCACCTAGCCACACACGTCAGCATTTTATCTATCTCCTCATACGTCACACCTCGCCGGAAGAAGAAGAGCAGCTCACCGATGACAGAAGAGGTGCCCACATACGGTCGCCGTCGGCGAGCGCGGTGCTCGCATGCACACTCTGCAGTGCCAGTTCGCCGCCTTCGGCGTGTGAGGTTTCTCGACGGAGGGGAGTGTGGCTGTCGAGCCTTCCTCCTCTTCCTCCTCCTCGTTCCCGTTCGCCTCAGCAGAAGCACCGTCCTCCGTCTTGTCTGTCGCTCTGTTTGATGTCTTCTCACCCGCTCCCCGAACGGCCGATGCATATTCACCAGGAGAAGGCGGCGCATATTCACTAGGAGAAGACGGCGCATGCGCATTCTCCAGACTCCCCTTCCCCCGCTCCGACACCGGCGTGCCAAGCGCCTCAGATGAACCGCTCTCGTCGGATAGTGCGAGCTCAGGATACGGCGGCGGCGATGCAGCAGAGAGGCTCGTCACCAGCGGACTTGGAGTGCAGGACGGGCCCTCATCATTGATGGGGCTCGGATCTGTAGAGCGGGGAGGAGAGGTCGAGTCGGTGGTATGAGAGATTGCGTCCTGCGACGACTCATGCAGTGCGGAGACACGCGAAGAAGGTGAACCGACAGGAGAAACCGCAGAACACAGTGTACTGCGTCGCTCGTCCGCGGGCGACGGCGACGGCGACTCTAACGCGGACACTGGTGAGCTTGGCGTTGGCACGAGTTCGGGCGTCGAGGATCGACTACAGCAGGTCAGGATAGGTCAGGGCGGGTGCACCGCGCGACTCACCTCTCGGATGCTAGGCTCTGGGCTCGTATGCTCGGCGTGATCTCCAGGACGGTACACGAAGATTCGGGCGTCCCCAAATCCAGCTTCAGCTCTCGCGCGTCCACATCTGCATCACGATGTGTCCGCGGGCTTTCAAGGTCTCGCTCCGTAGATGGCGCCGGGCTACCCATCCTCGGCGTCGGCTCCGAGCGCGGGCGCGGCGACACCGTGCCCCTCTCGATCCCCGTGTGTGTGTGCTCGCCATGCGCAATCGCGACGACGGACGATGCCCTAGCCCGTGCGTATGGATATGCAGAGGCGAGTGCGCTGACTGGGCCGGGGGTGGTCACGAGCGCGGGGTCGATTGTGACTTGGATGCGCCGCGGTGGGGGCACCGGTGCTGAAGAGGAAGAGAAGAAAGAGGAAGGAGAGGGTGAGCCAGTGATGCGTGGGCTTGGTGTGTTGGAGCGCGTCGAGCGCCTGGATCGGGGGACAAAGAAAGTGGGAGAGGCGGAGCTGGAGGGGGACGAGGGCGCACGAATGGTGTGGAAGGGCGAGACGGGGCGAGGCGTGCATGGAGAGGAGGGAGCGCGGGTGCGCGGAGAGGCCGTCAGAGAGCGGAGGGAACGAGGAGGAGAGACGAGCGGGGACAACAATGCGGAGGCGAAGCGGTTTGTTGGCGTCGGGTGGACCGTGTGCATGTGCTGAGCAAGGGCAAACACACTCATGAGGACGGGTGGGGCGGGCTACAAATGCGAGATGGCGGCTTACGTCGTTGTAGGCCACGTCGTCGAGGAAGCCTTGGCGGCATGATAGACATGTGGGGTGGAACGGAGACTGGAAGTAGTGTGTGCGCACTTCGAGGGCGTCTTCGAAGGTCTTGTCGCACTTGAGACAGTAGCCTTCCGATCCGAACGACGAAATGCTCTGTGGTTCGCTCAGCGACGGATACGCGAAGAATACGGGCAGGGGCGTACCTCGGTCGGCGAGACCTCATGTGAGCGGCCTATATGCTATGGATCGGAAATCGTCAATGAACGTACTTCAGAGGGTCTGAGCGCGACCGCTACATTACCTCGTCAAGAGCAGCCAGATCTCTAAAAGCCTCATCGCAGGCGTCGCACCTCGGATGCAACGCTGTCTTCTCACTGCGGTAATGCGCCTGCAGCTGCTCCTCGCTCTGGCAGCCCACCCCGCAGATATCGCAGAACAGCTCGGGGTGGCAGATCTTGACGTGCTATCATCGGGACCAGTGGCGTGTCAGCGGGGACTGCGGGCAAATCGTACACACGTACCTCATCGAACCTGGCCAAGTCGACCAGCCCTTTTTCGCAGAGAAGACAGAGCGGATGGGCACCGGAATCCTTATAGTGCTGCTCAAGCCCGGCTTGGGTGTCGAAGGTACACTGACAAGGATGGCACGCGAATTCAAGCAGTGGTGGAGGGTGTGCCACCTTGACATGCTAAAGGGCGTAAAGTGCTGAATCAGCAGGCGCAGACACAGCTACGTGCACGAGGACGTACATGAGCCAGGGTTGCATTGTCCGGGAAAGCGGCGTCGCATCGCGAACAGGACGGGTGCGCCGGGAATGTGCGGTAGTGCTCCTGAAGGCCAACATGAGAGCGGAAATACCGATTGCACTGCCTGCAGAGCAGATCCTGGTGGTTCTTTGCGAGGTGCTGCGGCAAGCCTCAGCGTACGGAACCGTGACAGCCTAGCAAAACAAACGCACCCCGCTCCTGGCGAACGCAGAAGGGAACAACTGTCCGCATAGAGTGCACGCATATTTCGGGATGTGCGCCTTGCTGCTCTTCGCGTGTTGTTCGTACGCATATGTATTGGCGAACACCCGCCCGGGGCACACCTTACAGGAAATCATGTTCGGCGTTGTAGCGCTGATAATGATGATGAAAGGAATAGAGATGAAGGCCTCTGGCCGATGAGTAGTGTGTCGAGAGCGTCGTCGGAGGTGGAGTGCACTCTTAACGTGAAATCGCACAGTCGGCCATGCGTCGGGCGCATGGATGCCTTGTGGGAGGCGTGCGGGATGGTAATGTAAGTAGAATCACGGTTTCCTGCGGCTCGTTGACACACCTGTGACATGAGGAAGGCGTGTGTACCTAAGTCACATCGTAATACATGCACTGCGGAGTCTTTAATCTGTTGCGATAACCAGCGACTGCGTGATCAGTGCTGATTTATGCATGGGATCTGGGCGAAGGAGCGAAGTAGGCCAAACACAAACACAACACTTCAATACTGCCCATCTTTTCATAGCACACTTTTTCTTTATGCTTCCCTCCAAGCATAGTGTCGTCGAATACACTAAACCCATTGGAAGGGAATCTGAGCGATTACGTGGCATAGCGTCCATTTTATTCTGTGATAATTTTATTATTCAGAGTCGCATTAGTTCACTCACATAAATCCCGATGAGAGTTTCCGTCTGATAGTTTTTAGCTTCATCTGCGTTGAAGGGGCCGCACTATTATTCAAGAGCGATCCGTTACATATCCTTCTTTCATTAGCAACATATACCCGAATGGCAGATTAACGTTTTGAGCACTACCGATGGAACACAGACCGCTCCACCGCCCTCGCACCGACGTACACCACGAAGGCCACAGCAGACCCCGCCAATATCCCAATATCTCCCGTGCCGGACTGGGCTATCGGGCCCGTGTACCACACCTGGGACATGGACGGCACTATGATGCCCACGGCGCACCAGAACGCCAGCACGGCGGCGATGCCTGCGGGCAGGCGTCGCGGGCTGTCGAAGATGGAGATGTCGTAGAGCGAGAAGTCGGCGCGACGGAAGAGGAAGTGTTCGGTGAGGATTATTGTTGCGAAGACTGCGGACCAGTAGCCGATGATGCCTGTTGGATGAGAAAGGGATGGTTAGAACGGTGACAGCAAGATGTGGCAGACGCATGCGACTCACTCAGAATGTCCACGAAGGTGTCGTAAAAGTGTGTTGCACCGACGATGGCAACCGGAATCAATCTGGCGTACATATGAAGTCAGACTTCAAAGACCCCTTTGTAGCTTTATGAAATATAGTCTACTCACATTGCTTCCGATATAACCGTAAAGACATACCTCGGGACCTTCGCAAACCAGGGCGTAATGGTCATCGCGCTCGACCCAAACGTGTACATCGTCGGCGCACACGCGCTCGGGATCGTCAATGCCAGTAATACGGTCAAGAACTTGCCAAACCCGCCCAACGGAGACAGGACAGCTTCGATCAGCCCTCCAACGCTGTTACCGCCCGCGAATCCTGTGTCCCAGGTGGGGTTGAATGGAGCGGAAGCAGCGAAAACGGCGCCGATGAAGTGCGCAGTGATCTAGTGTTGTTGTGAGTGCGAGAACCGAACCTTTGGGCTGATTATAACTTACACTGGCCATGAAGAAGCCGAGATAAGTGTATATGAAGATGCGAGTGCTGATTGACGGTGAGCCGGGTACACATGACTGAGTTGCTACCAGCCACGTACCTGGACGCCTTAGCATTGTGGTACACGCCATAGTCAGGGGTCATAGTGCACCAGCTAATCACACTGGATGCTGTTGTCGTCGCGAACGTGATCACAGATGCTCGCGTAACGGGACCTGTGGGCGGGGCATTGACTAGGTGCTTACCACCGATGCCGAACATGATTATAAAAGTGATGACGTTGGGGATCCACGCAACGCTTTCATACCTACGTGGGATTGTAAGTACGCTGTGCAAGAAATCTGTAATGTGACCTACTTGTGTATTAAGCCATACCCGCAGAATGTAACCTAATGCAGTGGGGTCGTATCAAGTACGCCGAGCGTGTAAAGAGCAATAGTAAACTCACAGCAAGCGATATGACACCAATAATCACAATCCCGAGCGTGTCATCAAGATGACTGGAGACACTGGCCAGAGTCTGGCCGCCAATGATGCAATTCAGGATGAGAAAGCCTTGCATGGAGAAGACGTTCAGCGCGCTGGGTATGATAGACCCGAAATATCTGGATAGCGCGATTGTCAGTACTTGCATGCATATGTAATTTTGGGAGCTAGTTTACCCCCATGAATAACGGGCTTGCACCATTGAGCGCATCCCGAGTTTTGGGCCAAATACAGCGCTGCATTTGCGTCAATTGAACCTTCGGAAAATTTGTGTGGGATCAGAGACGCACAAGTAAGCCGGTACAGTACATGATCTTCCGCAATGCCTCAGTAAATTTCGATTAGGAGTGCGTGCGCAGAGACGTACATTAAGTCTACGACCGTCAAAATAATAAGAGCTTGCTTGACGCCTAGCCCGAAGAATGCCGGCCCCGCTGCGCCTGTGCCCAAGCTGTGGCATAACGATCGATATAGCGCTCCTATGATAACGCTGCATTACAAATGTACTTACCCAAGCACGTTCATATTTGCGGAGAACCAGACGAAGAACATCTGGAACAGTCTGGTGTCCGTCCTCGACTCCGGAGGGATGGGATCAATCCTGCACTCCATATTAGCCAGCCGAATGCATCATATCCCCTGCCCTTTTGTCCCGTCAAAATGCAGTGCTCACCCAGTCGTCTCAATGCCATACCGCTTCAAGAACGCTGTCACCTTCTCATAACGAGTCGTTGGTCCCTCGCTTTCAGTATCGGGGTGGTGTTTCTCGGAAGAGACGCTCGGGTCCTTCTCTACATCCGACACCTTTGCGTCGCCAGGTACGGTGGCCATTGCTGCCAATGGTGGCACGCCCAAGCTTGTGAAGGGCTGAAGGCAAGCAGGCGTTATCTACACATGTGGCTATCGGACGAGCAGGTATATATACTGCTGCGTGAATGATACACCCTCCGTTATAACGTGATCAAGAAAGTTTTGATGGCACCCGTCAGGTCGGCGAATGATCTGAAGCGGGTTTGGGCTTTTTCTTTGCCAAAAAACGATTGGAAAAGACAATGCGTGTGGCAGATGCCTGGGGACGGGTTGTGTGTATAGATGATACAATACCCGATGGAGGCACGGTTGTCGACTTGTTCGTTGATGAATGCTCGAGATGCAGGGACGCAATAGACGGAACGACCAAGACCTGCGAAATTGGTTGCGCGTCACTGGTAAAAGCGTGGATTTGGCGGCAGTTGGGGCAGCAACAGAGGAATGTTTGTGAAAGTCGCCAGTGTATGGTGCATGAACAACGCACGTCCCATGAGACCATTCATACATTGAGAAACTGGTCAGTCAGCTGTCCGCAATGCACGACAAACTGCGTCATAGGAATAGAGGAAAATATCCGTCAACATGGTGAAATATGACACGGGGATGTGATATTGAGTAGGTGCGTCCAACGCATAACATATAGCGCAGTCACGAGAGTAAGCCACGAAAGGCGTAACATGCAAACTGTCTTGTTAGAGAAACCGAACACCCGACGGCAATATTCTTAATGGGTCTGCACGACGGGTTTACGGATGGGAGTAGGCGGTTGATGGTTGGGGGAGTGGGCTTGACGTTTGCCCAGCACGCAAGAGTACTGCTGGAGAATTGCTTTGCACCGGATGAACAGAGATTGTGTGTACCAGCCAAGGAGGGAGGGTTGGGTTACGAGGTGCACAGACTGTCGTGTATTTCACGATTGCTGGTGCTGTATGGCGGGCTGAGGGATATACAGGCCTCCAAGCGGGGAAGACAATCATAGTCGCACCCGCTACTGGTGCATTCGGAGGTACAGCAGTCCAATTTGCTTTAGCCATTCGAGCGGGAGTGATCGCAATCAGGGGGAATGAGGAGAAGCTGTGGAGGCCCTTGGCTAAGTATGGAGATAGTTAGCGACTTGAGATCGTAACTATTACGAAGCTTGACGAGGAGATGGAGGTGTTGAAGAAGTTCGGACCTATCAATGAGCTCTTTGATATCTCGCCGTCTGAGGCTGAAAGGTCATCGCATCTGCAGAGCGTCATAGCTTCACTTGCGTATGTAAGTCGAGTGAGCGATGTATGCGAGGGAAGACATTACTGCGTTGATACATATGATAAAAGTGGGCGCGATAAGGCTTGATAGGGTGGAACTTGTCGGGTAATTTCCTCTGTTAGGATGGGAGAAGGCTTTTGAAGTTGCATCGAAATGTGCACATGCTGGGCAGGTGACGTTGTTCGCACCGTGAAAGTAGATGTTGTCCACGGTAATAAAAAAAGGTCAGCGGTGTACGACACCAGAGATTGAACCGTATTGTATTGGCTGTGGCCGGGAATGCTACCGAGAGATTGATTCACGCGACCAAGCTGTGCTGCAAGCTCGCCACTGCGCATGAGAAGATGCCGCATCGCATGCGTTCTATGGCTGCGGTATTCAGCAGACGCGGGACTGAGACACTGTGGTCATTTGTCAGGGGCTAGGAGTTAACCGAAGGAGAATATTGAAGCCTCGAGAGGGGTCAGCCCCTTCATGAATCTACAATTAATGAATATGCGGTCAACGTCGACATCAGATATCGTGAGGCAAACTTACCGAAATGAGCCGTGTGAGCGATGAAGATTAGGTACATCTTCTAACACTCATCAGACAACTATTGTTGTAACAAGCTGTAAAGCATCATCATGATACTGACGAGGAATGGCGACGAATCCCTATTGAACAGCGCGTTCCGAGTTGGGCGCGAGGTGTATCACGGCCTGGCTCAGGTGACCGTTGTGGTTGCTTCCGAGCCCGCAAACTGCCCGCAAGCGCCCTCCAATTCTGGAATGGAAAACGGCGGGAAGCGACCATCTTGTTCCACTACCACGACCACTCTCGCCGCCACGACCGTCAACGCCGACTGCCTGTCGACCCAAGCAGCCTGCTTTTGGGACGAGCAAGGTAGTAGTTGGAGGTGAGCAGGAGAGGAACAGGGTATCAGGTGTTCGGATTCATCGGTCAGTCTACTCCAAAGTTTCATCATCTTCAAACCTCATCCGAGTGCAAATCGCACGCTCAGCCTCTCTGGCCCTCTTTCCCCGTTATCTCTTCTCTCGTCCTGCCAGGCAGTATCACCAACTGTTTCTGAAGACCCGCCTGCTTAAGTACTCCAACTTCAAGTAACCCGTGTCGACGCCCAACATGTCAGGCCTCAACATTCCTGGCTCTATACTCTCTCTAATCCCAAATCCCCCCCTCACTGGTACGACCGGCGTCCCCACCGAAACATCGACCCCCGTGCCTGCCGCCTCATCCTCTCAATCACACCGTGGCGCAATTGCAGGAGGCGTTATCGGAGGCGTTGTGCTCCTCTGTATCCTGATCAGCGCCGCCCTCTATTATCGCTTCAAGCGGCGAGCGCCCTACCAATCTAGGCGAGGCCGGGAGGAGACTATCCTTCCCCATTCCGTACCCAAGTCCGCCGAGTACTTTAACGGCACGGACACCCTTGTTGGAGAAGAAGTGCTGAAGACAAAACGCTCCGCCTCATACAGCTCAAGGATCGGAAAATACGACAGCAGCACGAGCATTGGACACGGTCGCAGCTCCCTCGGTTACTCGCAAGAGGACGGCTCGTATATCGGCCACGACGACCGCACGCAAGCATCGTTCCAATACGGACGCCGGTCCAAAGACTCCGTCGAGGACATCCCCCCTGTACCCCTGGAATACCCTCCCGCGCTTCCCATCCCTACGTACACGGATGGCCGCACGCGCTCCAGGTCTATCACAGATCATAGTAGGGCTGCTGCGCTCGCAGCACTCGACGGTGGTGCAGCACCCGCATCCTGGGCCCAGTATCCCCCCAGCCCGCATACCCCGACCCGGAGATCGGCAGACGCGCGCCCAAGCTCGATGAGTTTGAGCAGATCGGACTCGCGCGGCAACAGGTCGTCTAACGGGATAGGCAGGCGTGCAACGAGGAAGGCGGTCCCCAAGTATGACGCCACTGAGTTCTCGAACCCTGCGTCGCCCACTTCGCCCGGCTATCCGCCCCTGTCTCCCGTCGCTATGCAAGACTCGCGTGACGACGTAGGTCACCACAGCGGGAGCGCGGACACCTCGAGCTCGAGTGTTAATGTCTCTGCGATGAAGTCGAGGGAGGACTTGATGGCTGCTGGGTACGAGGTTCCGGACCTCAACCACAAGTCGAGTTTCGGGAACAAGCCCATGCACTACCTCATTCCTGATCCTCCGCCACCGCAACGGGACTAAAATCTTCTACGAACGGAGGCTCATTTAACGAAGTAAGTCAACAATCTGTCTTCGTTTCGGGATGATATTTAACGTGCGTCATTCAAAGTATCCGCCGTCGTCTGTGTGAGCTCGTATATGATCCTCATCTCCACCTTTCTACCTTTCCTGCTGCATCCTAACGTCTTCCCGCCCGAGCCGCTCCTATTTCCATCTCCTGTCTCCCGGCGCATCCCCCATGCACATGGTTTCCGGAAACACAACATCCATCAGGATACCGTTTCTACCATCCACCACAAGGTCCCCCACTCCGCCTGTCCCCCTCCATATGGCATATAACGCACGTAGTGATCACTAGCATCATTCCAATCAGGAGCTTTGTGGTTAATTTCTCAGGGACACTCTTCCAGCTTTTCTATTCTACACGCGCTGCTCGCATCTATCTTTTCGCTCACGTCGCTGCACGACATTTCGCCTACGCATTTTGCTGCTTCTATTTGTCCAATGCTATATCTCCTCGGGTGTACGTAAACCGTTCAACGTAGTATGTAATTCGACCCGGGAGAGTCAGCATAAGTAGTTGAAAGCGTTCGTTCGTTCTCCCCCCCTTTTTTATTACGCGTATTACGTCCGCATCAATTCGGTGTTGTAGTGGTAAATTGCTGTATCAGATAATGAAGGTTGTTCTGTACTATCGCGCCCATGAGCCTCATGGCATGAGCGTGGATGGACGCTTCACAGCTGTGTCTGTAGACATTCGAAGCTGTGACAACCATCTAGCGTTCTGACATGATCACAAGGAATGATATGACGCGACGGATGCTGGCTCCTAACCATGCGTGCAAGTGGCAGTATTCTTTGGTGAATGAATAAATAATGCCAGAATACATGGAATCTCGCTGTTACGGAGCATACGGGTGGCATGTACCACGATCTCAACCGCGTCGAGGTTAGTCTCGCCTTCGCCCCCCGACCCAGACTACGAGCGACGGCGGACAGCCGTGCGGTCAGCCGAACAGATGTACAGCCCTGTTACAACTTTGCTAGCTGCTTAGTCCTTCACTCCAGTTATGTGAGGAAGGAGAAATGATGTGCATGGCTCAACCGCGGAGGGAAGCCTAGGATGGTCATGCAGCGCAGCTAAGACACCACAAAAACGACCATAGTCCATACCAAACGTATGATCTAATCCACGGATCTGAACAAGAACTAGGCCTGTATGCCGCCCTCTCAACCTTCCGCCGCCGCTTCCTTGGTCCTCAAGCACCAGCCGCGCAGCAGTACATATTGGAGCGTCTGCATGCGTCCCAGCCGTCGGATCTGTGGGTGTCAATTTCAGAGCTGATGCTGGTGTCTGCTTGGAAGTGTTCGGTCACTTGAGCGGATTCGTACTGGCATTCAGATGGTCGTCGACGTTCCAGTTGGCCGCGTGCGCGAACTTGGCTGAGCCCAGCCCAGCGGAACTGATTCAGCCGCCACATGCAGACCTCTGATTAGTTGATATTCTGCCGCTCCTGTGTACATAGTCGCTGCAGCGGTTGCGTTGTACACGGAGCAGAATTGCACGCAGGGGAAGTTGTTCGCCTAGATAATTTCCCTGGTATGTGGATTGTGAGGCCGTATTGTACGAGCGTGAATAGAGGGGGCGGCACGGCTGAAGGTGCCAATGGCGATGCTGTGAGGGGCCCGTCAGCTCGAGCCTGACTCTATAACCTCAGTCGCTTTCGGGCAGCTCAATGCGAGGACAAGAACCTGTAAGTAACATATGACGCGGGACGAATAAAATGTATACGTACCACGACGAGCGGTACAGCCATTCCTAGGCTGTCAATGCGTCTGGATCCTACTGGGGCACTTTCGTACCCCCGCGCAGGTATATGAACAGCAGAGTTAGAGCGTGCTCTCCTCGGCTGAGTGCGCTCATTCAGCCACTGGTAAACATGATTCAGCCTACGCAAGGGCCTCCTGTTCAATTGTCGCTCGACTGTACTGCCTCAAAATAGATAGCAGCGGCTGTCCGAGGGGCAACGCAGTTCCTCCACGTAGACGTCTGGCCGACACTAATTTCGGTTCCGCCAACACAGGCAGACTTCTTTGCAGCAGAGATAGCGTGGCCTATCATGCCAAAGACCTTGAGCTCTCTAATCGTCTGCACGTCGAATGTCGCGTTGAGACTCTTCTCAAGATGGCCTTCTGTGTCCTTGTTGTCGGTCCCGGAGATGCTGAGCCCACTGCGTATTCAACTTCATGCGAGTTGTCGTGCTCGCATAGGACGAGCAGCGGACTCTGTGATGTACAGTGGGAGCCTGATTGTCCTCGTGAGACCCGAGGGCGAGAAGGCAGGTAGCTGACTCTGCATCGGACGGGCAGGATGGCGGTGGCGGCGTGAAGGAAGACGGGGCGGGGTTACAGAGATGGGGTTGGCGCAACCGCGTGCGAAGGTAGGATCGTCAGTCCATTCAGCGGTTATACCCCATCAACCTGAACCACCACCTGCAATCACCACTCCGCAATGAACATAGCTCATCCAGTAGTCCCGATTGACTTGGTGAGCACGGCTCGTTGTATATATCTGCTTGCTCGTCCGCCTAAAGCTCGGTAGACCAGGTACTCGACAGACAGATGGCGCGGGACGTACTGAAGGCAGTGCTGCACGCGATCCTGTTCCATCGCCTCTTTGGGTGCGTCAAGCCGATGACCTTTGAGATCTTGGACGTGACAATTGTGCGCATTCCAATCCCCGCATGCTTGCTCGGCCTGGTGTTGATCGGTAGGCGGACAGCCCGGCGTGGACGACGAGGATGTGAAGCAGCTCGTAGATGCGAAGGTCGGCGCGCTCTGGAGGGCAATCGAGGGCGGAGTGCATAAAAGCGGCCAGGTACGTCTGTAATCCTGACATCCCTGTTGTTGCAATTGGTTGTGCTGACCGCCTTCTCTCAGATCAACATCACGTTCTCTGAGAAACGGCCACGGAAGGTGTGGTTCCTCATTGACGGCGAGGTATGGAATCGCCTCTCAGCTTGAGTGTCGAGAGATGCAGTGGCTGACGCCTCGCTACGTAGGAAGAGGTTATATGGGAACAGTGGTAAGCCTTTTCTGCGTGTCCACAGAACCAGTGGAATCATCTGAATTTTTTATGTCTAGGACAATAAATGCAGAGATCCGCCAGCCCGTGAATGAGAAGCGTGCGCGCACTCCGTCGATGTTCCCCCGCCCGCATCTAACCACTCAGCCAGAACGACACGCGTTCGAGGCCGAACTAGCCTCAACACTCACCAAGAGTCTGGAGATGATACTCACGCACACGTCGTCCGAGAGCGGCCGCACCGCCGTCCCGCTCATCACAAATGCTCAGAACATATCGCCCTTCCCCTACAAGGTTGGCGTCAAGGTTGGCGGCAGCGAAGTTGGCGGATGACTGCCAGCCACGGCTATGACTACTACCCTTATCCTCACAGGTGTGCCAGTTGCATTGTGCATTCATGGTCAGAATGGTGGATACACCGGTGTTACACATGGGACAGAACATAGATTGTATACTTATATGTACAGTTACAATTCCTTTCCAATACAGCTGAATAACAAAGGCAGTACTCCAGGCATAGATCATTTGTGTTTCCAGTAATCTTCACCATAGTCCAGCAACAACTCAGTTGAGTTTCGGATTTGTTTTCCTAGGAAAGTCAGCAAGTTACAACCATTCACCAGATGCGAAGTATGGAAGTGCTAACTGGCAAAGAACCCAATCCTCTGATGACCATTCACAATAGAAACTGGTGGTCAAAGCATGAGGCAGAATCACACACAACTTGTTGTCTGGCTCACTTGATGCTTCCACATTAGCCTCATCACCTTTTGCATGATTGAGGTAGCGAGTCTCATTGCCAGCATTGAATGCATCAATATTTTGTGTGTTGTTGACAGTGAATGTGTAGTTGAGGTTTGTATGTTTTTGCTCCATTCTAGAGTGGAGGGATTAGGACAAGGTGTTCTGATGTTGGTTCATCAGATGCTTACTCTTGTATTCCATGACTGTCTGACCACATAAGCTCTCCTACATATTCTACAGCATGTTTCAGCATAGAACATATCATGAGGGGACTGTAAGACAAACCTCCCAAAAAGGTACCCTTGTGAATGTTCTGTCCTGCAAAGGTACCAAGGCCATATTTAGCAGCACGGACAACAAGATCCTATAACTAATATTAGCCCTGTGTGCACTGACAGCTTCAATAAAAATTCATACAGCAGATGTGGGCCGTTGCATGGCAAAGTTTCTACAAATGTGTTTCCATGCCCCTTTCTTCTTGATTGAACGCCCCCCAGTGTGTCTGCATAGATCAATCTCACATTCTCGGTGAGATGCAACACATCTGCAGTAGCTTGAACTGAGACTTTTGAGTAAAGAGATCAATGGCCAGAGCATGGGTATCATTGAAAGACAAGCACATACTCCAAATGGGAACCACAGCTGTCATGAGAGCATGTGCAACCTTTAAATCGAAGTTTGCCTTTACAGACAAATCAATGAACAGAACAACATCTCAAAACCATTGACTGACATTTGGGATCACATTGACAGTTCAGTTGGCAGTGAACATTCTCACGGAAACATTCACAGTGCGTCTCTTTACTGCATGGCCCTTCATGACTGCAGCGTGCTGGTCTGTTTGAGGTTCAGTCCAAATCCTATAACTGTCATGGATCACTCACAGAGTAAAGCTCTCAATAGAATTATTATCATCAACTGAATGGCACAAGTGATATCAGTGTTTAGCAACAGCAGTGAATGACATGCACACATACCAAACTGCTTGGGAACCTTTTGTACTACATGTGCCCATGGGTTTTCTTCATGAACAGTTTGACATCTGCGGGCAAAGATCTGATCATACTGTGAAATATACGCCAGACTGGGACGCAAGGATTAAGCCTACCTTGTAACAATCAGTCAGAGGTAGTAATGTCTTCAGTGAGCAGGGTAACACGTCAGCAGCAAGGGAGATGATGATATCAATTGTTTCTACATCAGGTTCCTTGTTCCAGTCGATGGCCTCTTGAATCTCTGGGGAATTCAAAACAAAGTAGCACTTGTCCCCACAAGGTTTATGCCGGGTTTTGTTGTCTTTGAGTAGCTCCTCATTGCTGACCTGATGTGCAATCAAACTTGAGGGCACCCAGCCAGTTGGGTATGCTGATCATGAGCATGTCTTAGTTCCACAGATAAGGCATATGACTTGGGGAACTCACGGTGTGTGAAGCAGGATGCTGTCAAACAGCTCAAATGTGGACAGAATGATGCAGACATTGCCTCAATTGTTCCATAGCTGCGTTGTTGGTCAGGATCACGCCAAGTAGGCTGATATGTATACACTGAGCCTTTGCCGAAAATGTCACCAGGCCACGGCAGTTCATCCCTGCCAGAAAGAGGATTATCAGTAAGTGCTTCATGATGTTGAGCACCAGGATAGAGATGTCTTGCCTTTGGCGTAGCTTGTGGAGCATAGCCAACACACTAGACTTCTCAACATACGAGAGGGAGCGGTGTTGATATTGGTGGAAGATACCGGATGCATCTATGTCGTCCACATAGACCTGGAAGGGCGTTTCTATGCCGTCTTCCTCCCAAGCAGTCAGTCGTCGGATTGTTGTGTACGCAATAACACGATCTATCAATAGACATTTTGAGCAGCATGCGACGTGACCGGACGAGAAATTGACTTACGATCTGGGTCGCGCCAGGGTTGTTGCCACTTCACCGAAGTGAAATGAGTAAGATACGTCCAGTCGTCGAACCCTTCCTCGCCAGCATATTTGATGAACTGGCATTCGGTCTGGCGAGCGTCGATTTCCGGGTCTATGGAGCAATTTGTGGGAGCGCATGCTTGATATCGAGGGTGAGGGGTCACCATCTCCTCCGGTACAATGTTCACAGGCGGGGCGGTCACTCCGTGACGATAGACCTCATCTGACTCAAACTCCCAGACATCGAATTGCTCGCTGCCAGAGGTCGAAGCATCTTCTTTCGCGTGGCCCTCCGAGACACTCGAGTCCCAATACATGCCTATGTCGTCGGCGTCGTCGGCATCGTCACTCAGTCCCCAGTCTGCGGGAGAGCCGATGAAGTGGGGCGATGGCACGGCTAGGGATTGAAGAGCGTCGAGGCAATGAGTGGGTTCCCATTCATAGAACTCATTCCACACGGCGCGGTAAGTGTCCGCGATGTATGTTAGTTCTGGCGAGTTGCGCAGTTGGTCCGTGCTGTCTCTCATTGTTGGGGTAGCTTCCTCCGTGTCGCCGTCGGGCTGCGCTGAGTCTCTTCGCTCCTCAGCGAACACAGTTTCTTCGTCGTCGCTGTCCTCCACTCGCCTAACAGTGGCACGAGACGGAAGCTTGAGAGGTAAGCCGGACGCACCCTCAGAGTCATCGGAATCCATGGTTTGCGTTGTGGATAGGTCAACAACACACCGGCGTTGCACACCTTGAATCTGAGTATATGTGTCGTCCCCGTGGAACGTAATGGTGAGAAACAAGATTATCGACCACAGAAGTCACACGGCGCTACGCAGCGTGAAACGCCGACGACACTACTGATTCGGTTCACCGCGT
Organism: Trametopsis cervina; assembly: GCA_022385755.1. NCBI lineage: Eukaryota > Fungi > Basidiomycota > Agaricomycetes > Polyporales > Irpicaceae > Trametopsis > Trametopsis cervina. The sequence goes on along the minus strand of MU278361.1, from coordinate 108,595 downwards.
CTGACTACCACCACTATTACCTCTTACACATCTGCCATGGCTGAGCGAACGGCGAGTAACATGCTATTTGCCAACTTCAACCAAGACTTTACGTGAGTTCAAAACAGCTTCAACGTGCCAAATACTTATAGTCACAGGTGTATATCCGTTGGGACTCGTAAAGGTTACTCCATCACGAACTGCGACCCGTTTGGTCGCGTCTACACGATGAGTGCGTCTTGTTCTCAGGGGAAACGCGTCCCATTCTCAGCTATATTCAGACGACGGTGCAAAGGGCATAGTTGAGATGCTGTTCTGCACGTCGCTCATAGCGCTGGTTGGTGCAGCTGATCAGCCTCAGTCCAGTCCGCGGAAGTTGCAGATCGTCAATACGAAGGTGCGTACAGCAACCAACTCATTTCAATGTTCATCAATGGATTGGAATCTTCCCGTCTTGCCGATACTTACCTACTCTATTTCTTCGGCCTAGCGACAATCCATGATATGCGAACTGCTGTTCCCTTCTTCCATCCTCGCTGTGAAACTCAACCGCAAGACTCTCGTAATCGTACTTGAGGTGGAGATATACATCTACGACATCTCCAACATGCGTCTTCTCCATGTCATAGAGACAACACCGAACCCAGAAGCTATAGTCGCACTTTCGCCCTCATCCGACAACTCTTACCTTGCGTATTCGACACCAGTACCGTCTCCTGCCTCCCTCTCTCAACCTAATAACGGCCAAACCGCCTCATCTTCAGCGCCCACACAGACTGGCGACGTAGTCCTTTTCTCAACCAAGACGCGTACGGTGGTCAACGTCATTCAAGCTCATAAGTCACCAATCTCGTTCCTCTCCATCAACCAGTCCGGCACAATGCTTGCCACCGCATCCGACAAAGGCACAGTCATCAGAGTATGGAGTATCCCAGGCGCAGAGAAGCTCTATCAGTTTAGACGCGGCACCCGGGAAGCGAAGATATATTCTATCAACTTCAACGCCGTCTCAACTCTACTCGCCGTGAGCTCCGCGCACGACACAGTGCATATATTCAAGTTGGGTCCGCAGAAGAGCGGGATGGAGAAGAGCCAGGGTCCCGCGAGTCCAGAGTCGGCGTCGATTGACAGTAGAGAAAGCGCGAGCGGTGCAGGGCTCGAGGGAGGATACGAGGCGTTTGTGGACAAGAAGAAGAGCAACAGTGTTTCGTAAGTTCCAGCCCAATCCAATGAGGAGTCGCACATGCTAAAGTTTATAGGTCGAGTATAAGACGACGCTCACTGCATCTCACGAAGAATCTCACGTCTTCTGTCGGCGGGTACCTCCCGAGCGCGATAACTGAAGTCTGGGAGCCTTCTCGCGATTTCGCATTCTTACGACTACCAACGAGTGGGACGAGGTGTATTGTGGCATTGAGCGGGTACGTCATATATTTCTCGTCCGGTAGCTGCAGATGCTAGAACGACACGCGATAGGACGATGCCACAGGTGATGGTCCTGTCCTCCGAAGGTTACTTCTATTCGTATAACATTGATCTCGAGAATGGCGGGGAATGCTCTTTGCTCAAGCAGTATAGGTAAGTCGTGGGCCCGTCATACTGGCCGTAACGCTGATCTTCGCCATAGTTTATTGGACTCAAACGACGAAACAATCAAGGAATGATACCAGACCGTCTATTCGTATGCTGCGGGGTTGGTAGAGGATGGCGCACCGGCTGAACACTGTAATCACATATGACGACATAATACTGTACCTATTGATATATAATCTAACAGTGCTAGGGGTATGGACTTTTCAATGTGGGGATTCGCCACGCTCAGGACGAATAGTAACATTCCAGCTTAGAGAACGAAGATACGACGGGTCGTTGAGCTCCAAAAGCACTCATGGCCGGGTCTTGAGCCTATAATCAAGACTGCAGATGCGACTCGCTAAATGCCGTCTATACATTGGGGGCCAGAATGGATAGGCTATATGCACAGCAGTAGTAGAATTGCCAACCGGCTACATTCCGCCAACGCACCGCGCGAATTCACCTCCTATCCCTGTCTCGATGTCTCGAGTCCGAGCGGTCTCTATCCTTGTCTACAGATCGATCCCCGTGCCTATTACTCTCCCTGTCGCGATGTCTTCGTGGGTCGGAATCTACGTCTCGGTAGTCTGAGTCCCGTTTTCTATCGCGTCCCTCGTAGCGTTCGTCTCGAACGTACGTATCATGGGTGCGCTCTCGGTCCCGTCCGTCGCCCCTGTCTCTATCCCGCCTTCGATCGCGGCCTTCTACGTCGTGCCTGTCATGGTCCCTCCGACGGTCGGTGGAAGATGGCCGCTGTGACTCGCGAGGGGACAGCGACCTCTTCCTTGACGAAGTGCCTGAGCGCGAGTCTCGATCCCGCTCATGTTCCTTGTCATCGCGTCGCTCCTTCTTGATGACGGGTATGTATCTCTTGTCAACGAAGGTTTTCTTCTTTCTCTGACTGCCGTCGTCAAATACCTCTTTCTCCTTTGCCCCGATGCCCAAGAGCGCTGGGCGAGCCGTCGGAAGCCAAGGCTCTACGGGTCCTTTACCCTTCCTGCTGGCCGCAGTCCCTTCCTTCCAGCCCATCCCACGGAGAAGCGCCGCGCCGAACTGAGAAACGGGGACACGCTCATAGTCATCTAAGGTGGCCGGTTCCGGGAGCTCCTCTACGTCCTGACGGTACGCGTCGTCTTCAGTGGCAGCCGGGATGATATCCACCACTGGGCCATTCAGCCCGCCGTCTTCGCCTGAGGCGTTGGCTATCAAGGCACGGATGGCCTTCTGGTCCTCCGTTTCCTCTTCCTTCGGCACCGATTCCGCTACGGCGGCGGCGATAGTTTCCTCCACCTCTATCTGCATCGCATCCTCTTCCACCTTGACCCTTTTCCGCTGCTGTATACCGGAAAGTTGCGGACCTGAGTTGATAGTGTCTTTCGTACCCAGTCCGCCGACGCTCCCATCGGCACCCGTTTCCGCAGCTGCACTGGGTGGCACGTAGAGATTCTTCCTCTTCCTTGCCAACTCCCTCCAATCCTTATTCTTCAGGGCAGGGATAACCAGTGGTCCCTGTGGCTTCTTCTTCTCATGTAGACTGCGGACAGAGAAGGCTTTTGTGAGTTGCGGACCCGATTCTGAATACAACAATGAGGCAAATGATACACACCGCTGAACACCAAACTGGTCAAACCCTGTCACCAGCTCATCCTCGATCCCCGCGTCCTCGTCTGAACTGTCTCTTTCATGGTACGTTCGCGACTTGGGCTTAGGAGATTCGTGACGAAGAGGACTTCCCGGTGCGCTGCTATGGGCACTGCCCGTCAGATGGGATGGCAGAGCGGGTTTCTTGAAGTCCGAGTCGTGCCCGGCCGAGCTTGCTCGAGAAACGGGCGAAGGACGTCGCACAGTGAATGAAACTTTGCCGTTTGTTGACATCTTGTGGGAACGGTGGTCGTGGTGGACGTCGTTGAAAGAGCGCAGGCCATTGACTCAATGTGGTGACTGAGGATCATGCTTAAACGCTCGCCCATCAAAGCAGTAGCGCCCATTTGCAAGGACCTCTCACCCTCTCTTTCATCTTACCCAGGCCCACTCATCTCCCTCGTTCTCGTCTCTGCGGATATTCTAGGCTATCCCCGCGACAGTACCTGAGGTCACACCGAAACTCGTGCAATAGGGCTATCGCGTGGACCCGAAACCATTAGGTCATCCCAAAGCGATCCCGACGTCCGCGCGTACCACAATGTCCGATAATGTTTCTCCCGTCGAGCAAGTTCCCGCCGAACTATGGATGGTCATATTCGAGCTCCTCGAGACTCCTCGAGACCTCATCAGCATAGTTCAAACGTGCAGGAGCTTCTACAACTACGCTATCAGAGCACTGCACCGTAATATTGTGTGGAAGACACCTACGGCATTCGTACACAATATTCCCTTCTGGCGAGACGCCCCACAGGTGCTGCTGGACAGCGTCCAGTCTCTTGACTTGGGCGTATCTACTTTACCAGACTATGGACCCGGTCTTTTGGTGGACAGGGACGGGTGGACGTTCATGCGCCAGGATCCCGACCCTCTGTACATGTATCCAGATGGACCTTGGGTAGAAGAGGATACAGAGGACGTGCATAACCTACCTATCATCAAATCCATAAAGTTCTACAAAATTGAACAGAGTTTCGCCACCACAGACCTCTATGCTTCGCTCATAGGGAGATTAACTTCCTTCACCAAGCTGCGCACGCTGCGGCTTGAGAACCTATTCTTCACCGACGAACTCTTCGGCGCACTACACATGCTTCCGAGTCTGCGCACGTTACACATCGAGTCTTGCTTCTTCCCGCGGAAGAAGAACGTCACAGCTCGCGATCACTCGACGCTGCCGATCACAGAGCTCACGATGCTGAACTTGTATCGGCAGGTACTGCGTGGGGGCCAGCCCGGCCCGCGCGACAATGCCAATTTCGCCCAGTTTGCGGATATGGACGAGGATATCAGCTACGCTTTGAACATCGCCTCTGCACGCAATCTTCGCACTCTCCGGGTCGACTCGACGGCAGACGTATTCGCTTTGGTCTATCGCAGGCGGGAGCATGGTGTGTATCTGTTCAAGATCCCGGAGAACCTCACGCATCTCTTCGTTCTGCGGAAGCGGATCATCAAGAACGCAGTGCAGCCCACGTACCACAGCGAGCAGCTGTTCCCCATTGCCGTCTACGCCATCTTAGACCGATGCCCCACTCTAACAACGGTCTCTCTTGGCTATCCCCTTCCGAAACACCAAAACTTCCCCAAATACAACACACTCCCCAACCTCACACACTGCGAAGGTACCCTAGAAACTATCCTTGCCTTGACCGTTGGTCGTCCGGTTCGCGCCCTCAGCATCCTTCGATCGGAAGCCCCCCTTGAAAATATACTCGACACACTGGCGCGAAAAGCGCAGAGTCACCCAGAGCTTGAGATGCTCTCACTGCACTGCAAGGTCTGGGACCTCGAAATCCTGGATGCTATCTGTCAGCTGTTCCCGAAACTGCGGAAACTCAGGCTGACCTTCGACGTGCGCAAGCCGGGGAAGCTGTGGGAGCACACGGATTATTGGGATGATGCGCTCCAACCGTACGAACTCTACCCCTTCACAGGAGAAGCACGTGGACAACCTGAAGCTACCCCCGTCTCACACGGTCCAGATGAGGTGTGTACCTCGGTCATTCCTGTCCGTACATATATTGATATCTCCATTGAATTGTCAGGACACGATTGTCAGCTTTGGTCCTCACTACCTCTACCGATTAGAGCATCTCCACACGGCGGAGATCTTTGCTATTCCGTCCAATCTCACTGTTGAACACCCTTTATTCCTGTATGACAATACATACGAGTCGATCGACGAGGAACTGCGCAATCTCGTCATACCATGGAATCGGTACTGCAAGAGCCTTCGGGAGGTCCAGTTGCACGCTGGCTATGTGATGCGGCGAGGGTATGAGGGTGGGCGATGGGCAATGCATAAACAGTACGAGATCAACGAAGCGTCCGACTTTAGCTACTGAGCAGGTCGTGGCGTAACAACGGGTGGTGTGGCTCTCACATGTCTTCACTATCTGGACTATACCTTCCATTCCACTTATTCCAATGATCGGCCAGTTCACTGTCGCTGTTTCGCCTCACTTCATCATCGCTTTATCACATCGAAGCACACCACCTTATTTGTATTCTTCTTTCCTGGATATTGTACAGATGTAATTTTAGTGTACCAACACAACATGCCGCTTTCGACCGTTTACGGCCTGTTCTCGCGTTATGCATTCAGACGACGGCAGTAGCTGTTGATATTTACCCCACATGCACCCCGCATGTCCGTATGTTTCAAAGAAGCCTACCGACGGGCTGCTCCATCACGAAGCCCTCGGACGACCCATACACCAACCGACCTCGCAGGAACGTCTTCTCCACGCGTCCCTTCAATATCAATCCTTCATATGGACTGAGCTTGTTCTTGAAGTTCAACGACTCCTTGGTAACCTGACGACAATAGAACGTCAGAAATAGATTTTAGAACCGACCACAGGGAACAAGAGCCTTCTTACAATATGATCAGCATCGGGATTGAAGACGATTATGTCCGCGTCGTAGCCAACGGCCAGTTTGCCTTTTGTGTCCAGTCCAGCGTGCTTCGCGGTCTTGACAGACACCCAGTCGATAATTTGCCCAATGCTCACGCCCCTCTTTCGCCCTTCTGTCCATAGGACGCTTAGCCCGAGCCCAAGAGTACTGATCCCACCCCAGGCCGCCATGATATCGCCTTCGTCGCACCTCTTGAGCTCGGCAACACACGGGCTGTGGTCGCTCACTACGCAATCAATCGTTCCATCTAGTAAAGCTTCCCACAGCGCGTCACGGTTTGTTTCCTCTCGGATGGGGGGACAACACTTGAATTCAGGGTGTCCATGGGGAATAAGTGCAGTTGAGAGTGTAAGGTAGTGGAAACACGTCTCGACTGTAAGGGGAAGCCCTGTCGATTTCGCAGCTCGAATGAGAGGGAGTGCGTCGGCGGCGGAGAGATGGACGATGTGCAAACGGAGAGACGGATGCCGTACATGGAGGGAGTTGATTAGCTTTATCGCGTCTATCTCGAGTTGTTGGGGTCGAGATGCCAGGAATGTGCTGTAGAGGGTAGGATCCGATGACGAGACATCTGGTTGTGCGCCGTCCAACTCGGCGTGAAAGCAAAGCACTGTGGGTGTTCCCTAGCAAGTCGGAAATATCAGTACCAACAACCCCGCGTATCTGTAAGGCGGCGTTCGGCCCATACCTCAAGTTCGTCCATGGCGTCCTCGAGATCATCTTTGCTCACACATGGGAATTCGTCAACGCCGCTCTCAATCAGAAAGCATTTGAAGCCCCTGACACCTGCTGCGACCAGCGGTTTGAGATGAGCCTGCAGGACAGACACAGGGCAGCTGCATGTCTAAAGCTGTGGCTTAATTCACAGATAGGAGATGCGCCGTACCTGGTTTCCGGGAATGACTCCGCCCCAGAATGCTACATCAATCGTGCACTGCCCGTGCGCCGCCTGCCGTTTGGCTTCCAGGAATTCGACACTAGTGGTAGGCGGGATCGAGTTTAGGGGCATGTCAACCACCGTAGTCACACCGCCTGAGGCCGCCGCCCTTGTACCTGTCCAAAATCCTTCCCATTCTGTGCGCCCGGGCTCGTTCAGGTGGACGTGCGCACTGGTCACAGGATGGAATGATATCAGATAAATTTCTCCCGTTGTCACAGGACAACTTGTGGAGGAATTGAACTCACTCAACGAGGCCAGGGAGAACCAGTTGTGAGCCGGCGTCGAACCAGTCGCTTTCTGATATCGTTGAGAACTCCGGGCCCAGCTTTGCTCGGTGACCGGTAAGCACATCAGAGATCTTCCCACTGCCGACATCGACGACGATGGTCGCTGGCTGGGGTTGATTCTGTCCTGGCAATAAGACGTTGGTGCCCGTAAACACACGCGGCGGATGTGCTTCAGAGCTCATACTTGTCGGCTGTACAGAACGGTTGCGTGGTTCGCTAACGCGTTGATGCTGAGATACGGCACACGATATGAGACGAAACGCGGAACATGATCACGTCCCGATATTGCCTTTTGAGGAAGGCGTCGTCGTTTGACGAACATCTGCTGGCGCATCGCCTCTCAGCACGATGCTCGACTGACGATCATTGATACGAGTGTTGCGAGAGCGGCAGCACCTCACTTTATGAATTGAACGGAGCCAGATCAACGATGAGTTCCAATAGTATTTGTAGGCTGACTGCTCTCCCGGACGCCAACGACGCGTATGAGGACACAGCGGGAACTCGTGGATCATCGCCACCATTGATGCGAGCCGCACATCTCCCCTGAATGTTTCAACCTATTATAAATACCTCATAGACGTCTAGGTCCTCCCACACATCCCCTCCCCGGTATAGCGCCGTCGCACGACCAGCATGTCTCGCCAGTTTCTCTCAGTAAACATCTCCAACGTTGCTACCGTGAGGCGGAGCATGCCGGATCTGCGAAGTCCTGTGGAGGGCAAGGTGGTATATCGCTGCAAAGGCTGCAATGCGCGCATCACCACGAAAACAAGCGTAGTGTCTTGGGTGAGTCGTTAGCCTGTGTCTATCGGTATGAGGCTCCTCTGCTCACGTGTATCCACGAACAGGAGTTTCGTGGTGCATCTGGAAAAGCAGCACTGGCAAAGGAGGCGTAAGTTGTGCTGTAGGAGTAAATGGAGATAATTACTAAGCCGACAATGACAGTGAAAACGTCTCGCTGGCGGATCCAACGGTGCTGCTCATGAACTCAGGAGTATACCGCGTCCAAAACTCCACTTGCGCCGAGTGCGAGACTCCGATCGGATGGAAGTTCGTTAAAGCCACAGAGAAAGGAGAGAAGTGGAAAGAAGGACATTTCTGCTTGGAGTTGGCGCATTTACGGGAGGATTCCACTACACCGTTGTCGCCTTTGGACCCGCCCCCAATCGAAGCACAGTGGAGCAGACTCTCAATGCACAAACGATCCCATTCAACTACACCGGAGAAACGTCCAAGACCGATGGGTCCGAGAGCAAGGATACGGATCACTGCTTGCTAGGGATGAGAAAAGGGTTCTTGCTGTCGCTATTGCCAATTGGTTTCTATAAATTAACACCTATATATTCGCTGTCGTATGCTTTCGTCTCTTGCATTCACTCGTGCAACTTCTAGACGTTCTAGTAGTTGCACACTGTACTTGTAGTCATCACCTTCTCCATACTCTATTAGCTTCGCACGTCCTCGGTTATGTATGTTACGTGACGTACCATATTGCTCGCGTGATGACAAGATTATTGAACACAGCATTCGAGCAAATGCATATTGAAAGAACCTCCGCAGTGCGAACTGACGTGAAGCAACTTACGCACGGAATTATGCAGGATCGAGACCCGAATATCGACCCTGTAACAAGTGCGCATGTAATGAATACACGTACCGCTCAATATTCTTCCGAAGACTGGCGTATAGTTGTGGAGTAAATGGCTTTCGGAGCAGATGTCGAGGGATCCGTTGTTGTAGGTGGATTGTATGATGAAACGCGTAGGTGAAGCACGCTGAGATCATAGGCGACCCTGTGCTATCGACTGTTAAATCTCACTACTCACTAAACATTGTATGCATGGTACCGGTATGCTAGTGATGATACCAGTTAACCGTCTGCAAGTTGAACGAATCCATTGGTATGAGGACACAAGGGTGGAGAACCCGCCAGAGTTGTGCATGTATCACATTGCTTGTACGATGGGCACCCAATCACAAAGGCAACACATGGTGCGACAGTGAGCGGCAACTCAAACATAGACATCTTATCACAGCGGGATGACTTCGAGAGCTAGAATACTGTCAGTCAAGCGTTGAGACCAGGAAGCGTACCTCCTCTCTCATTTACTCACCTGATAAATAGAGAGCAGGAACAACCAGCGAACCTACCATACACTTTGCTGCTGTTGTGGCGGAGGACTGGAAGGGATATTCTGCGGTGCACTCCTTGGTGGCTCCTTTGCTACCTCGGTGTTCTTCCGGTACTCGATCTTTTCCACCCGTACCTCCCCCTCGATTAGCTGGTAGACATAAGTCACAACGACGGGTCCCTGGATGTCCATCAGAGCAAATGATGGCGTGGGCTCTCTGCGCTCATATTCAGAATGTAACAGAGCAGTAGTGAGGACTTTCACCAACCCATTCGAGCTCCCAATCCACGCGCCTGTTGCTGATCCCGGATTCACGAAGAATCGGTTATCGTACTCGACGGCTTGGAAACTGGTTCGATTGGGTTGTTAGCGGCTGGGTTGATCTTATGCAAAGGATACAGAACATACGTATGCGTATGCCCTGACACTAGCACATCGACGTCCAGTTGTCTGGCAATCGCACTGAGGGAATCCAGGTCACCGGTGGGGACACATTGATGTCCGTGTACGACGCCGATACGTATTGGCGTATGTGTCACGGTTACCGAGAGAGGTAGAGCGCTCTTGTAGAAAATCAGTACGTCTGCCGGCACCGTAGTAGCTGATTACTCACCTCGTCATAATCACCCTTTACTACATGTACATCTGGTGAAACAGTTCTGAGATACTCGTAAGTTTCGCGGTCGCACAGGTTTCCTGTACACAGTATTTGCTGGATTTTTCCTGGTACGAGGAGTTTCTTGAACTTGAGGGGAAGGTCGTGAATGCGATGAGGGATGTGTAAGTCGCCGATAACGAGGACGAGGACCATGGTTGTTGCTGTACGCGACGGCGCGCAGCCAGCCTGATTCCAGAGTCGCCGAGGAGGTGTGCATGTCACGTGAAAAGCGGCCCGGCGCCGTCTCGGCAAGGCCAGACGTGGCGTCCACTCGGCCGAGAGTCGGGTGCGGGGTAAGACACTTTGCATCTAAAAGTCGTCCATCCGCCTCACACGATACTTTGCATCGACTTCCAGCATCCACACAATGGCCCAGAGTCTCTCAGAGGAATGCACGCCTCTTAAGAGGCAGTATGACTCATGTTTCAATGCTTGGTTTGAAGGTTACTTGGAGCCTGCAGTAGCTGCTACGCCAGCGGAGCGTCTCAAGTATTCTCAGGACAAGGCGGAGGAGTATGAGGCCAAGTGCGGACAGATATGGTCACAATACAGGAGCTGTGTGCAGGTATGCTATTTACGCTTTACTAAGTATGTGTAGGTTTCTCACCCACCAACTTCAATAAGCGAGCTGTAAAGGAGAAGGCTCTCGATACCTTGCTAGACCAGGCCAGGGCCGAAAATCCTCTGAAGGAACCACCATCACTGTCGGATGCAGAGCGCACACATACTGCATAACATGCGCTATCTCCCTCTCCCCATTTGTACTAATGAACTCTATACCACCCTGGTTAGTCATGATCTAGTAGTGCTGCAAGGCCTCGCTCGTCTAACCTGCTTCCTTCGCAGTATTATCACGTCGAGGTGTACGTTGTTTACTGCACTGTATCATACCATCTGCTCGTCTCGGATCGTCTCGGGCGTTCTTGCGTCGTACGATCTGCATCGCAATACCACTGCTCACAAACACTCGGCTTTGGCCGATGGTATTGACGTAGTTTTGTCTCAGACGAAGTTCAGAACGTGCCTTTGTACGTATCTGTTGGTGGTCGAAGTGCCTTGCTATTGACAGCGTTCACGGATCCGCGTTCATAGATGCGTGAATCTAATAGCCCGTTCCACAAAAGGTAGGCAAACTCTTACCTCCGACTTCGTAAGATCATTCACGCCAGCCTTATAAACTACACGCTGACATTCTCGTTCTCACGTGAATGCATGCATGCTGACGTTTCGTACAGGGTGCTGCGCTCTGCCATTACCTACCAGATAGATCCGAGGACGCCAGGCGACGGCTCATGAATGTGCGTCCTCGTTACTCAACTCTGGATGCTGCTTTGTTGCGTTTGTGGCTTCGTCGGTGCATCCCGGAACTTCTATCCCAAGCCCGATCCTGTGATGATCTTTCCTTTCATTTCCAGTGGTTATCGCTACTGCCTCGAGGTTGAGAACCCCTTGTTAGTGCTAATCTGCGGTGGCGATTGCGTCGGAAGCAAATCTTCGCGTAATCTACAGGTTATCTCCAGTGTGGTACCCACGACACCAAGCCCGATCACAAATGGGGCAGATCCTGGGTTCACCTGGCCCATCCTTCGACCAGTTCATTCACGAACCGCTGTGAGGCGTGTGTGGATGCAAGAACTCCAGAGCGGCAGTGAGTGCCGACGGCGTGGCCGTCAAGCACATTCAAGTCCGCTGAATTGTGAGATGCAAGTCGGTTGCCTCGGTTGCGTCAGAAATTCAATCCATATTCCTTGCAGGAACACACATGACCCCCCTGCGAACTGAATTCGCGACCCGCCTTAGCACATGCGCCCTTGAGGCCGTCAGAAGGCTCAATTTGTAGCGAAGGCGCGGGAGGGACTTGTTGTCCCCCAATCGTACATCAATCATAGGTGTTGAGTTCCTCGCGACATCAACATCAGAACTTCCGTAGTCTGCTGTAGTCAATGTCATATCTGCTCTTCATACTTCACCGCCGACGTTCCCAGGAATGCGAAGGGGCAATGGACCCGATCTATAGTTGGCAGGAAGAAACGGAAGAATGTCGCAGCAACCGAAGGCATCCTCAGGAACGTGCATGTTGCATACATACTCCTGCGTACTTCCTGACAGATTCACAATAAGCGGATGAACGATAGGGGCAACTATATACAGCTTGTAAATATCAGATGCAAATTAGTTTGCGACAGCAACCGGAAACAACATGAACACAAAATTTGCGAGCGAAGTACGAAGCGAAGCAGGGGTACAGATACAGTCCGACAGCGTCCATCGAGAAATAGGTACAGATTAATGTTACGATAAAAGATACGTCCAGATCCAACAAACGAGAACGACAGCGAGTGCGAGTAACTTATTCTAAGGGGGTGAAATAACGAGCGATGAATGATTAAAAGGAATGTAGAGCTGCAGCCTGGAGTTCAAGGGCGTCTGCAGCATAGCGGTAATGAAGTGCGTAGGACAGAAAGGATGGTTGGCCTAGCTGGCTGGTCGGGTTCTCATAGATCTCCGTGTCGGAGTATACGGAGACGCCGTCGTGATAGTGCATGTCTCGTGTATACTCCAGGTGGGGATGATAGGACGATGCCGAGGGCCCCGCTGTCATAGGCCTGAAAAAGACGCGAACGCACAACCGTCAACAACACATGCCGCCAACGAGGCTGAAAACGATACGTACGAAGAAAATGGATGCAGTGCGGCATCACCCGATAGTAACTCCACCGATTGCCCTGGCGGAACAGGTGCACGGCTGTGTACCAGGACACTCGGATCAACGCACGGGTATGGTTCGTAGTCCACGGCGGTGGGGTGCATGCTCCCAGCGGCCTCGCGAGTTGCCGTGCTAGGCGAGAATGGAGTATTTCCACAGCGGACAGGTTTAGGAGCGACGATTGGCGGAGCCAACGAGCTGGTGTGGTTGGGCGGCAGAGATATGAACTCTCCGTGTCCGGTGATGTGCTGGTTGTTGGCTAGCGGTGCTGGAATGTCGTAATGGCCGTTGTCTCGCTCCTGAGGAGATAGCTGCAGCTTCACGAATGTCGGATCCTCAAAGGAGACGGGGTTATAAGTATTACCCATCGTCCAGTCGTTGACTTCTGTCTGCTCTTGGTTGGTAAATAGCGGTACCATCCTCTCATCTTCCTCCTGCTTCGGTGTGAGGACCGCATATGACTGAGCGTCTGAGTCTCCAAAGCTAGACATCGAACTGGCTGGACTACTGTGCTCTGCAAGCCCTTGGCGGCGTCTATACGACGATGGGACGTGGTCTCGGCCACAAATCTTTCGGCTGGACGTCGATGCCCTGGTTCGTCTCGAGTCGGACGTGTATACACATGGGCGGCCCTTCTCAGCGCAACGCACGCAGCTAGGTCTGTCTCCACTGCACTATAAAACGTGAATATGTCAGATGTGGCCACACTCGGTATGTAGCAGCCAGGAAATGGACGTACCTTCGCCTTCCGCTCCCGACACTTTTCGCAAGCGCGGACTGTCCGCCTCTTCTCCACTGGCGTCGGGGAGCGCAGAAACAGGCAGTCACCTTCAGGGCCGGGCAGGCTTCCAGCCTTGTAGGCAAAATAATCTTGTCCCCATGGGACGTCATAGGGGATGAGGTTCCAACAACTGTCATCGTCCTCGTCGGGGGTCTGAGGTAGAGAGGTTGTGAAGGACGGAGAGTATGAGTACGGAGACATGACGGATGTGTTGGCTGAGGGCGAAGAGACGGTGCTTGTGCACATGGTGTCTGGTCGTAAGTTATCCTCGGGGTTAGGGTGAGGCAAAAGCTGTGGCATGAAGGCAGGGTCGATTTTAAGTCGAGGCGGGTTGGGCCGCGTGCCGGTGTTGAATAGTTGAACGTGTTGACTCAACATGGTGCGTGTCGAAAGGAATCAGGAACAGGTTGCCACCTTGGAGAGGGCTGTTGTGCACGACGCAGGATCGTGTTCAAGGCGGTGATGGAGACGTTGCTTCGGGATATTCTAAGAGGGCGGGCAAAGATAGGGTGACAAAGGTTCAAGAAGGCTTTTGTATGTCCTCAAAGACCGGAGGAATCATATCCAATGGGTGGCCGTTGCAAGTGACTGTGACTGTGATGGAACAGGGAGATTCGTCTCGCTATTGAGCGATCTCAAATCTACGTGCAATAATCAGGGTTCTGTGAAGTGAGCCGTGAGTGAGGTCCGCGGCTCACTGCATCACCAAAAAAGATCATAAGATTCATCTCGGTGAGAAGCAGCGCTGGCAAACACGCTAGACCTTTGTGTCAAAAGCCACGGCCATGTCGTCGACGGTCGAGGTGTGGCATCGCAGCTCGACCCCAATTTCATTCGATTGCCTCAAACAAATACCAAATGATAACTTTAATCTTTAGCGTCTGCCGTTGTTTCCTGCGCCATTCAAACACCCTGCCTCGCATGAATGTATCGCCGAGGCCATGTCCACCGACGGCCCCGACAGTCGAACCAATGGGTGCACGTACCTGGCGCGTGTTTGGCGACACACCGCCCACCGTCAATGCATGGATGATTTACCCATTCACCCTGCGACAAGTGCACAGGATGCGAACCCGCTGACGCGATGCAGTGCGCAGCGAGCTAAAAGGGTGAAGGATAACTAGAGGTTCAAATAAGCTTTTAAACCAAAACATCAACAAAATTAGCATTGCAACCGGGTGTTTGATTCACCCGCAAAGAGCCATAATCTCGCGAAAGGGTTGAAACAAAACAAAGGGCCACTTGGTGTCGCTGCTGGCGAAGTCTGGGCAACGACGGACGAGGCTTGAGCTCTGAGGACGCAGAATGTTGCAGAAGTCGGGTCACCAGGCGTCGCACCTTTCAGCGTGTTCGATTGGACGGACGGAGGCAGGTGTGAGTTGCTTATGTAAGCCAATTGATGCTCAGATCGTAATCTGAGCCGGTTAGCTGGGCCGTCAAGACCCCATGCGCACCGTAGATCCTGAGGCTCGCTCAACAGCAGCCACAGCACTAAACGCAAATCGCACATATTGGTACCAACTGAAGATAGTCGACCTGCCAATTTGCGTTCGTGTGCTGAGCGCATTGAGATGGTAAAATAGCTCACATGGACCGCTGCGTTCTAGGTCCTTGACGCCACTAGGTCGTCACCAAATCTCATGGACCAACGCTAGTACCTGAATTCACACCAGACATGAAACGGGGTTTAAGGAACGTGATGTCCATGTATGGCTGTCAGGTTCGCCCCGTCTCATGCGGAGGCTACGTCCTACAGAGCAAGCGAGCGAATGAGAACAACGAATTTCCGGGCGGGTAAAATTAGACAGAAAAACAATCACGATGTAGGGCGCGTCGGCGGCGGTAGAGCCAGGCAGAAGAGAAGACTTGGCAAGGACACGAAGGGAGAGTAAACGCTGTGCAGGGCGCGACCGGACGTCATGACGCCGGGTCGTGCAACACCGCAAGCAGGTATCGTCCATCTACGATTCGCGCTCGTTCGTTAGCACACTGGCGAACGTTGCGAGCGGTCCAGAACACTGACCTGGTGAGATCATTATCTCGTGACGTTTTGTCCTTATTCTCATGAATCTAACCTCGTCCTGATTGGATGGATGCGTGAGAGGACATCGACCTGCGGGTGCACAGAGGGTACTTACGACGTCAGTTGAATCCCCGCTGACATCTTCGAGACCAGCTTGGACGCTTTCGACAATGCGGCTGATAGCGCTGGCGTACTTCTTCCCCTGTTCGCCTTCAAATATAACACCAGAATGTCTGATGATAGTCGCAGGCTGGCCTCGCGACAGTAGCATGTATCCGAGGACCGATCGGTGTGAAGTTAGTGAAGCAAGCGTTTGCTCGAGCTCGGGTGGCGTGACAAGGGACCCTGCCTGCGTAGTTGCCACGGCAGTTGCATTAGACAGTGAGAAAGATGCAGAAGTCACTGGATTTTTCAGGGACATCGCAGGCGAATGGGGGTAGGAGGCAGATCTGTAGACGCTTGTACCTCCGTCCCAAATGCGGTGTGCAGCTGGCGAGATCACGTAGCCGCCCGTTGTCGTTCGCCATCAACGAAGAAACGCTACTCCTTGACGATGAAAGAACGCGGGTTTTCCGCTCCGTTCAGCGAGTTTTCAGAACGGTAGGTGTTCGATATCTATGTCGTGGAGAACTATTCAAGCTGAAACATGCCCAGTAGACATCCAAATTTCACCTGGGATACATATGTTCCACGTTGTTGACCTGATACAACTCAAGACACAGGGTCTACTATAGCCCTCGTAACTGGACAACCACTCCGGACATGTGGGTGTGTACCCAGGTTTGCCTAGACGATGGGGCTTGCTCGGCGGTGTCTCCTCTGCGCTAGCCATGCAGCAAAGCTGCCAAACAACGACAGCACTGGCAGGACATATTGAAACCGACGAGGTTGGTAACCGTGGACTTCGGAGCGTACATCCTGGCGCACATTGTTGGATTCACCAAGTTACCATGCCACGTATTGCCAATGATAGCCTGTATGCATGCTGATCGGAGATCACAGCCCCCCATTCGCACCATAACGCACCCTCGCACCAAGTATCTCCGTGCGAGAGTACAGTAGGGTGGGCATGAAACATGGTACACTACGCACTGGATGACGCGTACATTGAGTTGCAGTGGCACACGAAGACGGGCTACTCTGTTCTAGGTTGACACGCACAAGGTCTGTTCATCCGGCCGCTTTACAGCGTCTTCGGAACGAAGTATGTGCGAACTTCGCTGGGAGCTGTGTTACGTCCCCCCTCGAACCTTCTTGATATGTTTACTACATTGATAACCGGTGAGTCATGTATTTTTTGTCATGCTCCTCCGCCGCTGACTGCGCCTGCTTCATAACAGAACCGTGAGGGTCCTTTCGGAAATTTCATAGGGTGGACCGGGTAAACGAGGACAATGCATTTGACCGCTGGAGTACAAGGTGGTGACGCGATAACATGGAAGACTACATGAAATTCAAACCTCGTCGCCCTCGTATGTTGCTCGTGATGTCTAGTACAGGGTGCTGTTCCCTCCTGTGGGAGAGGCTTGGACGTCTACCAGCGATTGAAGCTCACAAACCCTGAACCAGAAGCTCGTTTCATGTACGCCACCTAGATGCATGGCTACAGATCCAGGCTCCGTGGGGTGGCTGAGACTAGGCTATGTCACCTGTGAACACCCCCTAACGATGCCACTGTTATGCTGCTGCATTGACTGTACCGCCGTCCGACAGTATGGATCTATTGTATCCGGCGTAAGTTTCCAAAGGTAGGGATTCATAGTGCACTTTATGGGTGGTCGCAAAAGGCCAGGCCTTGTATCGCGCAGCGAGTAGTACCATTGCACGGTCATACTCACAACCCCAATACTGTCCGCAAGCGCGAGCGAGATGTCCGCACCGGTCTATTCAGTTGGCGAATGTTCTCGTGCAGTATTCAAACTCCGTAGCACCCTTTCGAATCTCAGAAGATGAATCCACCATACATTTCCGATTGTATGTGAGCAGCGTATGTAGCGTGTGTGATAGTAGCTGTCATGAGTAGGCCACACGCAGGACGTAGATCTTGGGGCAGTCACCGTGACCAGTGACCGCCGATGGGCGTAGTACGTACTAACCAGAAAAGTGAGGTGCGGGTGCGTGATGACCAATGTTCTCGGTGGCCACTTCGGCGTCGGTGGGCCAAGGATTACAACGAAATAATAAGATTTGAATCGAGGGATGCAATGGCGGCGGGCTCTACTTTCCAGTAGCATCAACGGTGTATTTTCGTGGCGTAAAGTGACAGCGATTTCGAACACTAGTGCTACGCGCTCGCACAAATGAACATTGACGACGTTTGGAAAAGAATGCAAAAACGTCGCATTGTTCTTTAGCCCGCTTTCATCGTGTGTGGTCAACGCCCAATCGGTCGTATACAGCCTTTTGTTACTCCACGTATTAATCCCCGATGCCGTCGTTCGTTCCACCTTGCAGCGTGCTTCTGATGAATGACACGGGAGATGCAGGCTTTTGCAACGCAAAAGCCATGAAGTTGCGGCACGCCCATTTCCATGATGCTGATGATGCTACATTTCGCAATGATTGCACATTTGGGGCTTCGCTCTGGTCAGGATGTTGCGGAATGCGAACCGAATAGGACAATGGTAAGTCACCGGCAGGAAACACGAGGTTGTAGTGATCTCAACCACGAACCTCGCTGCATCTGCTCCTCATCGTGGTGGTACGATCCTGCGCACACAAAGGTAAATCATCCCATCCACGAAGTTGGAGGTCGAATTTGTCCAGAAAAATGTGGAGCTAATCCCTGCAGTCTATCGTAGATTAGCCTGAACGGTCAGCGAAAAAGGGAAGGGGCTGCCTTGTTTAGAGTGTCCATGGCAATCCCCAAATACGGAGGCATTTGGAGCTAGAGGCACCTACAAGCATCGCGTTTACGTACACTGCATTTTAGCTACGGACCGTCAAAATACTAGATTGACAGCTTGTGCGATGGCCAGGGGCCGACTGCTGCTGCTGACCGTTCGCCGATGAACTAGAACACCATCTCCGGCAGTGCGGAGACGGCACGTCCGATCCATAGCCGATCCATGCAGAATACGCATGTTTCGGAGCCCTGCGCACGAACTTGCAGGTATCAATGGATAATTCGTTTAGGAGTTTGTGTAGACAGCCCGCACGTAGAGGTGTCTAGTCGACACCTGGGGTATTTCGATGGCCGAACAAAAGGATCCTACCCACTCTCGTGTCCCAATAGGTCTAGTAGACGGGAATCTGGGATGGACCATCCTGAAACGTATGTCGGACTGCTGAGGTTCAACGAAAACACCGCGACGAGTATGCTGACTGTATCGGCCATGGACGACCCCCGTCAGGGCCGAGCTGCTCTCCAGGCCAGGTGTTTGGCGATGCAGGTGACCGAGGCATATTTGACTATCCAAGGGGACGTGTGACGGTGCACCGATCGCAGCGCTCGGTCTGCGAGAGCGAGTTGTCGCACCACGAGACTTGCCTAATCCGGACTTGCACGGCAGGCCATGGCGATTTGGTTGCATAGAATGTACAGAGGAGATTGTAAATGATCTCTACGCGTGCACCGTCGCGCAAGTCGCAGCCTCAAGTTGTATGTGGTGGGTCAAGTATCCCGAGCTTGTGTACAGTCTGAGGCAACCGCGTACGAGCTGTGGTCGTGGTGCCCATAGCGATGCCACGTGAGAAATTCATATCAAAACATTAACGCGCGTGTGACTTCGGCTGGTCGTGTTCTGCTTCGCCTTCGTCGCCCGCGACGCCTCGCTCGTCGTCTGTCTCTTGTGTCGGTCCCCAGTGACACCCAAACCCTTTCCGCTCTTTTGTTCTGTGTCCCGTATACCCTGGCGAGTCGTCTACCGACGTCGGTGAGCTTTTCAACGCTGTGTTGTCTCGTGTTTGATCTGACGGACCTTTTGACCTCGTGTTCCCTCGCCGCCGTGTGCCTCTCGTCCTCCATCCTCTACCACCTGGCGCTGTCCCCCGCCTCCTCCCGCTCACGACCTGCGACGACTCCCACAGCGATACCTCGTACTCGCGCTCATACCTGAAGCACTCCTCTAGCCAAACGCTGAACTGGAATGACCGCATTTGGGGACTTTGAGCCGCTCTGCAAGCAAACACCGAGTTATCCGTGGTGCAATCTCTTTTACCGCCAGGTATGCCGTGACACACTCTACGCGTCTCCGATTATACATGCTAATCGCGATTACGCCTCATCTTCAGCTCCAGAGCCATGCACCAGACGTGCTCACCAACGTTTCTGCCAACCCTAGGACAGCTCCTGTAGGCATCAATCCAGAATGCAGCATCCCACCTATTGCCGTCGATGGCTCCCTAGCGAACATTGCCAACATCATAGCGTGCGGTCTGAGCGTATTTGTCATAGTCTTTCTCATCTGGCGTTCAGGTCGTAGAACGGCTGCCGTCGGTGAGTCATTCCGTCCTGTTGTTCACATTTATCGGTTTGGAGGCATGCAGATTTTCGAAAGTAACGTGGGTGATGCTACCACATGGATCTGAGGGTCTATCTGAGTGAGATAGGAGACGGAATGCATTGATCAGCTGCCGGTCGTAGCAACGTTGCGACACGATAAGTCGCATGCATTATCGGCGCGTCGAGTGTGGCTAGAATCTATACCATATCGGTTGCTATTCAGTTCTTCACCGTCACTCTCGCGAAATGATATCACAAGGGGCAACAGTCGAGCTTTGCGGCCAAAACCATCCGTATTCTGTTTTGCTATTGTCACACCAGGCTAACCATCTTTACCTCACCAGGCCGAATCGAACTCCAAATCTTCCTTGTCTTGTACCTCCTTACCCTTCCGCTGCAAATCCTAACCACTGGCGCTTTCCTACAACAAGGTTCTACTGCCCTTGTCGCACTGACCGCGATACATGCCGGCCTTGTCGCCGCAGCGTTCTGGGCTCTTCTCGCTAATGCTATCGTCAGCACGCAAGTCGTCGACGACGGAACCCTGAGCTCACTCATCGTCAGTCAACTGCTTATGTCTCAGCTCTTACAGACACTCAGTCTCTCCCCAGCCGTTTACATTCTTCACTCTAGCCTTCTTTGCCGCTACAACGTATATAAGTCTTGATGTCGGTTTTACTTTCACCTCTGCTTTTGGTCCCTCAAACCCTCCGCAAAATCTCCATAGTATACCACTGTTCGTCTTGACGACGATATGGCCCGGCGCGTACGTTTCCCCTTTCTCAGCGTGGTCCTTAGCTCACTGTAGTATCCAGTGCCACACTGTTGTATTTCTGTTTCATGCTGTACATCGTAATGGGTGTACTCAATGGGGCTCACCCCATGTGGTACATCCTTGCTGCTGTTCTTTTTGTCCTCAGTCAACTGGATTACTTCCTCTTGAACAAGGTTATCTGCAATGTACGCTCATCTCCCAGCTCTCTTTTCTCATCCTAACTAATCGGGCCTGTTCAGGGAGTACCCTCTCACAGAATAGATGGCTCATTTGTAGCTACTATCCTCGAGACAGCAGCCGTGGTTGTCCTCTATCTCGCATGGAAGGATATCACAGACGGTACGTTCAATACCCGAGAATGTGGTTCTTACGCTGATCACTAACTTGTGTCCGCAACAGAGGAGTCGGCCGACATTATCTTCTGATGAAGAGCGCGATCCAGTCTCTTGTTGTTCTGCTATACCTTGCTCTAGATTTGTTATCCGCACACGCTAATTACACACGAGTTCTGATATGTTGCACTATCCGACTATTCTCTGGCATGAAGTCACCCCTCCACCAGACGCATGGTGAACTGAGCAGCCCGGTTACCTTCAGGGCACACTTCTTGGTGCACATCACTCAGAAAAAGCAGGTTCAGTTCGACAGTACCTGTTCAAGAGCAAAGCTCGCCTCTTCTGTCATTGGCGCCAAACGCGATCACGTGTGCAACGCGTTTTGGGCATTATACACTGGCAGTCTTGTCCGAATCGGTGTTACGGGAGATATGGCTCCGCCACAAGTATAGGCTACTGCTCAGACGGGACCTCCCCAGGTAGCAACCTGGTCTGTGCATAGGTCTGCAATGCCAGTTTTGCGCAGCCTTCGCAAAGGATCCCAGCGGAGTTTGCGGGGCTGTACAAACTGATGGCGATAACAGTAGTCCTTTGCAGCATTGTCAATGCTCTTCCGCTCGCTCGCTCATATCATGTACATCCTGACCATTCGCGCTCGTTAGTCCTCAATGTCTTCTCGCTCAAAGACTAAGGCGTCGAGGTCCTCCGGGCCTGTCTCTCGAGACACGTCAGTTCGGCTCACTAATGTAGGGCGGGTGCAACGGCGGACACTGCACCAGGTGGACACAAATATCTCCTCATACGACCGTACCGATCCCTTCAGTGCGCTCAACACTCTTCTCAAGCTTTTCGCATCTCTACCTGCGCGTATTGGAGGATGCCAGTTCAAGTTCACTCCAGAGGAGCACAAACTGTCGATGCATCTGCTCGGGATCGTCGAGCCCTTCGTTGGGTTGTCTCAGTCACGTCGAACCCTTACTCGTCAACCTACGGAACTGCTAGATGTGATTGTCTGCCATATCGACTCCAAACGCGACCTCCTTTCGCTCGCACTGTCATGCAAACGCATGCACGACATCGTGTTCCCGAGGCACTACGACTACCGGGTCATCAAGGCCAAGGTTAGTAGCCTCAGGCTGTGGAACCACCTGATTGTAAACAAGTCACTCGCAAGAAATGTGCGCGTACTGGAGATACTGGACGAGCGTGCTACCGAGCAGGAGTCACTTCCTGCGGATATTCTTGGCACTGACACCGACTTGGAGTCCACGGATGACGAACTCGGCCTACACACGAAACAAGAGCGATTTCTGAGCTCTGCACTGACGAGGATGTCGACATTACGATCGTTCACGTGGTCGTGTAATCATTCACCTATCTCCATCGACAATGTATGGCCAAGCCTGCTAAAGTGCCAGAGTCTAGGCCAAATTGAGATTAACGATAACCTGGCCTTCAAAGCGGACGGCGAGGATTCCGATAGCGTATCATCAGCCTCAGCCAAGAGAAGACAGTTGGTTGTAAGGTTCTTTGTTGTATCTCATTATGCCACACACTGAGTATCACTGCAGCTTCCTGCTCTGCAAACAGTCGCCTTTCTTTCTACAAAACATACATACGGCTCCTCACGAAACCCAAGTCTTGGCCGGGTGTCCACTATGCTCAATAACTGCCCAAATCTCGAGGTGCGCGTATCGCGTCTTCATTCTAACATCCTATTCATACGCTGGTACCCATATGATATGTAGAACTTGACAGTCGGGTACGCCCAACGGCGCGGTAATGACTATCATAGTCCTGCGGCGGATGATCTGCTACTCTGTGGACGGTGGCCTCATTTACGCTCTCTTTCGCTCTCTAATCTTTGGTGTTCTCCTCAAACCGGCCTCGACGTCACAGCCACATTCCTCTCTGCACATGCGAATCTACAAATCCTTCATATAGATCTCTCCACAGTCGCTGGTCCAAACGCTGCCCAACTCGTTCTGCCACCCGACTCGCTCCCTCGTCTGCGCGAGCTGAGGAGCAGCCGCGAGTTTGCCAATGCTTTACTACAGTGCCCCTGCTCGAATGGTGGTGGACGTCCGCTGGAAATCATCAAGGGTGTTCGCCTTACAGGATCAGGATCCGATGACAAATTCCTTCGCAACTTGAAATTGTACGGAAGCTGCTCTGTAAAGAGGCTCGAATTGCTGGGATGGCATGATATGGAAGACGTGAGGCACCTGGTGGACTGTGTTCCAAAGTTGACGTG
Source organism: Trametopsis cervina (assembly GCA_022385755.1). Taxonomy (NCBI): domain Eukaryota; kingdom Fungi; phylum Basidiomycota; class Agaricomycetes; order Polyporales; family Irpicaceae; genus Trametopsis; species Trametopsis cervina. Next base: position 85,139 of record MU278361.1, on the reverse strand, counting down.
GTTGGATCTGGGCAAACGGTTTACAGGCCCAGATGGCACTGACACCGTGAGGACATCCGCGGATGTGCCATCCTCTAGTCGGACACTGTCCGTGGCCCACGCGAATGTCGTACGTCTCCTATATTTTCAGACTCACGTCCATGAAGCCTTATTATAAATATCATAGGCTGAATGGGCTATACTACTCTCTTCACTCACGGATCTAACAACGTTCCACGGTATGCGCTTGTTTTATGAGGTCGCATCCATTTCAGACCCCAACGGTCCCATGTCCGCCTCCGAACGAAGTCGCATGCGGAAGAACGAGGAAATTGTGTCAGTGCTCTCGTGGAGATGCCCCAAGTTACGTCGGCTGGATCACTGGGAGGAGGCTTCTGGTAAGGTCATCGTACTCGTTCGGGATGGCGAGAAAGTACGGTACGAAGTGAGGAGGGTGAAAGTATAAGGATTGTGTGTGATAAATATGGTCTCAACTTTCTTGGTGTGTTGTTGTTTGTATGTGAATCCTAGGAGAATGCCTATGTAGTCCGCCCATGTAATCTACACAGCATGATGAACTGCCTCATTCCGATGGGACAAGCTGAGTGGACCGCGTGGGAACGTTGCATCATAACAGTACCAATGAGCGTTTACTCGCGACTGCTGGACATTCGATCCTTGTACTTTACTCGTTAGCCCGTGACCCAACTGTGATTTCTTACAATTTTTGTGCAGCGACTCCCTAAGTGCGTGTCTCTACTGAAAATCGAAGACGTCAGGAGCCTCTAGGTATGTGTTGACCGGCTATGTTGACGTTTATGACGCTGACTCCCATCTATTTGTTGCATTTCATCGTGACTCTAACACCTAGGGCTTTACAGCACTCACGGTTACGTTCGGTACAGCGATTTTGGTTGTCATCTGTCGGTGTGCATCATCTCTTGAATATACCTGAGCACAACGCACTAACCTCAATTAGAGAACTTAGGTATTATTGCTTTAGTTGCATCGATGTGTACATGTCGTTAAACGGCAGGCATCTCGCACGCATCCATTTCTTAATCTTCCGCACATCCGCACGTTCCATCTACCCTGTGTACTCTCTTCTACCTTGTCGGGTTATATCAAAGCGCTTTCAAACCATGGCTGCAACAGAACGGAATATGCCAAGGACCCTGGATACCGAGCTTCTTAATACCTTCACCAAACTGTCAATTGCGGACGAAGACGACAAACTCATAGAATCCCTGATCGATATTTCTAAGAAGTCGCCGAAGCTTATAAAATCATCAGTTTACGATGCTCCTGCGGAACCTTCGATCCAAATCCGCAGCTGGAAGATGAACGAGTTCAAATACTATGACATACCTTCTCCGTTCCCGACGCTTGCTCGCGGCTTGTTTACACAGGACATTACACTCGAGAATACTATCATTCATCGAATCGTGGCCAGAGGATACGACAAGTTCTTCAATATTGGAGAAGTTCCTTGGACAACGGTGCGCGCGCCATCATTATGCTCATCATACTCTTCTGTATTGACGAAGAATACGTAAGTGCAGTGGGAATCCCTGGAGTCTCATACGACATCGCCGTATACCCTCACTTTGAAGTCAAACGGGTGTATTATTTTCATCGCTGCACTCACTCCGACGAAACTCCTCGTGACGTCCAAACACTCACTTGGCCCAATCAAGGGGACTGATAACGAAAGTCATGCACAGGTGGGAGAGCGATGGCTACGTCGACATCTAGTAGACGCTGGTAAGACGGAAGAACGACTTGCGAACGTTCTCTGGGAAAAGAAGTTGACCGCTGTGGCGGAGGTAAGTCTCACTGTCCACGTCGACTTCCCAGCCGCTGAAAGCACATAAGCTCTGCGATGACTCTTTCGAGGAGCACGTCTTGCCGTATTCGAAGGAACAAACCGGACTTCATCTTCACGGTCTGAACGAGTGTTCAGGACGTTTCAATACGATGCTTCCCGACGTTGTAGAAACCTTCGCCCGAGAATGGGGATTCATCGTCACGCCAGCTATGGAGCTCAAGTCGATTCCTGAGGTCAAAGCGTTCACGGAGGAAATCGGCAAAACAGGCAAGTGGCTAGGCCAGGCGTTGGAAGGTTTTGTCGTCCGCACCCACGTCTCCGAACCGCCATCGAAGGGCAACAAAGGCCCAGAGGTGTCTCCGTACTCCCCGGGCTCCTCATTCTTCTTCAAAGTCAAATTTGACGAACCATACATGATGTATCGGGACTGGCGCGAGGTGACGAAAACCTTACTTTCTAAAGGTCCTGAGGTAGGGAACGTGCCAAAAGGAAAGATGCGCCGTCCAGAGACGCAAGTGTATGTGAAGTGGATAATCGAAGAAATAAAGAGGGATAAAACCCAGTTTAGCGAATTTACGAAGGGGAGGGGCATAATCGCAACAAGAGAAAGGTTCTTGAAATGGTTGGGAGAAAAAGAAGGGCAGAAGGAACTGGTAGAGCAGGAGACCGACTCTGGAACCACGAGAGCGCAAAGCGACAAGAAGTTCGGGAAGACCATCATCGTTCCTGTGGCTATACCTGGAGTTGGTGTGTCGATCACTGAACGGGTGCTGTCAGCTCATTGGTGCTTAATTTGATTGAAATTAGGGAAAACGACAATCGCGGTAGCGTTAGCCCATCTATTCAATTTCGGGCACACTCAGAGCGACGACGTCCCTGGAAAGAAGCCAGCGCCTGTGTTCCTGAATAATGTTGTCAAGCTTTTGCGAGATCATGATGTTGTTATTGCGGACAAGTACGGTGGTGGTTATGCCCAATACTTGCTGCACTAACTTTGCTTTCTATTGCTCCAGGAACAACCATCTAAGGCAGCATCGCCAAGCATTGCGGGATAAAGTGAAGAACATAGTTCCCCCCGTTCGGCTTATAGCGATGAACTGGTCATTTGATCTACCAACCTCTACCATCCACCGAATATGCGGCGACCGCATCATTGCTCGCGGAGACAATCATCAGTCTCTACAAGCAGACCCCACAACTAAGTCACACGAAGATGTTATCCGAATGTTCCTCCGACAGTTTGAGGAGCTACTGGACAATGAAGTCGATGAATCAATCGAGATGGACGTAGAAGAGTCATTAGAGGATGCGTTGGCTCGGGCTGTTGACGCTTGCGTACGAATCTTTGGTGTGCCGAAGCCGTCGACGGAACAAATGGGCCAGGCTCTCGCAGTCGCAAGGGCGTATGGTCCTTCGACCAAAGGCACCAAGTCGGCTAAGGCGGAGAAGGCGAAGCAACCACGGTACTTTGCCCTTTTGCCAGAGGTTAACCTCGCGGATGTCCTTGGGAAATACTTCTCGAAAAACGACACGGCTTCCAGTGGCCACAACTTCTTTCAAGGCCTTGTGCGAGGTCAGAGGATTGCATCTCGCCCGCATGTGACGATTGTGCATGAGAAAGGGCTGCCCGATGATCAGGCCTTGTGGGATAGGTGTAAACGACTCTCGGGGCTACATAAGTCGCCTCTACTGATCATGAAGCTGGGACACGTTGTATGGAATGGCCGTATCATGGCCGTGACAGTGTCAGACATTGCAGTCTCCAATGGTGACGAGGATCCCGACGGCGTGGGCATCGAATTCGTCGTCAACTTGCCTGCGCATCTAAAGCCAAGGCTCCACATTACTGTGGGAACACTAGACGAACAGGTAAATCCCTTCGAAGCAAGACAGCTAGTGATGGATTGGCGGAATGGGACAAAGGGGATCGAGAGCTGTGAGTTGGAAGAGGTATGGGTGAAAGGGGGAGTAAAAGGGCTCCTATCATAGGAGTGTCCGTTCATTGAACAGAGCGGGCACACCCAAACCCATAATGTAATACTATCCATACCATATCGAGGAACAGGTGTGATCCCATAACTTCCCGGCGTTTGTGGACCAATACTTTCTAACGTTCAGAACCAGGATTGACGTTCGGAACCAGGAGCAGCGTCTGTCTTTTACTTTCACTGATATTGCTATCATAGGACTTAGTATGCCAATCTCGCGATGGCAGATGCCCACGAGTCACGGATATAGACTTCCGGCTGCGATATGAACATCGTACCGATTCGCCACATGCAAACGATGAGCACACCGCGGGTCGAACCGCCGCCATATGAACATCGTACCTCCATTGGAACTCCTGTGGAGGACTATCGAAGCAGGATCCTCAATAATATAAGTATTTGCGAACCTCGTTAGCTTCGTGGCATCTTCCTTTATCGTTCATTTTATGTGGATCTTACTGAGACTTCGAACAGACGCTGCCACTCCTCGATGTTTTAGGCATCTTAATACACCCGCCTTTGCCTTACCATCCGTCTTCCCTAAGAGCTGCAACTAAAAAGCCTGTAGAGCAGGCACTGCAAGGTGTACAGTGATGGTGCGCTCATCCTGAAACTATTTAATTGAAGTGCTTCCGTAAGCCAGAGAGCCTCTCGAATATTCAGGTCTGCTAATCGGCTGATAAGTATCAAGGGAGAAGCACCACCAGGATTGTAAAACTCTAGCTCGGGACGTCGTCGTAGCATTCGCTACGGCTTCACATGCGCAGCAGTCGTATACGATTGTGGGTGCGCAGTCCTTTCCCTGCCAGGTCATGGCAGCCGAACCCGACGCTAAGGAGCCAGTTAAAGGTGGGTCTTGTCAGCCGCTATTCGCCATGCTGGTGACTGCGTACTCCTTGACTCCAAGAGGGCATGCAGGAAATGGCTATTGAGACCCTAATTTTACTCCCTGCTCCCAGAAACACGACCACAAGCATCCATCTTCTGCACCTCCGGGACCTCACGAGCCTACCACCAATCATCAATACTATCACTCCAGAAACTCACAAATCGGCAGGTCCTGCCTGTAATCACGGAGTTTCAGTCAGAATGGAGATTTGATATGGGAAATCCTGTCGCGAACGTGGATGGAGGTTCCGGTACCTATAAGTACGCCCATGGCTGGCAGACGTTTACCAGGATTGCCTACTCCTCTACACGAAGGCCATTGCTCTCACACATGCCTTTCCCCTGCTCTTCATGCCAGAAGCAATTCGAGACCGTACAGGGCAAACGCCAGCATCAGCGCGCAGTGCACGCAATCTACAAGTGCAAGCTCTGCCACAAAGGATCTTATATTGAACGCGGCCTTGCAGATGTTAGCGATTGTTTCCATACAGTACTATTTTGTGTCGTTGACTCATTAAATCAGCATTACAAAAGCAAGCATCCTAAAAGGCTGCAGAAGGATTTTTTCTCTTGTGCACCATGCAGGCGCTACTATTTTGAGGAGCAAAGTTGGATCGAGCATTGTGATCAAAACTCGGATGTGCATCCCATTTGCACTGGTTGTCACCAACACACATATGACCCGCTGCATAAAAACTCGGTGAGATTATCATGGAAGTGGCTGTCATCAATTGTGCTTACAACCGATCGCCCGATTTATAGCCTTTGCCGCATCTAAATCCCTGCGACCAGTGCATTGAGACGGCTCTGGCGCGAAGACTAGAACGAGCTAGCTTGACCGCCCCTGTTTCGGGAGTAGGGGGCAAGGAGTGGGTAGTTCAGGAAGAGGGCACAGCTCCTGAAAGCTAGTTCTGGTTTAGTCGTCTTTGGCACCAAAATGGCCCCTTGTATTCACCATGCTCTGTTGTCTCAGAATCTTACCAGTTATATCTGCAATGTGCCTCGAGACCGTGAATTCTGCTCGGTTCAGGTCGCGAGCGTCGTTCCGTTTGTAGACTGCGGATTGTGCGCGGGTTGCGCCACAGTTCTGAGAGCTTCCATGCTTCTATCAACGTAACGCATCTGAAGATCGCAGCAATGCCTTCGGTAGTTTAATAGGGGCATTGTCCCACAGGTTCTTCGAATATGTATGATAGAAACCTTGCCTATTCACCTGTCAAGACCACTACGAAATAAGAAGAGTAACCAAAGTAATGGTATAATTGGGGACCGGTCGATACCCTTAGATAGTCTGCATGGAGGATCTGATTGAGTGGTGGCTACAAACATAATATACAAGAAGCAAACGCGGGCACAGCATACAGTCTTTATTTAAATCAGGAAGCACTTCCTCAGTCCTATGCAGGAACTGCAATGAGCTTCACGCTACGCAGGACCTGGCCACCCATAAAGTGAGCGCGTGAGAGCTTCCAGCCACTCTTTGCGAAAAGCTGGTCAAATTGTTCAAGGGTGCGTTCGGACCCGTTGAGCACATTTAGCATCTACAACGGGTCCCGTGAGGATTGAATCATGTGGCACCGATAGTTACTCCCGACTCACCTGCATATCAGCCAAGTATGGCACAACATTGCCGATACCACGGTTGGGGAGAAGAGGAGCAGGTGGGGCGGTATCGTTTGAGACTACTGCGATGTTGTGTTTGGGCTCTGGCTCTGCGCACGCGTAGCTGATGATACTGTCCACAACAACGAGCTGCGTATGCGGGTCCGCAGCATCGCGTAAGTGGCGGAGGATCTTGACGGAGTAGTCATCTGACCAATCGTGTAGGATATTGCGCATTGTAAAAACGGCGGGTCCACGTATCTTCTGAGGAGCGAAGAAGTCGTGTCCTGTGGTTTGTCAAAAAGCTGGACTGGAAACGAAAATAGTGTGGGTGTACCTTGCAATGTGACTTGACCGGACGATAGAGCCTCAGGGTAGTTCTCTTTCCAGTACTAACGTGGTGTTAGCCAACAGCATCTCGATGTGACACACTCGAAACGTACGCTGGGAGCGCTCTCGGCTATAACTGACGGCCTATCCTGAATGACAAACTTGAGATGATCAAACGCTTTCGCGAGCACAATAGTTTGAGAGCCGACACCGCCGCCAACGTCGACTACGACCGAGTCTTTCGGCAATGCCTTCCAGTCATAGCCTGAAAGTGAGTCAGCGCGCGTATAGCAGAACTTTCAGGCCACAAACCATCAAGAACACCGCTAGCAGAGTTGAAGTTAGTGAGACTGGTCATAGCGTTTCCAGTGCGCCGAAGGATCGCAGCATTCTCCGGTAAGTCGGCCCATTCCCAAAACGTCAAGTCAGTCTTGTAAGCTTTGTTGAAAGCGGTCTTCGTGGGTTCACCAGACGATGTGAACTCTGGATCGGACAGAACCTCTTGCAGATATCCAGTCGACTTCAAGCCCTCATCGCCCCTGTATCCTTGTCAATAAAGTACCGCAAAACCTAGCTATAATACGCACGAGACGATGGCTGCGAAACCGGAGGTATTATCATACTTGGCTGCTGGGCTTAACAAACGACATATTCAGGCGCGGTTTGACGGATTGAATGAGATAACACACTCTGCCAAAATTGCCTGGATGGATTTGCCTGTGTCAAGACTTGAGGAGATCCGGTTGTTGACAAATGTGTCAGGGGCAACTTCTTTGAAAATATGGTGGGTAGCAAGGAGGCGCAAGACTCGGGCTGTTGGGGTGCTTTGAGTTTGTTGCGACACCGGGTAAGTATTGTCGTCGCATACCTAGTTTTTCCGGGTTCACCTTTGATGGTGCTGCTATATCGCGGATGTGTAGGCCCTGAGAATATATTAGTAGTACACACGCGATAGTATAGAACCCCTTCGTACCTGCGGCCCAGCACCCTTGAGAATCTCTACAACGTGATTTTCAACGGCCACACGAAGACAAGACGAGACATAGTACTATGCCAAGCTACGGATTAGCAACATTTAGTGCGGTTACATCGTGGGAGACACACCTGCATAGACCCAATTACCGCACTCAACGGCGGAGGCCGCACGGCAGCGATCAACTGACCCGCAGCGGAGACCAATATACCCGCCGCTTGCTGTACCTCGGGCAACATGCGAGCACCCTCCGACTGTAGCGTGAAGGGCTCGTCTAGGGAGGGAAAGGGCAGCCCTTTGGCGATGCAAGTCTGCTCAATAGCATCGACCGAGTCTTTCACGAGGTCTGCGAGGGCACGTAGCTCTCGTAGCGAGGCACGGACAGGGTCTGACATGTTTGAGGCTATGCATGGAGAGAATCAGCAAGAGGGTTACACATCATGAAGTAGGTTGTACTCACGATACAAGACAGCTATCAGTGGGTTGTAGAAGAGAGAAGGTGGAAAGGTTTGGATATAGGCAGGAGGTCCCAGCTGTGTATTTAAACTTGCAAGGGTATATCTCTAGAACCTGATCTCGCGAAGCCAGCGCAGTCATGACTAGGGGCTTCCAAAAAAAAAAACTCCGAAGTGGCTCGATGGAACTAGGGGACTTCATTAGTGCGGAGTTCAGCACTGCAACATTGGAGACACGTACAAGCGAGCCAATATGCAGCTCGACATCTTCAGTCGTCGGTGACAGCTTTCGTGATCAGTATTAGCGGTGACGGATCGTCACTGGGTAGCGATGCAGAGGCGTATGCGCACCCGAATGCACAGCTTGCTACTAGGTCTCTGGGATAGAGAGACGTCATTCTATCGGCCCGTCGTAGGTGCATAACGCATAAAGAGAATAATTACTGCCGTTCCATGACTAACTGCAAGGCACACCCATAGAGTAAGTAGTCGAGTCGCGTAAACGACCGGCTACTGAATGGAGCCGTTCGGCATCTCTTCACAGCTTTGTGTCTTGCTAGCATTTGAATAGATCACCACCAAAGCATTGAATACGTGTGCATGTCAAGTTGTATGCCGGCGGTCGCTTTCAGCCGCAACGTACACGTACGCTGACTGCCGAACGAGAGAGAGCCCTCACCTGCGCATTGTTCTGTCTGTGCATATTCAGATTTATCGACAATGACGAGTGCCATCATTGACCACTTGACACGACTGAACTCAGCAGATGACGAGGGGAGGGTAGCCAGACAGGATATCTTGAGGTACGAAAGTTGAAACCCTGTCTGCCTCGAGCAGACTAGACGCGCGGCAACGAACGGTGACGCCCAGTGAACTTTATCTGATTAGATTATGTTTGCATATGTTCTGACTAGAGATGTTCCAGGTGGCCCAATAATGATAGGCCGTGGCGAGAATGTTTGCACAGCAACAGGCGGTGCAAGGGACTCGCGTGACCCCTAGTCTACGTAGATATATTATTCAGTAACGAGCTGATCCCCATAGTTAACCATGTAAGGGACGGGACGACAGTTGATTATTTTGTAGTACCTCACTTTGTTTCTGAATGAATGATATAATTGAGTATCTGCTGATAGCTTTACGAAATTCACACGAAGGATCTACAAAGCAGTTCTTGGTGCATACTATACGAAAGACGGGTCATTCATGGGGCACAACGACCAGAGACAGCAATCCCGCACGCGAGTGCCCATCTGATTGATAAAACATTACTTCGCGCCTCATGCAGGAACTGCAATGAGCTTCACGCCACGCACGACCTGGCCACCCGCCAAGTGAACGCGCGAAAGCTTCCAACCGCCCTTTGCGAAAAGCTCGTCGAACTGCTCAAGCGTACGTTCAGACGCATTGCACACATTCAGCATCTGTAACAGGTTCCGTGAGGACTCAATGAATATGACAGCGATGATCGCCCGCGACTCACCTGCAAATCAGACAAGTAGGGTAGGCTGTTGCTGACACCGTAATTGGGGAGAAGAGGCGCAGGTGGTGCGATATCGTTTGAGACTACTGTAATGTTGTGTTTGGGCTCTGGCTCCGGGCATGCGTAGCTTACGATGCTGTCTACAATGACGAGCTGTGTGTGCGGCCCCGCAGCATCGCGCAGGTGGCGAAGGATCTTGACGGAGTAGTCATCTGACCAATCGTGTAGAATCATGCGCATTGTGAAGACTGCGGGCCCATGTATCTTCTGAGGAGCGAAGAAGTCGTGTCCTACAGTTTATCAAAAAGCGGAACTGCGGACAAAGTTAGAGTGTGTGTACCTTGCAATGTGACTTGACCGGATGATATAGCCTCAGGGTGGCTCTCTTTCCAGTACTGATGTAATATTAGCCACCAATGCATCACTGGTGTATACTCGGAACGTACGTTGGGCGCGCTCTCGGCTATAACTGATGGCCTGTCCTGAACAACAAACTTGAGATGATCAAATGCCTTTGCTAGGACAAGAGTCTGGGAGCCGACACCGCCGCCGACATCAACTACAACTGAATCCTTTGGCAATGCTTTCCAATCAAAGCCTAAGAAGTGATTCAGTAGGCATCTGCGAAAACTTCCAGGGCACAAACCTTCGAGGATAGCACTAGCAGGGGTAGAGTTGGTAAGACCAGTCATAGCGTTTCCAAAGCGACGTAGGTTCGCCGCGTTCTCTGGCAAGTCGAACCATTCCCAAAACATCAAGTCTGTCTTGAACGCTTTATTGAAGGACGCCTTCGTAGGTTCACCGGATGAGGTTAGTTCCGGATCGGACAGAACCTCTTGTAAATACGCCGCCGACTTCAAGACTTCATCGCTCCTGTTTCCCCGTAAATAAAGCACTACATGCCACCTCATCTTAGGTACGTACGAGTGTACGGTAATGGCCGCGATGCCGGACGTATTGTCGTACTTGGCTGCTGGGCTTTATAAAAGACACTTTCAGACGCGGTTCGATGGGTTGAATAGGATCACACACTCTGCCAAAATTACCTGGATGGATTTGCCTGTGTCAAGACTTGAGGAGATCCGGTTGTTGACAAACGTGTCAGGGGCAACTTCTCTGAAAATATGGTGGGTAGCAAGGAGGCGCAAGACTCGGGCTGTTGGGGTGCTTTGAGTATGTTGCGACACCGGGTAAGTATTGTCGTCGCATACCTAGTTTTTCCGGGTTCACCTTTGATGGTGCTGCGATATCGCGGACGTGGAGACCCTGAGAATAAATCAGTGGTGCACACGCGATAGCGTAGAACCTCCTCGCACCTGCGGCCCAGAGTCTCTGAGAATCTCTATGACGTGATTCTCGATGGCGACACGGAGACAAGACGAGATATGGAACTAAATCAGGATACGAATCAGGAGTGTCCTGTGAGGCTATGTCGCGGAATACACACCTGCAGAGAACTAATTACCCCACTCAACGGCGGGGGTCGCACGACAGCAATCAACTGAGCCGCGGCGGAGACTAGTATGCCCGCCGCTTGCTGTACCTCGGGCAACATACGAGCACCCTCCGACTGTGGCGTGAAGGGCTCGTCTAGAGACGGGAAAGGCAGCTCTTTGTCGATGCAAGCTTTCTCAATAGCATCAGCCGAGTTCTTCACAAGGTCTGCAAGAGCACGCAGCTCTTGTAGCGAGGCGCGGACAGGGTCTGACATGTTTGAAGCTATATGAAGAGTCAGGTTATTTATGAGGGGTACACTGTTTGGCGTAGGCTGTACTCACGCCGCAAGACGACTATCGTGGTTGGTAGATGAGGTGAAGTGGAGACTGTTGGAAGAGGAAGGGGTTTGCAGATTGGTATATAAGCTCGCAAGGATATATCTCTAGGACCTGATCACGCGAAGCTAGCGCTCTCACGACTGGGGGCTTGCTAAGTGGTGGAACGGCCATCAGTGTTTCAATAGTACCAAAGAACGTTGTTATGCCATGCGTCTGCGCCCATGGTGATATCGATGCTATGCAGGAGAGTCGATTAGTGTGGAACCATGTATTACTACGTGGAAAACACGTACAAGTAACCCCGGACACAGCTCAGCATATGTACGTCGTTGGGGGAACATGGCTCGGTCTAGATAATCACGGGCCCCTAATCGTTCATGACAGTCTCCGTGATCGGTGTTAGTGATCACACAAATCGTCATTAAGCAGTAATGCAGAGGTGCATGCGGACTCACTTGAATGTAGTGCTGGGAAGTCCGGTATGGGAATAGGACACGCTTACTACCGACTGACGTGAAGACCAACAGTCAAACACATGCAGACTACGTCTTGTCCATCATGATGACAGTTCTTCGGTAGATTTCTAAACGAGAGACGTCAGTCTGTCGAAGGTCCATCCCATGTAAGTTGTATAGTTGCTGTCGATGTATGTCTCTAGAGTGTTGCACACCTGTAAGCAATACACCTTGTATGTAATCGAGTTCACGTATACGACATTTCTGCGTACCGCGAAATGGAGCCCTCCAGCATCTCAGCTATGTGTTGACCATTACCAATGTATTGAACATGTGGGCGTGTGGCGACTGGGATGATTCAGCCAGTAGTTGCTTTCCACAAGTATACCCTGGCCGTGAGCCCAGCATTCGAATATTCGCCCCAAGAGAGACCTCTATTCTCATGAACCGTTCGGTCTATGCGTATGCAAATTTGTCGATAACGACAAGTATCACTGTTGACTACTCCTTCAAGTTCGCCACCACATGCCGTTCCATATCAGCTCATTCGGGCCATTGAGGTCATGAAGTTGAAGGAGTCTATTCTTTCAAGAGAATTTAGTAAGCGTCGGTAGTGATAAAAAGAACGGCGCGGATGAAGTGAACGCTCTGTGGAGATCAGAAAACTGAACGGTCGTATTGTGCCTCAGCATTCGAGCGTCGATGGTCAAGTCTGTCCCCTCTTTTCTCTCTCTATCTTGCTTTCGTGCTCTAATTCCCTCATTACCGCATCCGCCCAGCCAGAGAACCCGCCGTGTTCAAAAGCCTTGCCTAGCCGTTCCTCTGCGTCGGGCCAGGTCCATTGGGTCTGACCAGAGTGCGGGTCAACTGTCAGAGTAGTATCGAACGCGCTTGGGGCAACTGCCTGCCCATGGTCATCCTCGGTGCTTCTGCGATGTATTTGTGCGACGAGACCAGGCATTTGTTTCTGCACCAAGGAACGCATGCGATCCGCGAATTGCTGCGTCTGTAAGGGCTTAGGCTGAGAGTCAATTCACGATACCATCCTAGAGTACTCACGCTCTCAACCCCCATATACGTCTTTACACCCCAGACCGTCGTTATTGCTCCCGTCATTACCATTAGTGTAGCGTATCCAAATGCTTTAGCGGAATAGAGGGCGCCATTGAAGTCATCGGGCACTTCTGCTTGGCTGGACGACGTATAGTCCTCTGTTTCCGCAAGCGGACCCGGTTGAGCCACGGAGAGTCGAGGTTGTGTTACTTCTGCGGAGCGGTGGCTTAACAGGGTTGCGGTTATTCGACGGGGAGGGGGAGGGGCTTCTTCCAGTGCCTTTGACAATACATTGGCTCTATGTCTCCTGAGCAAAACCACGGGGCCAATCAAGGCCACTGTGCTCAAAGCAAGCTACGAGGTGTGCGCCTCGTGAATACGAGGAAACCGACGGATGATGGAGGTGCACGTACAAGGGAGATGGGCACCCAGCGTGGAATCGACTTAGTTCGTCCATTTGAGCTATTTTCTTCTGCTATGGCTGGGACATTGCTCCCTACTGTCATTCCCGCCAGCGATGGTAGTGGTATCAGAGAGTAAGTGTTTGTGCGACTCGCGCATCCTGAGCGCCACCTGATGCATAGCTTACTTCACTGCAACCACCTCTGGCAAAGACTGCAAGGAACTTGACTCTTCAGAACATTATTCAGACGATGGACGATGAGACGGCAGAGATCGAGCTTGTACGCCTTGGCCATTGTATTCCTTCGCTATCGGCTAAGGGCTGCGGTGTAGCTCGAACAGAACCTTAATAAGACCCGCCAGATATCTCAGCGCATGATATGTGAGTACCATTAAGCGTTCGTGACCACGGTTGAGCTGCATCTTTTACAGCCATTCTCTCCAGCTTTGATTCCAGGCTTGTGAAAGTAGAGAATTCTATCAGGCCGCTATATCAGTCAACTCAACTCCTGACCCGAAGAGGGAACAGTACGTTCGCGTACTACCACCACTAGATCGCATCATTCATATATTGTCCAGATATCGAATCTGCGCTGCAGAAGATTGACGAGGTCAAGAGCAACCAGGAAGGCATTGCCGCAGAAGAAGCTCTCATATTACGCGGGTATGTCTCGCGGTTCAGCTCAGACCTCCGCGGAACACTTATGATCTGCATGACACAGTCCCCAACCTGGCCAGCTGGACGTATACAAAGATGTGCTCGAACGCCTCAACACAAGCATTGCATTCAAGTCATTGGACAGAGACCTAGGAGATACCGTACGTAGGCGCTTTCACGGTTCACGGACGTTCACCAATACAGTTCCACGTCGTTCAGGCTCGTCTAGTAGAGACCGGTGCCAAGAAACTGACCCAGCTATACACAAAGCTGGTGGCAGAAGGCTCATCGGGTGTGCCTCTTAATGGCCCGGATTTCGTTCCCTCACCCTTCCCACCGTCAGTAAAGCAATCGCTAGCTCCGCTCGTGAGCTTCCTTCGCACGTTGCCATTGCCTGCCACACATCCATCTCACCCCGCGGCTCCCGGCATACAAGCTACTCTCAAGGAGGCGCAGAAGGGCTACGCCGACATGCGAGGCTCCTGGGTACGCAAATGTCTCGAGAATTATGGTCGACGGGTAGTGGACAGAGCAGAGACTATCGACGGTGTAGCTTCAGGAAGAGAACTGGGCGCGTGGGTGGAGAATCTACTCAACGTAGCTGAGGTGTGTACGTTTCTACTGCGCGCATACAATCGTATTTAGCTACCGGAATGTTTTGTAGCTGGAATACGACCTCCTGGTGGAGCTAGCACCTCTACCGTCGCAAGCTACACTCACCAATACTTACTCGACGCTGGTAACGCCACTCATCACTCTGTTCTCCTCCACCCTCTCCTCGCTCGGCTCACTCATCAAGCGTTCTCTCCACAAATACACATTCCTGGCGCTGTCAGTGTATGGTAACCTGTCAAATCTACAGTCTCGATGGGACGACCTTATGTGCAGACGGCCGGGACGGAAAGAAAACGAGCTGAAGGACGGGCTTCATTCCATCCGAGCATCTTGTCTCAGATGCTTCCCTGAACTATTGGCTGATATACGCTCCGCCGCTTTGAGTAGTAAAGGAGAAACGGGTACCGGCCTTGTGGACTTTTCGGTCTCGGTGCGTGTTTGCTTTCTCCTACAAGTGCTTCCTAACGCGATAGTGCTAACACAGACAATACAATTCATCGAACGCATACCGGAGGTCCGGACGGCCGTTGCATCTGCGTTGATAACGCTGGGCGACGGCAATTGGAAGATGGGGGAGGGCGTGAAGGTCGGAAACGCCAAGGGCGGAGAAACCGACGAACAGATAATACTGGAGCATTATGTTTGTGAGTCCGATCATATCCCTTGTCCCCGAGGCTGTTCTCACACCCTGCGTAGTCGACGTTGTGAATACGCTCATATCCACACTCAACACATTGGCTCGACAGAACAAACGTTTGGCTTTTGGGGCCATCTTTCTCTTGAACAACGTCTCCTACCTCCAGACCAACCTCATTGTCCAGCCTCGCGGAGACGTACCCTCCCTTCTGTCCAAGCCAACGACGGATGTCCTCAATTCCAACTTCCGAACGGCAAAAGCAGGCTACTTCGATACGAACTTCTCTCCACTGATGTCAGCGCTGCAGGAAGATAAAGACAAGAGCAAGAGCGCGACAAAGGAACGGTTCACGCGGTTCTATGACTTATTGGAAGAGGTCGCTGAGAGACACAGGCTCGCGAAAGTGCTCCATGACGATAAAGACGGCCGAGAGACCGTTTGCGAGGAAGTGGTCAAGCTCGTCATTCCGTCTTTGCAGCGCTTCACACAGCGGAATACAGGGAAGGAATTCAGCAAGAGTAAGCCAGCGCATATCTGAGAGTCTAACTTGTACTCATCAGCGTGCTTTGCGCGTAGACCCACAAAAGTACATCAAGATGACGGCGGAGGAAGTAGAATCTCTTGTTCGAAGCTTCTACAGGTCAGCCTTCATTATCTGCAACCTTCGTAGTTACCATCTCATATGGGAATTCTTACACAGCGACACTGGGATCAAACGCAATTCGCTCGGAGAACGTACACAAACTAATCTGATGATTCAGGCTGGCTGGGGTCGGTGAGGTTGTGTGTTATTCGTCGAGTATTCCTCTACCTTTTTCGATTGTATTCCCCCGAGATGGCATGTAGCAGATATTTCGCACCTCTTTGAATCCACAAATATCAACTTGTATCAGTTGCGAATCTGGACTCTGGTTGGCCATCGCTCTATGCCCCAGGTGAAAACCCGCCAATTAACTTCAAGTACTGAAGGCATTCGACGAAAGCAATGGTTGGCCGGACGGTAGGTATGACATGCAACAGCAGCTCGCAGGTATCGACACGTGCACCACTTATCCGAGCTTTTTGTTGCTGCTGCGTCAGGCACAACAGTCACCCAACCATACTGACACCGATAAATACGAATTTCTCAAAACACTGTAGAATACAAATAGCGAACGTTTCGCGTTACACATCTAGGACACAGGACATACCAATACAGAAACAAAACAAAAAAGGAGAGAGAATCGCACATCGGCCCCTCAGAGGACATCGCTCTCTTTCGTATCCGGCAAGAACAACGCCGTCACCGTACACACCAACACGCCGCCGCCAGCGAGGTACAACACCCCGGTGGAATCGCCCAAATGCGCGGCGGCGAGAGGTGCTACAATCGAAGATAGCCGTCCCCAGAAAGATGCCAGGCCGCAAGCGGAGCCACGAACAGCGGCGGGGAACGCTTCAGGCGTCCATCCGTACAGTACCGCATTAAACGTCGATTGGACTACAGGAATTGTGAGAAGTGTTGACCTAAATGAGTATGGCTATCGAAAAGCACAACGGAAATAACGTACAGAAGTACTCCATTGCATTGAACCCGACGCTTGCCGCCGGTGTTGTGATCGTTGCGTACAAGAACAGACTAGTGCCCATCATCGCTGAGGAGAGCACCATCGCCCACTTTCGACCAAAATTCGGGATTTCGATTAGGGCTGCACCGAGCATGACGCCAGGGACACCAACAACGGCGATGATGATACTAGATGATATCAACGACGTTAACAGGCTACGCAAACGACGAGGAGAAGACATACTAATTCCTATACGTATCGAATGTAGACTCATTCGCCTCTGCTCCGCGGTCCGCAAGGAACTTTGGCAGGAAATTTCCCGCAATCACGAAGCCCCTAAATGTGTTCGCGTCAACAGGAAAATCATCAAAGGTCATATCAGTAGCATACCAATAATCTGCCGCGTAGCAGATCCATGTCAAAATGGTCAAACGTGCCATTCCCCACGTTGAAAAAAGCGCAGACAGATGCCCAACGTATTTCTTGATTCCTGTGACCTTCACAGCCTCGGCCTTCGCAGGAGGTAGGCGTGCCTCAACGTCTTCTTCACCCTTCTTTCCGTTTCCGGCACTGCCCGAGGAAGACGAGGACGGGCCAGCAGCACTGGTAGTGGGGGGACGGGGCAATCCTTGTCCATCGACGGCATCACATTCGGCACACTCTAAACTGGCCCTTTCCCTCTCCTCCCATTCTTTCTCGCATGCATCCAAGTCCTCCAAGCTGAGCACCTCTGCTGCATCTCCATCGTCCACTTCATCCTCACGGTCTTCATGTGTACGACGACTCCAGATGGCGCGTCCCCAGGAGGTCATTGTTTTCTTGTCATTAAACGCCCTGACGCGTCTCACAACGTCCACCGCCTCCTGATCCCTCCCTTTGCCCACCAAGAATTTTGGGCTCTCTTCGAACGTGAACAGTCCGAACCGTGCGACGAATGCTAGTACAGACAATCCGCCCAACGTGAACAATGTGTACCGCCAGCCGTAGTTACTGGCTTTGGTGCAGCATGTGTCGGCTGAGACAGGGATTCCAGGGTCCAGATTGAAGCATGCGGGCAATCCGGCCGTGCATGCAAACTTTGGAACGAGAGCCCAGGATAGAAGAGAGGTAATTATAACACCTTGAAGCAAGCTGTTAGACCTCATACACTTTGCGAGAAAGCCGTGTCGGCTCACCGATAGGCTGAAAAACGCTCAACGCAGCCAAAAGATACCTTCGATCCTGCATAGCGTTTTAGCACACGAGACCAAGAAAAGCGACAGTGCTTACATTGGGCAGGAACTCGAGTACTATAGTTGCATCAATGGGTATATTTCCTCCAAGACCAAAACCGACAAAGAAAGTGATAGCGCAAAGGGCGGACCAACTGTTTAGTGCCCCAAGCACGAGGCCTGCGCGTGGATCTTTAGCTATGCCGCATGTCTCTCTCGGATGGAGACTACCGACTCACCGAATACCGCGACTATTCCAACGGTCAGGTTGAATGCCCATCGCCGGCCAATGACATCAACGAGTACACCCCACACAAGTGCCCCGACTGTGAGACCAGCGGAAAACACTATCATATCCAATTAGCTTCCTATGCTTTTTTGTTCGCATGATCGTCGCTACAAGGATATGCAACGGAACATCATCCGCGCCAGACACGTACCACTGAATATGTCACCGTATTGCTCATCTAGAATATCATGTACGGATCAGTACATGAAGACCCTTTCACCCGCCATATGACACTGACCGCTAATCCCAAGCTCTTGCTGTATACGCGGGGTGACAAGGCTGAACGCCTGAGCCCACATCAAATCGAGAGCGTATCCAAATCCGCAGAGGAAAAAACTAGGGGCCCGCAGTCAATTAGACCCACAAAAATATCGACCAAAATTATGGAGTGGAAAAGCTTACATGCACCATTGATATCTTCCCATACCGCCGCCGTCCAATGCACGTTGGACAACAGCCGTCTTCATCTCTACAATGGTAGGACCAGACGGGTTCTCCTCCATACCGACAACGAAGGTAGATGTAGGACGCCGGATGAAGGATGAGCGTTGCGAGAAGTGTGAATGACGCGAGATATGAGACGGTCTGGAGTGGTTGGAATGGTGCGAAAAGCGCGAAGCGGAATGATTGGCATGATGCGAGAAGGGACCGCGGCGAAATGCACCGTGAGCCTGCTGCGGTAGGGCTGGTACATCGTCTACTGTGGGTTGAACCACTGCATTTGTATTCATGGCGTCTTCGTGGGACGGTAAAAGTGTGTAGCCTGTATTGTCTCCGCTGCCTATGACGTTTGCAGCCAAACGGCGGAACGATTTCGCAAGTGTGCCCGACGTAGATGAATGTCGCGAGGAAGACCTGGCAAGACCTGTCCCACCAGTGTCGTGATCGTGGCTGGTCGCGTCGTTTCCGTGGGTAGGATGGCGCAACGGAGATACACGAGCGGCGTCCGCGTATGAACGGCTCATTTGTGCTCAGCTTGGAGTAAAGAGGCAAGTTATACGGTCTGTGAGCGCCAGATAGAGTTTACTATGGTGAGAACCAGCCGTCCAAGCAGAGGATACGATTTACCTTTAGTGTAAGCGCGCTTCGCCTACGAGCCGGGAATTTAGGTTCTGTCCCTGCGAGCGTCCGATAGACTGCCTCGCTTGCACAACAGCTGAGCGTTCGACCACAAGGGTGGCTGTATGCGGTAGCGGCAGAGCTTAACAGGAGATGGGCCAAGCTAGATAAGACCTGTGGCGGAAAGTTGGATGGATGCTGGTCGGAAAGAGGTTGAGTGAGATAGTGGAAGTTGCTGTTCAAGAGCGGACGTTGACTTTGTTGCTCACCTGTGTTCTGTTCTGTTGACGTCGCTCCTGCGCTCCTTCGAGGCATCCGATCGTGGCCACGGAACGAAACACGTGCCGCCGTCGGGCTGTTCGTCGCCAACGCGCATTGCGTCGGACAGATTACAAGAATAAAAGCCACCTGTATGCTGTACTTAGTTGCCTTCTGCATTCCTGTCAATAATATGAGTCGTGTGCAGTTAGTATACGAGGGAATATGCTGTGCTGAGATAACCGCGAGGATGAAACTACGTCACGATCAACTCAGGAGAGCTGTGACAGTCACACATCCGAAAAGGTAACCCGTTGTCACTGTCGCGTCGCAAGATACGAACATGGCACTACCACCACCACCGGGCTCAACGACGCCCTCCGTTCTCCTGCCAGAGCTGCTTGGCTTCGTTCCTCAGTTCCTCCTCGACGACATTGTTGATACAGCAAACGATGCAGTTAAGCAAGCCGTCGACGCGATGGAGCAGTTCCTCGAACGCTGGGCGGAGGCGCGTCGGGAAAAGAACCAGGACTGGGACAGCACGCAGGAGATAGAACAAGGGCTCGTCGCGTTTCAGACGCTGCTCAACTCGCATGTCGACATCGCGTTTGACTTCTTTGAAACATGGTCGTTACGGAACATATTTGCTGTACCGCCGGATCTCCCACTTGTCGCGCCACACCAGGCAGGACTTGAACTGGACAGTACAGTGGAGGAAGAGACGGCTCTACTTGCTGAAATCAAGGAGCTGAGGAGAAAGATAAACGCTGTACGTACCCTATAGCTGTACCACTCTGCTTCCTTCGTCTCACCCTTTCCAACTTCAGCAACGCAAACTCGAACGCTTGTTCACCATCGCGGTGCGCAAGTCCACCATCCAACGTTCCCAATCCGAGCGCCGCCTGGAGCAGCTGCAGTTCCTCCAGTCGCCCCAGATGCAGACCCTGCTTACCCTCCCAGACAACTTCCTCGCCATGTACGACACCGTCACGTCCCTTCCTCCCCACGATGCGTCAGACCAGCCCGCCATGGCGCCCCTCACGGAGCCCGGCAAGCGACAATGGGAGACACACAGGCTCGGGTACTCAAATTGGGCCATCGAGCAGCTGTTGCTCAGAACGAAGGAACGAGAGCAGAGGGACAGTGGCTTGACAGTTGACAGCGTGGCTGCCGGTGCGATGAGTATAGCGAGTGCGGAACATATTAAGGCTACAATGAGGATGCTTGAGCCCGCCAGTAATTTTGCCCTCGACGCGCGCGATAGGTCTATGTAAGCTAGCGTGGGGTATCCGCTCGTGTGAGGTTCCGGTGCGCTTTCATCGTATTTCAGTATGTTTATATGTATTACCCTCGTGTTGTTAGGAATTATTTGGTGTATCTATAAGGATCACATTACTGTCCGGCAGATATTGGAGTCTTAAGCCCACGCGTCTTCTATTCACGTTCCATGCGGAAATTCTCCACACGTTTTTCTGAGATCCCTTCTACGGCTCTTTGCCTCCCGGAGTGCTACTTTTTCTGTCCTCCGAGCTTCGTCATGAGCTGCGGCAAAGTCAAAGGATACAGTACGTGATCTCTTGTGCTTAGCGCAGGTAGTTCAGGTATGTGACTGCGCTCTTTGAACTCACCGTCTACTATTAGTGACCCTCATAATGTTTAGCCATGAAAAGACTTCGTAGTGGATGCCTCGCAGGACACTCGCGAGCTGAGCTGAACAATGCTCTTGGGTGGGGAGGGATTTAGTTGATATATTTACACTATCTTATGCAATCCCACTGGCAATACACGTCAACCAACATGTGTATCAACTGGCTCATGCCTCGTGGTTCTCGGCCCAAAGTTGAATGAAGACCTGCGTGGAAGCAATGAGGAGAGCTGGCCCACTTTGCGACTTGACCGATGACACGAGCCCAACTCGCTTCATTGAGCCTCGACACAGTGTGAGGCAGAGGGACTATCCGTCATACGACTCAAACCAAACGCGTAGTCACTCTAAAGGGTTGATTATTCAAATTTCGTGTCGACGTTCGTTTTTCTATAACAGGGTGGAGGCAAGCAAGCACATCTCCTGAGTGGCTGGCCTGACAGAACATACAAATAGCAACTATACGAACACAATTTAGGGCAGTTACAGTATTATACATAACCGTACAAACAGGGGATCCGGGCGAAAACGAAAGAAAGAAGGGAGAAAGTTCGAAAGGGTATACTCTGGCTGCTGAAATCTAATGCCAGCGATACAGTGCCGACACATAAGGGAGCGTCGGTGGTCTAAAACGGTTCAGTAGGACTACAACAGGCCGTTGCTCAGCAACGCCAACACCATCAAACGGACATGAACTGCTCAAATGATCAGCATCATACGAAAGACGAGAGACGAGCGGTGGACATGGCGATGGCAGCGCACGCACACCCCGCCTGCGGCATGGCACATCTGCGCCGCAGGCGCGTACCACGGCCGTTCTCACGCGAAATGAAACCAGCTGGGAAGTCGAGGAAGAGGCAACGAAGCTAGGCTGAATGGGGACGATTGACCATGGCGCGGCGGTCGTCCGTTTGCGGTGTGGCGCTGTCGAGGCATAGGCGCATTTCATGTCGAGCTAATGGGGTTCAATTCGAAGTCGAAGCTGCTCGGCGGTGTGCTCGCGGTAGTTGCCCGCCGCCTGCTCGCGAAACGCCCGACGCTGTCCATGACGACTTTGGCCACAGACTTCTGGCGACGGAGGGGAGGACGCCCAATTAGTGGGATCGGACTGGGATTGGAGCTGCCAGGTGGGGTGTTGACAACGGGGGAGTCGATAGCAGAGTGCCCTCTTACGAGAGGAGGGAGGGGTGGTAGCGACTGCGGCGAACTTGTTGACGAGGAGGTATGCGTCATCTCGCTGGGCGACGTAGATGATTTCGGGCTGCGGATGGTCGACGACATGCGAGGTAGCTTCGGGAGGGACTTGAACCTACGCAGGCACTGGCGCGTGCCAACGGGGGTCTCTGTTCGTTCAGTGGCCGAGCGTGGTGGTGATACGTGGTTGTATGTGGGACGCGCAAGGACCTCTGCAGGGTCCGCAGGGATGTGGACATGCAGTCCTCGGCGGGGCTTATGCAAGCGGTTTCCACGTTCAACGGGCCTATTGGGGGCAGACGCGAAGTCGAGATCCTGCAGGGTCGACCATGCTTCGGAAGGTGGGCCTTCTCGCGCCGTAGTTGCATATGAGTACACAGATGGCGTATCGATGTCAATGTACCCTGTTGTCGAGGTGGTTGTCATGGAGAAAGCAGATCTCTAAGGCACAGCGATAAGGGTAAGCATACCGCGGTGATGAGTTGAACAAGGGTGCAACATACGAGATTAAGGTTTACGAGCACAGGCGCACTTGTGAATGTCCCTGTTCCAGCCGTCATTGGTGCTTCCTCAAAGAACCCATCTGTGGTTCCCGAGGCGTTGCTCTCACTGCTCGAATTGGTCTTGTTAGAATGAAAGATGCGGCGTTCCAAAGGAGCACGCGCGAGGGTGTATATCGACCGTCCCACGGAACGAACCTGCGACCAATCAATATGCACGCTTGGTTGACGCTTAGGAACTTGAGTCTGGGCCTGAAGCCGCCGTTCGGCAGCAGAGCGGAGGAATGGATCCAGAGTAGAGTGAGTATCGTCTGTCGCGTTGAAAGCGAACGTGACGGTGGGCACGCGCGGGCCCATCCCGGTACCGAATACGGGTAGAGTGAACCCGTCCAGTGTAAGTACTACTGATTGGCCATCGTAAGCATCGCGGGGGACGTCTCGGCGGCTCGAGGGGGTGTACATCTCCGAGTCGAGTAGATGACCGCCGGAGAACGTAACCATGCCTTCGTCTGGGTCCCACAGGGCTGCGAAGCTGAGAGCGGTCTGAGGGGGTATCACGTCTGACCAACGATGGTTGTGATCTTCCATGATGCTGGCTGTGAAAAGGACGCAGTCAGCCAGCTGCGAAGGGCGGATAGACCACAAACACACTCATACCGAGAAGGATATGTCGCGGAAGAGAATGTTTAAGGAGGGGACGACGGCTGAGCGTATGCCTGCATACGAAAGGCGCAACGACCCCACCGCTGATCGTCGAGTCTTTATAGCCTGTGCGTTTGGGCTTTCCGAGGAGGGATAGGCTTCCTCGGCCACGATGTGAATGACGAATAGAAGCCTATCGTAACGGCGTGGGAGCTGGCAGAGATACCACACCGAAACCGCACGTCCCATGACGGTGTAGCCTGCACTATCTCAGAATCGCACCCACGGGGGATAAGAGCGGTCGGCGGCGGGGTCCTGTATCTGAGAATGGGTAACAACGCCTTTCCAACATCCCGGTGTGTACTCAGTCGTGAAGGGTACCTGCGCAAGCCTGATCGCAGGCCCTAGGATGTTCCGGCATGACTGAGAGCAACAACATCCTCGGATGCGCTCAAAGTGCGGAGCACCAGCTGGATGGTATGTAGAAAAGCTAGCGAGCTTAAATGAGCTTCTATCAGCGCGCTGTAATATTGCGATTTGAAAGAGACTGATATGAATCACATACATTCGCCTCATGCGGAATCCAACTTCGCTTGCCGTTGTCCCCATGATGCGTACGCACAAGGAAATCGTCAGCGGTAATTGCTTGCTGCAGGTAGCCCGGTGCAGCGGTAAGTGGTGCGCCGTGGCCCAGCTCGTGGGCGTAAAATGACGATCGTGCTGCAATACACATCCTTGCTTATCTTGCAATGCGACCTGCTTCCGCTACAAATGCCAGAGCTTCTCATCGCGACGGATGTAAGTGGGGAGGCCCGTGTTCTGGATTCGGCGGAGGAGGCCTCGCGCGTGTGTGCAGGTTGAAGGTGTTTCCTAGCGTCGGCAGGAGCCGGGACGCCACGAAGCTTATGCCAAACATGCATCAATTCCGCTCGCAGGCTCCCGAGTCGCTTGCACTCGATTTTCAAGTCTGCATTGGCAACCAGATAGGAGGTGCGAAGCTTGACATTGCAAAGGCTCGATGGCGATGTGAGATTGCTGACATGTAGGCTCAAGCGCACCTCTGGCAGCAAAAGCGAAAAAACCAAGTCAAGGAAGGGAAAGCTCTCACACCAGACTTGAACTTTGCAATTATGTGGTAAGAGTGTTTAAGATCGAAACATTGTGAATATGAAAAGAAAAATTGAAACGAATTCAAAGAGGGTGTATTATAGGGTCCATGCCGAAGAAAGGATTGTGTTGTCCATGCTGCGCACAGCAGTTTCGAAGTTGAAAGGAAATACCTTTCGCCTATCTCTCTCGGCTCCTAAACTAGACCAAGGTATGGGCATTTTTGACATCCGTTTTCTCACTGATTCCATCAGCTGGCATGTCTCCGGCAAGGTGCAGAACCCTCTCGCTACCCTCAGTATTCCGACCCCTTCCCCTGCGAAGGATGCCCGTAATGACAAGCGCACTGATATGTGTAACTTGTCCGATGCACAGTACTTCCAGTGCGTGCATCGGATCCACTGCTGCGCCATTATCACTGCCTTCAAACCACCAGACGACCGCCATACCGAGGAACACGCCAATCCCCGGAAGCACAAGCGTGCACAGCCGCAAGACCCACAACTGTCCGTTCGTCTGTGGCTTCGTCTTAGGGAGGAGCTGCTCTCTCACCGTGGCATTAACACGGTCCACCATCGCATCAAAGGTGAAGACGCTATTCTTGCACATGTCCCAGATGGTGTATCCAAATGCGACAACAAGAGAGGTGAAAGCGCTTGCGATGCACGCTCCGAGGAGACTTGCGCGGAGATATGTACCGAGTATGACAAATTCTGCCTCCACCGATGTCGGAGCGAACTCTGGTGTCCACATTGCAAGGAGGAAGACCCCGAAGGCAACGTCGACGAACGCTACGGCGGCAAAAAGGAGAGTGAAGAGGACCAACATCCATGTAATTACGAAAGTGAACACACGGAGGAATGTACGGACAGATCTGCAGAGACAAGACCGGCTCTGCGGCAATTCTTGCACCCTGCGAATTTTTATCGACACATGCACATGCATAGGGGTAGAAGGGTCCACGGTGGCCACAGTCTTGGTGCTATAGGAGGTGTTTGGCCCGGGGTAAATCGTGTACTGGTGAGTGGGTAGGAAAGTTCCAGGGGAGTTGAGCGGAAGGGTGGTCATGACTTGACAGTAAGTTGCAAAACTTGGTTCTTAAGTTCGCTGGACGGCTGAGTGATCATTTGGGTCAGTCAAGCCGCATATCGCCCACGAATATAGGAGGAGTACCTTGCTGTAAATGAGTGCTCTGGTGTGCTGTAGTCTAACATTCATATCCCAGGTCGATTTTATAGGATTCGATACACCGCCACCCATATGTCGGTCACGTGACCGCGTGGGACACGGTCACTAGGAAGTCCTCGGCAAACGACTAATGCTGTGACCACGATGCCATCTAGCTCAGGGAAAGTACCTTCCTATGTTCGAGAACGCTGCAATACACGTAACGGTTCGGTCGTCTGCGACTCTTCCGTGGGTCTCTACATTTATATCTACACAGCTTCCACGGCCTCAGTCACTGAAATACACTCGAAGCAAGACGGCGAAGTAATTTTGTCAACAGCTTTCCAAGACTATCCTAGCTGTGTACCATCTGAGACTCAACCGGAAAATTAGAATAATCACAAACACAGCTTTGGTTAGGTTCTTCTCGTTCCATCCAGCTATTCCAGTCCTCTTGAACCTGTCCGTTCCGTGTGCAAGCTACGGCCCATATCGGGCTTGTGAATTACTTGGTACGCGTATCAAAAACACCATAATACAGTCTCTGAGAAGGCCTCTCGCTACTCAATGCCTACTGTAGGAGGTCCTCACGGGGCGTGCAACACAACGATGCGCAAGACTGCTGCCTACAGCATTTCCGAAGGTACGTCGGAAGTTCCCTAGTCATGTGGCTGGAAAACTAGAACGAATGGATGCATGTATACACTATGATCGAACGCGAAATGATGTTTTGTCGGGTGTTGCCTGTGCGGTGCGGCGCACGTTACAGAGTCGCAATTTATCATGATCACACTGCTTAATTGACTGATCGCCTGAAAATTGTTGGCTGTGCCAGCGTAAACGATGAATATGACGATAGCGATGTTATAGTACAGGCATTTCGGACAAACGCAGTGAAAAACGACTGAGAGGCGGAGAGCAAGTGTCCAGATAGCAGAGAATATATATATATGTACGTATCGATAGATGGTAAACTAGAAGATCAGCAGTAATGTCTGTCAGATAGCGTCGCACAGGTGCGCATATTAAATAGAGAATAGCCATAGATCCGCGGAATTGAACAGCCTAGAATACAACGAAATTGTCCGCCGGTTAGCACGGAGGCTCATCGGACGACAGCAGTGTCCTATCGGCACGTCGGCCATAGGTTCAAACAAACGACGCATCTCTGAGATGCGTTTGCAGAATTCCATCCCGAACTATGGTGATGATCACGGACGTTAGCACGAAAAAAAAACGGACCGATCGAGGGACTCACCAGCTGAGAGGGTTGTAGCAGTTGCTTCTGCATCCTGCACGTTCACGACCGCAAAATATGAATCAGCAACTGGTCGTGTGTCATGATAACGAGGGCGATGACATACGACGACGGAGGTTTTGTATCCGTAAAAAGCGCGCTTCACGGGAGACAGGGTGACATGGAGCTCTCTGAATTTGTTCAGCAGGTCTGAGAGCAGTCAGCACATCGTGCGAGTGACAAGTGTGAGGACAACGTACATGTCGCAAACGTATCCGCGTCGTTTGATCTCGCTCCGAAGCTTGTCATATACCGATTGATTTTAATCCCTGCCGCGAGTTTCTTTTCCAGTAGGTCGCATTTGTTCATGAACACTGTCAGTCAATATCATGCACACCACCGTCAGCGGTCTATCCCTGTAAGTAAAAGCCGGGCTTACATATAATGATCGTGTCCTTCAGCACTTCACTCTTGCATATGGCCTGCCATAGTGCGAACGAGTCTTCGAGACGGTTGACGCGCTTGTCTTCGGCAAGGCGTTCATCGAAAGCGGATATAGGAGCGAGGAAAAGGATGGCATGAACCTCAGAGAAATAGGGGAGCCATGCGGCACGCTAACATAAGGCAAGCAGAAGTCAACACCCAGACTCACTCTGGCATCCTGAGAAGTATACTGACCGATGTGCGAGATCCGCCAACGTCGTATATTGACCATTCATTCCAAAAGTCCCGCTCGTCTGCACGTTCAAGTTGTACCGCACCATCATAGAGTGTGAGTGGAGTAGTCAGACTCGGGTGTGGGACGATGA
The DNA here is from genome assembly GCA_022385755.1 of Trametopsis cervina. NCBI lineage: Eukaryota > Fungi > Basidiomycota > Agaricomycetes > Polyporales > Irpicaceae > Trametopsis > Trametopsis cervina. The sequence goes on along the minus strand of MU278361.1, from coordinate 57,353 downwards.
GAGATACAAGACGCACTACCGTGTTCAAACTTGATCGAGTATTCTTGTACACCAAGCGTCCGAATACGTGCTCGCAAAACATCGTCATTTGTAGGCTCATAATCTCGTTTAGCAATGCGGGTTATGTTGTTCAAGAAGCTTGAAGTGAGTTATTCAGTGCCTTCATCAAGAAACCCGCAGGGGCGGAAAGGCAATACACGAATCACTTACTATTCGGCACCGTCCCACAGTCCCTTCATCACTTTCCGTCGGCTCACTGCCTCTCTCACGTCCTCATTCAGCCACAGGGCCACCATATCTTCTGCACACCCCGCTAACACGTCGGTGGCACTATCCCGATACACGTCTGCATCGATGGAATGCCCACTGGGGTTCGCGTGAGTCGACACAGGCCTGCTCCCCCTACTGCTCGTCGAACCATGGCCGGTGCCACTGAGCCTCCATGAACCCGTAACAGACTCCTTTTCTTTTTCCTTCCATGCACTGTGTGAACGTACGAATACCTCTTTGGGATTTGGACGCCGGTTGGGGATGACAAACGCCTGATCTTCTAACGAAAGCGACAGTGCGGCTTCATCAAGGTCGTCCTCACTCAAGCGGGAAGGACCGAATGCAGGAGAGGAAACTGATGGCGAGACAGTGCCGTCCCAGCTCTCTTCAGCGCTGCCTGCGCCAATACGTGCTTTGAGATCGGCTTCGACCTGTCGTAGGGGTGCGAGTCGGAGTTTAAGTTTTGAGAGCGCAGGGCGGTGGGATAGCGGGATTGTGCTTGACTGTGCAGAGGTATGCTGGTCATCTGGGGTCGGAGAGGGCGGAGGTGAAGTGAAACCGTACGGGTTGTGTGTTTCTTGGGGGCGTGAGGCGGTCGCTAGCTCGGCGGTGAGAGCATCGAGGATGGCAATGATACTGCGGATGAGATTGAGTTGAATCACAGCACGCCAGGAGGCGCGTTCGGCTGCAAAGGCTTTTGGTGCATACGCGAGCTGCATATCTGTTATACAAATATTATATGAGGTTCACGACGGGCGGGAGAAGTGAGGACAGGGGCGGCACGCACTTTTGAGGGTTGTCGACTTGCCTGTACACATGAATGACGTTTAGGCACGTACACACACAAGGCGCGGTTGAGGATATCGATGGAACATACCGCTTTCGCTCTGTCCAAGAAGGAGCATCTTCATCACCCTCTTCTTCTTAAGTGCGGCTTTCTCTTGCTTCAAGGCGTCGTCGATTTGGTCGCTGATGCGTTGCGCCTCTATTTCCTTCCGCACTCTGATAGTCCGCTCTTCTGGAGTCTCATCCGGTGGAGGTGCGAGTGCACGCGTGAGAGGGTCGTCCGACTCGTTTGCAGGCATCGCGTGAGGATCTGCGGGGAAATGGACGGTGACTGTGGTATACGGTTTCAGCGACGTGGCCATTGCGGTCAGAAGGGAGAGAGGAGAAACTTGAGCTGTAGAAATAGCAGACTTACGATGCTCTGGCACTTGTAGGATGCTTAGCGACGGTGTGCAAGTTTCAGAGTAACGAGGCTGGCCTCTGCGAGTTGGTAAGTTGCATACAGTAACTCAGGGTCGTACAAGCGCGGTCCAGCCAGGGTCGGGTTTCATCTGCCTCATGTACCGATGTCTTGCCCCTGGTCTAAACGTCGTCATCTCCGTGAACAACCTTGACGAACTCAGTACGGCTTAGATGCCGACCCTGTGAGACGGTGTGAGTGCACAAGTTTGTGAGTTCGGGTGTATTTCACTGAACAGCTTGAAATTGTAGCCATGCCCTCTCATCGGCATTGGCCGGCGCACACTCTCTCGTCGACCTCCATGTCTTACAGGCATTCGATGCTAAATTGACAACCATCCTACATGGGTAGATTCACGGCGCGTTCGCCCACGATATTCGTCGGACATCACAGTGGGCGCCCTAGGATGCCGACACCAATGTAGCCTTTGACAGCTCAGCAGGCAACCCTGTTTGCAAGAAATGTAGAATTCGTAATAGGCTGCTTTATGGCGGGCCATGCAAGCGGCCTAGGTTGTCCAGTTGGTACGTTCGAACCTTCACGTCTCCCACCTCGTTTCAGGGCTGTGCCCTTGCAAGCCTGCCAACTTAATGCTGGCATCGTACAACGGCGGAGAACCGACACCTAGGATATTTACCCATTTATCTGGAGAGGCTACTAGTGTCTACCTGTCACTGGGCGCACTCATTTCTATCCCATGCTTTACCAATGGGGAGTTGCAGCCGACCGCACGGCTTCTACGGCTGGGAGAAGAGAAAGCAGCGGTCAAACTAACTTATAACATCGTCGGCTGTCTGTAAGTGTCATCCTATCGACATTGGCCTGTTGCTGTTTGCGCTAAAAGCAGCCAGTCCTTCCCAGGAATTATAGCTTGTGTATGCTCTCGAAAAGCACGACCGACATTGGATATCCTCGTCTGTCTGCTCCGAGTATGCGCCTTCGTTGCTCCTCCGGCCGCTGCTACTTTCTACCTCAATGCAGTCTCTATTTCATTTGGCTCATTTCCATACTATCTGAAGGAACAGTAATATCGGCGGCTCAGTCGCTATTTTCTTCCCAACTGTACATCCCCGCTACGTACCAAATTCTTCCCGCTTGGCGACAGCGATGTCTTTGGCAAAGCATTGCAGGACTACTCCAGAGGGTGCCCGCCGATCAAACCTGGTGACAGCTACACTATTGCAATATCTCTATCAACACTGCCATACACCTTACCCGCAAATCAGGTACGTTATGTCGCACGGATGCACGCGGGGATCATTGGCGAAGTGAATCATGAATCCGAATTCTATGTACATCATGGACAATATTTAGAGCTACAATTTCGGTGCAATGGATAGAATGTATGCTACTAGTTACACGGTTGCTTAATCAGACTCTGGTGAGGAAAAGGTGCAATCTCCGTTTTTAGTGCGTGGGGTATTCATATGCCTCTACTGCTCTCGCCCATGGTCAGTCAACAACACTCATAGCGGCCTCCAGCCCTCTCCGGTTGGCCACTTCATCTCGTCTCTCTCCACATCCCACGCCCTCCTCGGCTTCCTCTCCTCGCTCGGTAGCGCACCCCCGCTCGAGCTCCTCAATCTCCCAGTGTCATCCCATTTCCTGCCATCCCACCTCTGCGCAGTCGTCCTCACGCTCGAGTCGTTCCGGTCGTCGATGTCCAAAATGCTCACGTCTTGACCCAGGCCACCATCGTCAGAGTCCACACTGACGCCGCTCGTAACGTCCGTGACGCTACTTGCACGGGACGAGACCAGCCGCTCCTCCACGTCCTCATGGAATAACGACGCATTACTATGGGGCACATACCCGCGTTTGCTCAGGCCAGCTTCGGCCTTATACCGAGCAGCCTCGATCTTCGGCTGGAGCCCTAAGAGCGTGTTCTTGATATTCGAGATCGTCGAGTCTATCGTCGAGTCATCTCGCGTCGCACCTTCCTTCGGAAGGCTGTCCCGGCGGCGATTATGCATCGACAGGGACATGTGTCTCGAGATGTTTCCGCCGCCGCCAGGGGGTGCTCCTCGTGGAGGTATGGAAGCCGGGCTGGACAACACGGTAGAGAGACTCTTTGACGACCGTTCTGTCCGTGACGGGCTCGGTGTTCGATCCCGTGAGGAAGCATGGCGGCTTAAGCCTCCGTATTGCACGCTCTCTGGCCGTCTTCGAGGCGGGGGAACCGGAGGACTAGTATAGTGCATCGACTTCGAGCGGAAAGCTCTACTTGTCGGCGAGGGTTGAGTATCGATATCGGAGCCGGGATTGGAATCAGGATACTCCCGTAGTTTACGGTCGGGATGAGTGGGTGGTGGTTGTGCGACTAGATCAGGATGTAGGGGCGGGGAGTTAGCCCTAAGAGGCGAAGGCTCTCGGACAAACGTTGACTGCGCGCGAGACGGTGTTGGTCGGTGCGGTACGGTGGCCGTTGCAACCTGCTCAAAGCTTCGAGTCGACCCTGCCGAAGACAGAGGAGGACTGAATCTTCTTGAGCTGCGCCTAGGTGGGAGCGCAGGTACGCGATTGTGGGTAGTCACAGTCGCGGAGCTTGCACGCGTACTGGGACGAAGTTCTTCCGAGCTCGTGGAATTCGATTCCGAAGTAGATTTCGAGGAAGCAGAATTTGTCTTTGAATTGATCAGGACTGTTTTACTCGAGCTCGGGCTGAACACGGCGTTCGACTCCTTCGTCGGGCTTGCACTCCTTGTACGTATGCTGCTGCTCGAGCTTCCGGCTTTAGAGCTGCTCTTGAGAACTTCGAGTACTCTCTCCTTTTCCAGCTTTTGCTCGGCCTTCTTCAGGCTCTGTGCAATGCGTCCCGCTTGCAAACTCTGTTGGATCAGCACGTTCGGGTGTGTCGGGGTACTGCCCGGTTGAGAGTGATTATGCCAGAACGCAAACGCGGACGGTGTCGTAGGGGTTTGTGTGATGGCGGGGCCTTGAGGCAGGGAGGCATGTCGCGGGGGAGGAGGGGGAGGGACTACTGGCTTGCGAGGGGGGAGCGGTGGGGTGGCGCTGGATGGCTGTGCTTGCGAGTGGAATGGGAATGAAGAAGCGGAAGCGGTATGAGGGGGTTGTGATTTGGAACGGTTAATGAACGGATTCGTGCTCGTGCTCGGTGGAGTGAGCTGTGCTGAGGAAGGCTTCGGTGGAGGCGGAGGAGGGGGAAGTCGGGGAGGCACCAGAGGCGGTGAACGGGATCGTGTAGGTTGAAGGTCTGAGGGGCGTGTGTCCAATTCTTTTGATGTACGAGTTGAGTCGGTGGAAGGTCTGCCATGCGGTGTTGGTCCGGATATCGAGTCGTCAGGGTGGGCTGGAGGATGATACGTTAGTGCTGGAAGCGACGGCAGCGGAGAAACGTCTACGTAGGAGCGCACGAGAGCGCCAAGCCAGCTGCGGGCGCGATAGGCTGAAGCGATTTGTCCGCTGCGCACCGAGCAAAACGAAAGGAAAGCGCAGCGTACGAAAGCACTCATGCCGACATGGCTGAGCGACCGACCCGTAGCGCGCCTCGTAGGGTAGAGCCCATGAGGGAGCCACGGTTTCAACCTCAGCTTCATCGTTAAGATGAAGACTTCGTAGGCTGTATGCCCTGCACAGATCCATACGGATGAAAAGAAGCCTATGCAGGCATCGCAAGGACGGCAGACCCGTATCTTGACTGCACAAAACGCATGGACCATGCACGGTACGAAGAGGTAATGCCCGGATAACGAGGTGAACTCACCCTGCACAAACACCAGATTTCCGTCTAAAGGCTTCCCATGTCTTAAATGCGTAACAAGGCGGAGGGCAGCAAAGAACTGCCCGCCGCTGAGGACGTCCGCGGGGCCAAGGGACGGGCAAAACAACCTGAGGACCGCGTCGACGTTGGCCGGCGCGAGGTCGGTGTATCTGCCGCGGATCCACGCCCGCGCCTCGCGGGCACTAATCGTGAGGGACGCGTAATACGAGTCGTCGTGTACGTGCGTCCGTGCGTCGTCGTCTTCGCCTGCAAGATCGCAGAGCGAGGTCGTGTAGAGCGTGTACTCCTCGTTCGTGAGAGCGGAGGCGTGGAGCGTGAGAGGCCGTGTCGCCATTGCCCCCGAGTATGTGTGTGTGTTAAAGCGTGTTGTGCGTCGTTATCGTCGTCGTGTTTCGTTCGTGGAGGTTGGAATGAGATGGAGGCGTGAAGGTCGTGGCGAAGGCGAGTCGCGGCAAGGCGACTCAAAGCCCTCCGAGTGCACGGAACTCGGGCAGACGCCATCATGCTCATTAGTCAATGCGCGTTATGCGCGCCTTAGCGCTTGTGCGAGATTACCTTGTCGATCTGTTAATCTTACTTATTGGCACTATTTTTACGACTTCTTCTCCCTCCTTCTGGCACGCAGGTTCTTTAAACGTTCCAATACAGTCGTGACAGTTTAAGGCTCATGTCGGGATATACAAGGGGTCTCGAAAACTATGTTCGATTCCGCACAATGATGTAACACTACTCGAAGATGCATCTTCGGGATGCCCCTCGTCGACAACATTGATGTCGACGGGTGCGTATGATGCAATTGTATGATCTGAAAGCTGCAGGGATAAAAGGAGAGAAATAATTGCTTGATGATGCGAACGGACGAGGCGCGAATGGTCGTGAATGCATGAGACGAGAACGTGATGGGAGAATGCAGATCGACTGCCAAACACAAGCACAGACTTAGGGGACATAATCAGCGAAGTAAGGGTGGATGAGGGCACGTTTGGCTGATTGGTGGATGTCAGAACGAGCGAGTCGGTGCGTTGGCAATACGAGACACTTACCGGAGATGCGCTTCGCAGTGTCGTAGGTTAACAGATGCTGGGACATACTATGAGGATCAGAAAATAGCCTTAGTACCATGACTTACCTTCAGCAGATCAAGACCGTCGTCGTCCAGCGTAGGGACTTGTTCTGCAAGCTCTTGAGGCGACCAATGTGGGAACGTCGGCTTATAGTCCGGCAGCTGTTTGATCCCAGGCCAACTGTCCTCGTTCGGGGTGCCAAGTATGCTGATCGACAACTCTGTAAGACACAGCTGCAGACAGACAGACATGACACGACGACTGACCGGAAGATCTTGAAGATCTGGTCTATCTCGGAGTCACCAGGGAAGAGCGGGTGTCCGCGCATGACCATTTCCGCCAGTATGCACCCGACGGACCACATGTCAATAGCGGTGGAGTAATGTCTTGAACCGAGCAGTACCTCAGGCGCGCGATACCACAGCGTGACGACCTATCTCAGTGTTACCGACGAAGATACTATCAAGTCCCGAACATTAACGACGTACCTCATGAGTGTACGTACGCATAGGGATACCGAATGCACGTGCAAGACCGAAGTCGGCCAACTTCAGGTTATCGTATTTGTCGATGAGGAGATTCTGTGGCTTGAGGTCCCGATGGAGTATCCTATGCGAATGACAGTACAATAGCCCGGAGGACAGTTGATGCGTGAATTTCTGAGGGAGGGAGAGGGGTAAAACACGCGGTAACGTCGCGCCTCAGTTGATGGAGGCCACGCTGGGCACGTGCGGCGGACGTACCTTGACGAGGTCGAGAGAAATGGGATTACCCGCCTTGTTTCCGTTGTCCATGTATCGCTTCAGGTCGACGTCGAGGAACTCGAAGACGAGGTACAGTTTCTGGTCGGCGTGTACGATATCGAGTAACCTACACGGTCGGTCGGTCAGTGGATACTGCGCAGTGCGGGCGCGAAGGAGAGGAAGAGGAACGTGCCTGACGACGTTGTCATCCTTGAGCTCCTTGAGCAGACTGATCTCGCGGATGGCGGTGCTCGGGACACCTTCGTCTTCTGCCTCGAGACGGATCTTCTTGAGTGCGACGACCTGGTTGGTGGTGACATCACGAGCTTTGTACACGACACCGTACGTGCCTGCAAGGTATGAGTCCCACTGCCCGTTGAGCCCAAAAGCCACTTTGTTGGTGCTTACCCTCGCCTGGAAGATCCGGTCAGCGACGAGTCGTGATAGAGTAGCGTAAATAGGATCCGCCGACTCACCGACTTTCTCGATCTTGGCGTATCTGGGTGCATGCCGAACGACAGTAAGAGCGCGCTCGCAAGAGAAGAGAGAGCTTGTCTGACCTGTCCATCGTTCAATTCACGCTTACCTGCACCGACGCAAAGGAGACGGGGCTCTGTTGAGGATGGTGGCCGTCTTGGTTGAAAGGGGAGAGGCGCCTACATACCATTCTTGTTAGTCCGTCCGCGTGCCAAGCGCATTGAGCCGACTGTGATCGTTGGATTCGTGCGGTCACAACAAACTAACTAGCCGTAGCCATCTCATATACCTCGCGATGTCGTTTATTATCTCTACCAGTAGCAGTAATGTAGCACCGTTGTCGCTTTTGCTGCACGTTCCAAAATACCCCTGATCAACAATGAAGCCGTACGAAAGTCGATGAGATCGTCAAGCGAGACGCGTGATGCACGATATCAGACACTGCTGCGCCCGACCGATGTGCTAAGCGTCCTTGTCCCGTTCACCACACCGCCAGCAGCGTCCACCGTCCGTCACACACCTGCTACGACCTTCGCTGCCTCTCTCAGTCGCGCCGGCCCACACTCGCCGCTCCAGCACCACATCACCCCAAGGGCCGCTCGCCCATCGCAACACAGCACATGAGTACAAGCGGCGGGCTCTCCCGACGTCGCGTCGCAGCCTCGTCCTCCCAAGCAGACGAAGACGACAGCAGTCCATGGGGAACCCAACCACAGCAACAACATGCGCCCTCACCGAGTGTATCATCCACCAACGTCGCACATGCAGGCTCCGCCTTCGAGGGCGGGAGCAAGATTGCGTTCGACCCGAGGGACCTCATCGACCAGGGCGAGGAGGACGCAAAGCAGGGAGGGAAGGCTCCACATCTTACTATTATGGAGGAGGTTTTGCTGCTCGGCCTCAAAGATAAGCAGGTGCGTTTCTGCCAAATGTACGCTACGCTACGGCAGCCTTCGCACATGGGATAGCATGGGCTGTCCATGTCCATGTCTATGTTCTGGCTCCCCGCCCGCCCGTCCACTCCGAATCCAAATCCGTCGCTCACGCCCCCGCCCCCGTCTCCACAGGGTTATCTATCGTTCTGGAACGACAACATCTCGTACGCCCTGCGTGGCTGCATACTGATCGAACTTGCGCTCCGAAGGCGGATCGCCCTCGTGCGCGACGCGAATCGCCGCTCGCTGCCCCCGTCCGAACGGGTCATCGAGGTCATCGACACACGCCTGACGGGCGAGACGATATTGGACGAGACTCTCAAGATGATGAAGCAGACGGAGACGGCGGGCGAAAAGATGGCGATCAACACTTGGGTCGACCTCCTCAGCGGTGAGTCGCAGCGTATCTGCCCTGCCCTGTTCTCTTCTAAACAATGCTCTGTCTGTCTGTATGATCCACGCACGCACAAATAATGTATGTCTGACTCGACTCTGCATGCATCGGACACCAGGCGAGACATGGAACGTGATGAAGATCGGGTTCCAGCTCAAACAGGTGCGCGAGCGGCTCGCAAAAGGGCTCGTCGACAAAGGCGTGCTGCGCACCGAGAAGCGCAACTTCCTGCTCTTCGACATGGCAACGCACCCCGTCGCAGACGTGCACGCCAAATCCGCCGTAGTCCAGCGCGTCACCTCGCTCCTCACATTCACAACATCCGCCGTCCCGCCCGCCGCGCTCGACAAACAGGGCACGCAGGCGAGACATATGCGCGCGGTGTGTTTGGCGGTGTCGGCGTATGCGGCGAGTGTGCTTGATAATGCGTTTGGGAGGTTGACGTATGAGGAGAGGGAGGCGGCGTTCCAGCGCTGTGAGGATTTGATGAATGAGTTCATGGCGTGGCCGATCGGGTCGGCGGCCTCCTCCTCCAACGGCTCGTCTTCGGGCTCGAGATCGAGACGGAGGGAGGCGTCGAGGATAGGGATGGGCAGTTCGGGCTCGGGTGGGAGGGAGGCGATACTTGGCTTGGTGCAGGAGGTGAAGAAGGAGATGGTGGGCGGAGACGATGATCTGTGCTTTGAGCTTGTGTCGGGTGTGTTGGAGGTTCTCTCAAAATTGGATTCCTTGCTGTAGTTGCTTGCTCGTCCGTATGGAACCTTTTTCTTCTTTTTCGTGATTCGGTATAACGAGTGGCAGACGGGTCGCGTGCGTAAGAGTGTGGTACGTATCAACAATGCGGAGGCTCCCTGCAGTGATTGGCGTTCAGCATAAACTACGCTCACATTCTCGCCGTACGACGGGAACCCGTTACCTATTCGTCTACACACGCAAGACGGAACTACAGTTCGACAGAAACATAACATATCGGCAAGCATCCTCTATCTGATATAACAAGTGCAACCTCACTCGCAGTGACGGCATCTTTACCGCATTCGCATCGAACGGGAAGTGCGCGGTCGCCCGTGAAATGTGGGATGGCCGAGTAGAAAATCATAATCATACAACAGCACAAACATCCTACACAACCAGCAACTCCACCATACAAAACCCTCCTCCCTAAATCCCCAAACCCCCTTGCCAAATCACCAAACCCGCAGCTCTACACAGCTCCCTCTCCTGGTCATCAAGTAGCACCAGACATCACATCACATCGAAACCTCAGGCCTACCAGCCGTCGATTTCGAAACGGCCTGCTTGAACACGTTCGGTCGTTTGAGCGGGTTCGTGCCCGCCTTCAGGGGGTTCACCGTCGGCTTGAGCGGGTTACCGGTCATCTTGAACCCTCCTACCGCCGGTGTTGCCGCTGACGAGGGAGCGGCGGGGGCTTTGGGCTGGAACGAGAGCACGAGTTTCTCAGTCGAGCCTTCGTCCCGCTTGAGCTTGAGCCCCCGTTCTAGTTCTGAGGGAGGAGGGGAGGAAGAGGAGGAGTCCGAACTGCGTTCGGCCTTGGCGCGCTCGATCTGCTCGGCGATGAGTTGTCGTTCGCGTTGTTCGTCTGAGGTTGTTAGGCGTTCTTTCTTCATTGAGGCTTCCTGTGTCCGGGGGCGTCAGCGCAGGGCAGGGCGAGAGAGAGAGGGAAGAGAAAAGGAGAGTGAGAAAGAACAGATGCGCACCTGCTTAGCGAGCGCCTTCGGGCTATTATCAATCCACGCCAAAAACCACCCCTTCTCCGTCTCATCCACCCGCGCGACGCCCGTCCTCCCCAGATGCTTCACAAACTCCGTGAGCGTGACCCAGCGCGTGGCGTTCATATGCAGATGATTCTTGTCCTGTATGAACTCCTGGTACACCGCGTTCGCCTTCACGCGTTTCGTCCCGAAGCGCCGCGAGAGCAGCTGCACAAAGTCGTGCTGGAACTCGGAGGAGAAGTCGGAGATGTGCCGTCCGGCGGACTCGCCTACTACGAGCATTTGGCGCAGGTGCGCCTCGGAGGCTGCGTGGCATTTGAACCCGTTCTCGTCGCGGCATTGTTTTTGGCACACTTGGCAGTACCACCGGAGGCGTTGGAGGCCTTTGGACTTCATTTGGTTGGCGATGTACTTGGGGGTACCGACTGCGGGTGTTTGTTAGGTGGACTGCGAAGGCTATATGCAACGTAGTGCACTCACCTTCTGCGCGCGGCATGTTGGGCTAGTGTGTGGTGTGGGTGACGGTAGGTGGGAAAGATTCGGTTTCAGGTATGTCCTCGAAGGATGGTGAAGGGCTGTGAAGAGATGAGAGCGGCGCCTAAGCTTGAAGTGCCACAAAGAGTAAGCACCTGATCGACGTATGCGGCGCTTATCGAGTCAGTAAATGACACCAAATTTATAGGTGAGCGAGGACTGGCTGGCGAGTGTACCAAATTTCCTACGCCCACAGCACATACGACTTTAATCACACAATGGCTTCGGAAGACCTGCTTCAAGATCCCAATTACCTAGCTGCGCTCGCTACCGGCCTCCTCAGGCAGTCCGACGCAAAGAAACTCATCCCCCGGCGTCCAAGTAAGGTTCTAGACAGCCTAGCGAGTCTCCTCATCCACCGACAAGCGGCGCAAGTCATCAGCATCGGCGTCGCAGGACCCAACGCAGACGGGCACTTAGTGTACTACGTCGCCTCGAACGAGGACCTGACGCACACCAGCGAGTCAGTGACGCACTTGTCAGACATCCTGAACACCCTGCGCAAGGTCCGCACGATCCTGCAGTCTGTCTGCATCGAAGCGTCGCGGGGGGCAAATGCAGTGGATGAAGTGCTGTTCTACAGCGTGGAACCAGGTACGACAGATATCGACGCAGACAGCGCCGCGAAGCTTGCAGCCAAAGACGAGTTGCACGCGTTGCACCTGCGCGTCCTCACGCACTCATGGCACAAGATCAAGCGGCGGCTCACCAAGCACTCGTTCAACACCCTATTCACGACGTTCGCGCAGACGATCGGCGCGGAGGATGTGGAAGCCACGCTGGACGGGCATGCTTACGAAAAGGAATTGCGGAAGCTTCTCGACGCCGAGCGTGCGCTGCCAGAGGGATGCACGCTCCGCCGTGTCTCAGGTATCATCTCCCACCTGACGGACATATTTGCGAAGGGCCCAGAGGGCAAGTATCTGGAGGGAGCCTGCGCGCTTCTGACTGGGTTGTCTGGTCTGTCCGGATATCACAAAGACAATGGAGAGGACAGCATTTTTGAGCTTGCGAAAGTCGCAGGTGTGTCTGTCTGTCTGCCATATCATCGCGCCGATCACTCCGGGCTGCTTCTTATTCGATTATGTCTGCACACGTAGGTCTAAACTGGAACTGCGCGCGCTGGATCGAGAAGGTCACGCAAGTCACGACCCACTTCTTTACTGTCGCGAACGTGCCCCTGTCGACGAAGCACGCCGCGTTCACGGGCCCGTTTTCTGTGCACCCCGTCGCATGTCCGCCGATATCGTACACGTACCCCGTAGACACCCACTCGATCCGCCAGGTCATTCGACGCGCTGCTACAGCGTCCGGAGCCGCGGATCCTGACGAATTGACGGGAGACGAGAGCATACAGGCGTTTAAGAATTGGATCAGTCGCGGTACGTAGACCTCATCTTTCTCTTCTCCAAGACCATGCGACTTACATACATCTGCAGCCTCCGATACAATCACGGGCACCGACATCCGCCCACACTGCGAGTGCGCCCTGCTTCTGGCGTTGTATGCAGAACCAAAGGTCTTTGGGTACATCGGCACCTCCAAGCTCACGTGCGAAGCATGCCACCTCTACTTCAAAGCATACAGGTCTCGCACCAGCAATGGCCTCCATACCCGTGGCTCGCATGGCCTATTTACATATATACCTCGCTGGGTGTACCCCGCGCTCCCCGATGCCACACTCGATTCTGCGGTACGGGAAGAGCTCTGCACGCTACTGCTGAAGAAGGTATATGACGCGGCGTGGAACGTCGAGGTGGATCGGAGGGAAAGGGCCGAAAGTGGTATGTTCTTTTTCTTTGTGCAGTAACGGCATGTTGGGCGTCGTTGATTGTGGACTGCACCAGGTGAATTCGAAGGCGGCTTCCACACGGCGGCCAGTCTCTTCGCAGCTTTCCAGCGCTTGAGGCGGGCAAGGGATCTGACGGAACGCTCTGAAGGGTAGAGAGGCTTGGACCGAGATGCGCACGCATGTCGCGTGGACAAACATCAATACCGCGTCTGGCCTGGTCTGTCTTCGCGAATGGTTTGGTCTTTTTGTGCTCTCGGACCCAGACCCATAGCCGGCCGTAGCGTAGCATATCGCTCGCCCCCGAAGAACGAAGCCCCGCGCGCGCGAGCAACTACACTCGGTTCAGTCTCCCCTCCCCTCCGCTCTCATTCCCGTCCTATAATACTCTATAATAGTCCATTTCCGGCGCACCCGAACACGCGAAGGCAGATATTTTTACAACCTCAACTGCAACTTCGAAATTCGATTCCATACAGCACAGCAGCGACCGACAGCGACAGGATCGACGGACGTGCTCTTGCGGACTGTGCGGACTGAGTCTTCTCCGCTACGCGCGTACACACCGACTCGACATTGCCACGATGGTGTATGGGAAGACACATCCATGACGAAAACGCTGCACTGCACGATGTTGGTAGGCGTGCACGTGGGCAGACGAGACAGGGTGGTGTGGACAGACAGCCAGAGATCTTGCGAAGCGGTCCGCTCGTTCTTTTCGTCCTTGCTCTGTTGACACTCTGCGATGGGCGCAGGTTGTCTTTGAAGAATGAAGAAAGGAGCATACAAGCGGACGATGCTCTAGCTTACGTCTGCAGTATCACCCCGAGGAACCGCCCCGCACGAGGACAAGAAAACGAAAGACCAAACACAAAACACCAAAACCCAAAACACCAAACGCTGTCCTGTCCTGTCCTGTCCTCCCGTCCTCGTTCTCCTGCCTGTTCCTGTTCCTGTTCCTCCACCTGCCTGCACGAACACGAACACGCGCACCACCACCGACGGCGGCGGCGTCGTTGTGTGCGTGTGTAGGGTCGAGAACGGGAACGAGAACGAGAACGAGAACGAACATGGCCAGTCGGCGAAACGAAGGGCGGCAAGCGAGCGAGCGGACGTCTTCAGGCTTCGCGTTCAGATGGCGGCTCCGAGAGCGGTGCAATGCGCGCATACTGCGCTTGCGCTTTGAGGAAGATGGAGAGGCGTGTCGAGCGAATTATGTAGATTTGGGCGTGTGGGGGCGGAGTGGTTTGTGTAGATGCGGGATGGAAAGAGAAGAGAAGAGAAACAGGGCGGTCGGTCTTATCGTCGTGCAGTTCGGGCGATGGAGTCTACGTAGGAAAGCACCACGCACACGTATTGATATCACTGTAATAGCAAAAAGAGCACGAACAACAATCGGCGTAGCCAACCAATCCATTAGATTTAGAGTCACCTAAAATACCTCCTCCTCGTCTACAACCACTCTTCGCGTGCTCTAAACACCTCCCGCTGAACCTCTAATCACCCCCTAGCCTAAACACCGCCCGCCGCCAACTCCCTCAACCGCTTATTCCTAACCAGCCCCTCCTCCTTCCACTCCCCCTTCGCAAGCCCAAGCACAACCCTCGCCATCTCATCCAACGGCGTCAACAGCCCCGGGGCCAACAGCCCGAGCGCGGGTCCCAACACGCGGTCCGCGGCGCTCTCGAGGCGCGTGCGTTGGTTGGCCCAGTCGGAGGGGGAGGTGCGCGGGGGGCGGAAGTAGCCTGGGCGGACGATGTGCACGTGGAGATTGGGGGAGGTGGAGGAGAGGGAGGTGAGGGCGGTTTCGGCGCGGCCCTGTTTGTGCGTGGGTGTTAGCGGTGGAGCGGGGAGGAGGAGGGAGGGAGCAAGGAAACGCACCTTGACACGCGCCCACATCTGCGAACTCTTCTCGCTCGGATCAGCGCCCTCCCCACTAATATACACAAACCTCAGCTCCTTCCCCTCCCCCTTCCCCGCGCCAGCCTCCTTCAACGCCCCCAAGAACTTCACCGGATACTCCAGCGTAAGCATCGTATACTCCTCCTCCTGCACGCCGCGTGACGAGCGGCCCTGCGCCCACACGACCGCGTCTGCGTCGGCGAGACGCGCGAGGAGGTCCGGCGGGTAGGAACTGAAGTCGGTGTGCTGGATTGTTGTTGTTTTTGTGTTGGGCGGGATGGAGGCCCAGGAGGGCATGGGGCGCCGTTGGAGGAGGGTTATGGCGGAGATGGAGGGGTCGGAGAGGGCGGCGCGGTAGATGTTTAGACCCGCTGTGGGAGGTTTGTGTTAGTGAGGTAGCAAGGGGAGAGGAGGGAGGGGAGGAGGGGGAGGGGGACGTACCGACACCTGTTGCGCCTGTGATTATGAGGTTCATCGTCGCTGTTGTTGTGCGGGGGGGATGGAGGTGTATGATAGTGAAGTGTAGGGGACTCGCCGCTCAGCTCGCAGCTCGTACTTGTACTTGTGTGCTCGCGGGGCGCGGCATGGTGGCTATTCCTATTCACGACCAGGCCGGGAGGTTGCGCAAGCGTGCAGCCGTTTCGTTTGATTGCACTCACACAAAGCAATAGCAATCAATACAATACCGCCCGATGCCGCCCGCGCTAGAGCCCGATGCCGGGGATTGCGTACGCCACCACGGCACCGACTTCCTTTCTTAGCCCGCCTTTCGCCGTCGCAATGCCCGGCGTGCGTCGGCATATTCATATTCTGCGACCAGCGCATTCGACGCGACTGTCGGGATCGGGAGTGCGCGCGGGACGGTGGTCTCGAACGTTGATGCGACGGGACGTGTGGCTGGTGGTGTCGCTACTGTACATGATACGCAGCGCACTTGTCGGCACTACCCATCGTGTGCATTTGCATCAGGAAGATTGTGTTCTGATACACTGTGTATCAGAAGACCCAGCAAGGGAATGAGATCCTCCGCGCCAGACTGCGCGAGGAGGCCAGTAGCGAGATCGTTGAGATTGTGACACAAATCATACGAAGCCATGGTCAGTCCGGCAGCCACTCAGCACCCCATTTTACTGTTCGACACAACTCTATAGATAGTGATATTTAGCAGAATACATGTTTTTATTGTTAATTTACCGCCTCCCTTGATACTGGATAAGTAGACGTCAGCTCGAAGAACGAATAATGAGAGCACCTTTCAGCTATTCCAACAATCAAAGAAACGCCACCCTCAGCCAACACAAATCACGATCCAACGGTAAACAGAAGCATGAGCATCGAACGACAATCTTCCTGACGTACAAGATGGTTAGTTACAATGCGGCAAGGAAATCAACCTAGGCAGCAGCAGCAGCAGCCAAGAACGCCGAGGTATCGTCCCAGGAGAGAGTTGCGCCCGCGAACTCCACGAGGATGAGGGCACTTGGACAACGCGGCATAGGTGATGTCGGAGCCGCCAGTTCCCTTGTTCGTTCCAGCTGTGATCAGGCCCACGAGCTCGCCGGTCGCAGCACCAGAATCGCCACCCTTGGAGAACGGCCCAACCTGGCTTTCGTGGGGGCAGGACGGCAAGCTCGAGCGACTCCTCTAAGGTACCGGCGATGAAGTGCTTCCTGACAAAGGACAAAGGGCGTGAAGCAAGGGGGTAGTTCAGCTAAGTAGACAGTATTATCAATGGGAATATGGGATTTATTACCGATAGTGGTGGCCAGCGGATTCCGGCCGATCACATTATAAATAGTGATAGTATTGTGTAGCCGATCAATATATATATAATGATAATATTGTAAATGTGGTGTAGGGTTCAATATAAAATGACCATTAGTATAGCTGTCACTATTGCTCGGCTGGTTGATAAGAATTTAAAGTATGTGTCAATAGTAATACTGTCCAGCCGAACACCAAAAGGACCTGCCATAACATGATAGTGGTGACCGGCCGGGCAAGAAATTGATCAGCCGAAGTCAATAGTAATGATAATATCTGTCGGCCGAAAAAATGACAGCTTACTGTAATGCAATAATAGTGGACAGCTGGGAGTGATAATAGCTCAGAAGGTTACAATAGTATTGACCGGCCGAAAATAATGTAGTGTTGATATCGGTCGGCCGAAGAGAGTATGCTTTAATATCAGCCGGCTGAACTCAATAGTAGTGATAATATCGGTCAGCCGGCCTTGATAGTAACAGCAGTATTTGTCAACTGAATAAACAACAGCTTGCTATGATACAATAATACTGGACAGCCGTGAGTGATAATAGCTTAGAAGGCTACAATAGTATTGACCGGCCGAAAATAGTACAGCATTAATATCAGCCGGCCGAACCTAACAGTAGTGATAATATGTATCAGCTGAATAAATAACAGTTTGGGCCGGTCAGTAATTTTGTTGGTCAGCCGAGCTTAACAGTAGTGATAGTATCTACTGGCTGAATGAATAGCAGCTTTGACCGGTCAGTAGGTTTATTTCCCTGTGGCTGATTAGTATTTGTAGCCGGTCAGCATTTGTAGCCGGTCAGTATTTTAATTTCTCCTTGACCGGTCAGAATGTGTAGCCGGTCAGCATTTGTAGCCGGTCAGTGATTTTATTTCTTCTCAGCCGGTCAGAATTTGCAGCCGGCCAGCATTTTTATTTCTCCTTGGCCGGTCAGTATCTGTAGCCGGTCAGTGGTTTTATTTCTTCTTTAGCTAATCAATATTTGTAGATGATCAGCATCTATAGTCAGTCTGGATCCTTTGTTCTCCTTGGTCGGCTGACAGTTATGACCTGTTGGTGTTTTTGTTTCTGATTGATCAGCTGGCATTTTTGGCCGGTCACTATTTATAGCCGGTCAGCATCTTTATTTCTTCTTTGACCGGCAAGCATTTGCGACTGACCAACATGTTTAGCTGATCACCATTCACAGCTGCTTAGCATTTTCAACTGATTGAGATCTTTAGCCAGCTAATATATCGATCAGCAATCCTGACCGGCTGGCATCTTTGGTTGACTAGTATCACATTGCACACATCGTCAGTTGTAGCATATTTACAGGTAGGAAATAAAGAATGAGTTTGCAAACATCTTATATGTTGTCTTTATAGCATAATAAAGAGTGCATATGATAGCTACCAGTCTATACTACCTCAGAAAACCTTCAAATAAGGTAAAAAATCGATTGGTGATTGATCAATATGCGTCTGACTGGTTGATGTATTTTTGACCGATCAACACACGTGAGGCCAACTACATCATGTCTTTCTTATTTCCACTAGTAATCTTCACAGTGCTGTTGTTATGTT
>MU278361.1:3253-37485 GCA_022385755.1 Trametopsis cervina | reverse complement strand
ATACATAATCGGCCGAGGTCGGCCGCACGATAGCTATCATCTATTAATCCCATATTTTGTATGATATTACTGTGTTATATATCTTCATGAGGACAAGCAAGGGAGAGTTCCGACGGTAGTGTTGGTCATGAAACCGCGCTTCAAGACGCGCCACCGTCGGAGTCGAGAGTGTTGGGAGTGTGAGGACTCTGGAGATGCTCGGCCGTCAGCATACCTCTAAGCCTGAGAAGACCATGCTCCGAATATTTGACCTCAGAGGGAACGTCAACACGCCCGTACTGTACATGAGGCCCTTGAGGTCGGACTCGCTGATCTCGGGTGCTGGAAGAGAAGAGAGAAGGGATGTTCATGAGCTGATATGTAATTCGAGGGTTGCACGTAGGCTAAGGACGTTGCCGATGAGATGCTGGGACTTGCGCTTGTACAGCTCAACAACGCAGACGTCACGAGTGAAGCGGTTCAGGCCAACGCCAACACCGGTGGGAGGAGCCCAAACAACATGTCCGATAACACAGTCGGCCAGCTTGCTCCACTTCTTCAACAATGTGACAATGAATTTCTTGAGCTTGGCGATGCGCCTGTTCGAGCTCGGTCTCGAAGTCTGTGGGTGTCTGCTGCGAGTCTGGGAGTCAGTCCGATTTGCCTCGCAACCCGGTCGGTATAAGTGACGATCGACTTACTTCTTCAGCGACTCTACGGTATCGTTGAGGTTACCGATGCGAGCTTGGATCGACGCCTGATAGTGGTTGAAAGCAGAAGGCCCCAGCACAGCGACTACATGGCTGTCGGCACGTCTAGACAGTGGCTTGCGGCGTTCGCACCCAAGCAGAGGCTGCCTTGATGGGTTTTGCTACTGCGGCAGATTCTAGCTGATGTTGCAACAGTAGAGGGCATAGATCAAGGAAGTCATCAAACATCTGCTCGCCCCTCTGAGGAGTTGCCTGCATACCCCAGACGTCTCCTCAAGGCCACGGAGGAGATGGCCATAGCATATGAGAGAGAAGAAATGCCGGGTGGCGGCGAGCAGTAAGTGGGAGTGGCTGCGGAGTTGTTTATTAGCAAGATATTCTTCAGTATGAGCGGCGATACAGATACTCACCATTGAACGAGTGCAAGGAAGATACTAACCTGACTGTTCGACATAATTTTGTAGACAGTTATATTTAGTATGAATACATATTGTTGATTTTTACAGAGAGAATGGCTGAGTGCATTGGGCTCAAGAACGAAAGTTTTTATTTCTTGAGCACAGCAAAAAGTGAGTCTCTCATTGACAAGCACCACACGATTACAACACAATGCTCTGGCAGATCCAGCTGTCTACTGCTCAGGCATTTCCTGCTGGGGCGGCGCCGCGCTCTCGCGTTCGCGCTCCTTCCGCGTCGCCTGCACGACGTCGTCCACGCGGAGCAGCACGCGCGCGGCCTCGATGGCGGTTTTGAATGTTTGGATCTGTCATACCATGCGAGCTCAGCACGAGCATCACACCGACGAGAGCAGTGAAATGGGTTGCACGCACCTTGACGCTGGCGGACTCGTACAGCCCGTACTCCTTCATGTCCACGATCTTGCCCGTGTCTCCGTTGATGCCCCACGAGTGCTCCCCGTTCGCGTGTTTCGCCTGCCGCACCACCGATCAGCACCATCTCCTTCGCCATCCTTGCCAACCGCAAGGACAGAAGAAAAAAGAAGAAGACGAAACGCACCCTGAGCTCAGTCAACACCCGTATCGCGTTCCCGCCACTGTTCTGCACGAGCGTGCGCGGGATGACCTCCATCGCATCTGCAACCGCGCGGAACGGCCACGCCTCGACGCCGAGCACACTGCGCGCCTTCGCGTGCAGGCCGACGCTAATCGCCATCTCCGTCGCGCCGCCGCCGGGCGCGAGGATCGGGTTGAAGAACACGTTGCGCGCGACGGACATCGCGTCCGCGAGGTTGCGATCGATCTCGTTCAGGATGTCCTTCGACGGCCCGCGCAGGATGATCGTGCACGCTTTCGGCGTCGTGCACTCGTCCAGGAAGGTGAAGTACCTGACAAAGGCAACGCGTGTGGTCAGACTCTACTTTCGAGGACCGGCACGACGTGCAAATTAGCATGAGACGGAAAGCACGCACTCGTCTCCGATTTTCTCGATGTTGAAGAGCCCGCACTTTGTGCCGACGTCCGACTCGCGCAGGTCCTCGACGCGGTTGACGATCGTCGCACCGACGGCGCGCGCGATGCGGTTGTTGTCCGACTTGCGCACGCGCCGGATGGCCGACACGCCCGCCTTGAACAAAAAGTGCTGCGCGTAATCTGCCCCGCATGCCCGTCAGTCAGCCACCCATCAACGTACGCCCGCACCCAATACCGCGCTCACGCACCTGATACGCCCTTCTCCGTGATGACCAGATCCGGCTTGAACTCGAGGATCTTATCGACGACGGCCTTCACCTGCTCCTCCTCCATCTCCTGGATCCTCGACCAATCCGCCTCCTTCGAGATCTCAATGTTCGTCTGCGACTCGCCCTTCTTGTACTCAAGCGGACAATCCAACAACACGATGCGCGGGTTCGCGATGCGCCTTCTCATGCTGGGATGCGTAATGTCCTTGTTGAGCATGATCCCGCGCAGGACACGGCTCTGCTCGATCTCGCCGCCAGGGATCTTCTCCACGCGCGCGTACCGCTTGATGTCGACCGACCGGATACCGTCCTCGTCCCGCGCGACCGTGCGTACGGCCTGCAGCGCGAGGCGGCACATGAGCTCGGACCAGCGCGACACGAACTTGGTGCCGATCGACGTCTTGATCAGCGCGAGCATCGCGTCGTCGCTCGCCGTGTCGATTGGCGTCGAGATGCGCTGCACGATCTCGAGTGCTTCTTTGAGGGCCTTGTTGTACGCAGAGATGATCACGACGGGGTGGATATCCCGCTCGAGCTGAGCGAGCGACTGCGCGAGGATCTCACCCGCTGTTGTATGCAGCGGCAGAGGAAGCGTGGAAGAAGAGATATGCCAGTCAGTCAGACGAGGTGTACAAACGCATACAATCAATGACGGTGCACGCACCGAGGATGATCACGCTCGTCGTGCCGTCGCCGCACTCCTCGTCCTGCGTCCTACTGAGCTCGATCATGTTCTTCGCGGCAGGGTGCGCGACGTCGATCTCGCGCAGTATCGCGTTCCCGTCGTTTGTCAGTCTACACAACGCCCCGCCTAATCAGCCGGTTTTTTCATGGAAGTGCAGCGGTGCGTACGCACAGTATGCCGCCCATAGGGTCGAGGATCATCTTGAGCATCGCCTTGGGGCCGAGACACGTCCTGATCACGTCTGCCACTGTCTGCCGCTTATCAGCCACACAACCTCATCTTTCCTCACCCCACACACAGCACGTACTTTTGCAGCGGTGATGTTAGAAATCTGCGCTTTCCGCCCAGACTGCCGTTCAGGCGTCGTGTCTAGCGATAATTATTCATGAGCATTCACGCTCATCACGCAGCGAGCGAGAGAACAGACGCACTCATAACGAAAACCGGTGTCTGCCCCTGCATTTTTGGATAAGATCTATGGTGGTGAGCAGAGTGTGGATGTGGATGCAGGAATTATGCAGGAAGGAGCGTGCAATTGGACGCCGTAAAGACTCTGCTAGCGCCTGACATTCATGGGCGTTTACGTTTCGGACGCGTAAGGGTCACGTGCGGTGCTGTGCGCATCAGGCGGGATGGCGAATCAGCCGATTTAGACTCTTTCCATATAAGACGATTAGCGCGATTGTGACACGGTGATGACCAGGCGAGAGTGCACGCACGGGCTCTTCATTGCGTCCTACCACTTCTATCAACTAGTCGTCTCTTCTCTGCTCCAGCGACGCGTGCTGGGCTCGGTCAAGAATTCTGGTGGCCATCGACGGCTTTACGTTTGTTCTGTGGGAAAGTGCACTCGGTCACGACTTGGACAAGGATGCTGAGCACCAAGTTGGACAGTACTGTAACGGCGCTGGGGCAGCTCTCTTCACGGAATTTGTCTACAAGCTCGACGAACCCAAAAGGACGTACCGCCGGCTCCAAAATAGGTCCATGCTGAGATCGCAGAGAAGTGCGCTATACAGTCGAGTTGATTAAGCGTTGCAGCTCGCTGTATACTCGGACACGCTCGGGGAGCCTTCGAATGGTATCGGAATGACTCACATGGGAGACTGCAGTGTGTATCATCTCATCTACGAGAACGGTTCTCACGATACTGTGTTTCCCAGCCGTATCACAAAGTTAGAGTTTGCGCACTGTTTGCGCTGGCCACATCCTACCGCGACGAGATAAACGGCTCGAGAAGTGCCAAGCAGGTGGTGTTTGCCCCTAAGTGACGGCAGCTTCCCGAAGCCAGCGTGCGCGTGCAGCAAAGGGTTTCAGTGGGGTTAGTTAATTGGTGCACGGGTTTGGTTGGTGCACGGATGCGTTCCCTCGGTGCCATCTGGAGAACGCTATCTCGCGAAGGAACAGCACGCAGACAGCGAAGCAGATGACACCCTGGTCTGCACTTGGTCTGCCTATTCAAACAGCTGACACGTTGCGCCAGGAGTCGCACGGCTTGAACAACAGTATGGACGAAGCGCGGCCGCGAGGCGTGTGTGGGACTAGCCTCGACGAGCGCAGACTAGTGACGAGTGGGCACTGCGAAGGTTCCTAGATGGCCAGATGGGTCGAATTTGAGCGTGCAGGTGCGAGGGTACGATGGATCTCCGACGGACGCATGGTATGCGCAGGCGATTTTGACACTATCTTCAAACTCGCGCTGTGCGCACCACGGACGGCGGAGAGGATGCTGGAAGCACATGCGGCGATTTTCATTTTCAGGCGTGCCTTGGGGAGCCGCTATTTTACCCGTCGCTCTCTGTGCGCTGCCGTTTTGATAGCGGACGCCAGAGGGGGGCATAAGGGCGAGCACCATATGCGCACACAGGTACGCGCACCTACGACATGTGCGAGCAGGTGTAATTCAGCACTTGCGACCCGCACTGTGTCGAGTCACTCACCAACGCGGATCGGGATGGTTGCAAACATCGAGATGCACATTGAGATGCGCGTTGAGACGGTTGCAGCCATCCCGACGGTGTTCGAGAGAAGCATTCGCACATCCTCAGCCCTCGCGGACACTGCATCACGCGAAGACACTGCACTCTTTGCACCAGCACAGCATATGCAGCGAGCAAGTAGCGAGCATGGATGGACATATTGGAGTATCAGCCGACATTCGGCCATGCGCAGTGCCAGTGCTCATTTCGCTGCTGGTACGCATGCGACTAGGCTGGATCTGGGGGCGGCCTGCGTGGCGGGTGTAATTTAGCGTTTTCACGATACCGCCCCGACCGTGTGGTGGTGTGTACCACGCGCGGCCCCGCCACCAACGAGTAGCATTATCTGCGGTGTACCTTATCGAGGGGGAGGATGCTAACAATACTCGTCTAATGCGAAAGGCACACACCGCGGGTGGACTATACACGCTCAAAGACGACACACGCACCGCGGACGCTGCTGGTTATCGACCCGCGTGTGGGACAAGCAGCTGGGAGCAAAGAATGCCTATATATGGTAAGTGCACGTGAGGCGCCGTGCAAGGCACAAGGCATAGGCAGAGATCGATCCCGGCGATCTGAGGATGAGTTTGTGTAACGCTGGTTAACGCTGGTGCAGCACACGACGGCGGCCAACGCTCTCCTTCTTCTCGGTCCGCATGTTGCCTATCATATGGTCCTCTGCTCCACATGCACCCATCAGATCCCCGCCTGCCCAGCGATATATAACCCATCCCGCCCACTCTATGCCTCTGTGTGCACCGCCGACTCCCCAGCAGCGTTCCCTCTCTCATCGTCTTGACCCGTCGACGACGAGCCTGCCACCATGAAGATCCCCGCCTTCTACGCGTCAGTCCCGCTCTCCTTCTCTTCACCCGTGTAGTCTGCTCACACTCCCCCACAGCAACCCCACGACTCAGATCGTGCTCGTCGGCATAACATGGTACGTTCCCATCCTCGCTCGCTGCCCTGCCTCTGCTCACACCGCCCCACCAGTTTCGCCACAGTCGGCATGTTCAGCGCCGTGTCTAACCTCGGTGCCGGAGGAACCCAGGATGTCTCCCTCTCCGACACCTCCAACGGTGTCCTCTACGGCATGTTCGCCATCACAGGTCTCATTGCCGGCGGTATCAACAACTGTGCGTATCACTATCATTCGCGTTCGTCCCTAGATAGCCTTTTTCCCGTTTTGGATGAGGGTCTTAGCGTCACAAGAAACGCATACAGTCCGCGAGCACTCGCATTCGTCCTCCAAACGACCCTCCTGGTGCTCGTGTATGCGCGACGACTGTCAACCCACCATTCCTGGATCCGCACTCACCGCCACAGGCGGGGAGCGTCGATTGTGCATGCGAATCCGGCTCCGTACCCCAGGCGCCGCGGAGAGACATCTCCTCGTGGCTGCGCTGATGCGGCAGTTCGCGGTCTGAACAGCCCATGGGGTGCAGCATGGGCGGACATCATATGACAGAATGTCTCCCGCTAGCTTTTCTCTATCTACATTTGCCAACTCCGTAGCATCTCGAGTTCCGTAACATCTCGCTAACCTCTGCATCTCCAGTGCTCGGTCCGAAGCTCACGCTCTTCATTGGTACACTCGGTTATGCGCTCTACGTCGGATCTCTCTGGTGGTACGTCCCGCCTTAAAGATTATTTTCGTGCAACTGGGAGCTCACACCACCCACCCACGCAGCTTCCAAGTGCAGGGTACGCGCTGGTTCCTCATCTTCGCCGGCGCCGTGCTCGGGGTCACCGCCGCGCTGCTCTGGTCCGCCCAGGGTGCGATCATGATGAGTTACCCGCTCGAAAAGGACAAGGGCAAGTCGTTCGGTATCTTCTGGGCCATCTTCCAGTTCGGCTCCTTCATCGGCGCCATCATCGCCCTCGCGATCAACATCCGCTCAGGTGGCCTCACCGCCGTCTCCACCTCGACCTACATCGCCTTCCTCGTCATCATCTTCGTCGGTGTCGCCTCCGCCTTCCTCGTCCTGCCCCCCAACCGCGTCATCCGCTCCGACGGCACCCTTGTCAAGCTCCAGGCACACTCGTCCGTCAAGACTGAGCTGATCGAGATGCTCCGCCTCCTCAAGGACTGGCGCATGCTCGCCCTCCTCCCCATGTTCTTCGCCTCCAACTACTTCTACGCCTACCAGGGCTCCGTCAACGCCACCGTCTTCGACGGCCCCACGCGTGCGCTCAACGCGACACTCGAGGGTGCAGGCGCGATCGTCGGCGCGCTGCTCATCGGCTTCGGTGTGCTCGACGCCAACTTCATGGGTCGTCGCTCGCGCGGCTACCTCGGACTCGCCGTCGTCACCACGCTCGTGATCATCGTCTGGGCCGTCGGACTCTCGTGGCAGGTGGACTTTGGCCGCGACTTTGTCGCGACGCACGGCAGGCTCATCAACTACCACGACGACGCGTACCGCGGCAAGGGCGCGCTCTACTTCTTCTACTACTTCGTCGATGCCTGCTACCAGGCCCTCGCGTACTGGATCATGAGCGCGCTCACGAACGACCCCTTCCAGCTCGCCCGCTTCGCCGGATTGTACAAGGCCATCCAGAGCGCGGGCTCCGCCGGCTCGTTCGGCATGGACGCTGTCCTCACTCCCCTCCTCAACGAGCACCTTGCGAGTTGGTGCCTCATGCTCGTGTCGTTCCCGTTGGCGTTCCTCGTGCTCCGCACGATCAAGGAGACCAACTACGAGGACGAGCAGATGGTGTACGTCGACGAGGCGCAGAAGGAGGAGGTCCTCGCTGGCCACGCCGTTGAGGTTGTCGCTGACGAGAAGGCGAGCATGAAGGAGAGTGCGTGAGCGTTCTTCTGTCTGCTATCCCCCTTCCCTGCTGTCTCTCTCTCTCTCCTCTCTGTTCTTGGTGACTGTGACGTTTATACGGTACGAACTGCACATGATGATGTCGATTTTGGACATGTTTTGGGTACTTACTCTTTGTCTCCGTCTCTCTGTCTTCTCTACTCTGTGTCTTCTCTCGCTGCATGCTACGGTAGACTCTTAATGACACACATCGTGCTCTATCATACTCCCCAAGTTTGGGTGCGCGAGGCGCGTTGTGTACCTGCCGCTGCAATTGCAATCGACGTCAAGACCGCCGAGTTAAGGTTTGACTTGGAGCGTCCCATCGGTCGGAGAAGAGCTCAGATCGAAGGTCTGCGGTGCCGTCGGTGCGTTTTTTCCAGAATGTGTCTGCGCGATCAGGAGGAAAACGGCGAGCGTTGGGATTTGTTAGTTAAGGTTTTTGAATTTGAGGGACGGATCAGCGGATGACGGCGGGCTGTGATGGGACACCGGTACTGTACACAGCTTGGGGATGTCAGATGCGGGGCAGAGTCAAAGCCTGGGGACTGCCTGGGGTCGAGTGTGTCTGTCTGCCTAGAGGCCTGCGTGTGGCGGCTCCGAGAACCGAGGGTCGCTGGGTGCAGATTCAGCTGGTCGATGGCTATGTGTTGCTCACCGCCCAGGAATTTATTTTCCGGGGTGTCATTTATTCGTGTACAGCGTTCGCGGTGCTTGAGTAGACCTAGATTTATCCGTACTGTGCTAGTTACGTGAACGACAAGACGATGAGTCCATCGGACGGCGCAGAGATCAAAAGTAACCGGTTCGTACCTATGGAACCACCACGACATCTATGTGTGCATAGACAGAGCTTACACGCAATAAGCGACAATCTCTACACATATATGTCATAGCCATCCAGACTCGCTAACATGTGAACACATGTTACCAGCCAAGAAGAGGATTTACCTACGAATTACGAAAAAGAGAAGTTACGGGTCAAATAAGGGATCGTCCAGCTGCGGTGCCGCGAGAGGCGTAATGCATGGAAATTTGCAGCTGCCGCCCTGGTATAATGCGTATCGCAACTCGGCCTAAAATACGACGGTGGGACCACAGCCTGCAGACAGTTATCTACAAGACTGGATCACGACTGGATCACAATGCGTAATTTTGCGGCTCGAGACGCAGCAGACATGTTCCTTGGTGCTGGTGAACTGCTCTGTGGCTGTTCGATAGCTATCATGATTAGCAGAACTCTCAGCTCCGCCAAGGCTGTGAGTATGCACGAGAGACGCAATGGCAAGTCGGCGGGATCCTTCGGTGGTGACAACTGGCTGCGCGTGGCGCATCGCGGAGCGCCTTGACGGATCAAACACCTTCATCCTCGATATTGTCGAACGCGGCTCTCCACGGACGGACACTGGGTTCGAGGTGCCGCTACGAGCGCGGCAACGGAGGTGGCGAGACGAGCTACGAGGCGACATACAGTAGCAGCATAGCTTCGTGGCGCGTCGGGTACCGCACCGTCACTGATATCGTTGACACAAACGATCACCGCCATCAGTTGATCGTGCGACCTCCTCCGGCGGCTGCTTCGGCTTCAGCATAGGACAGATCACAGCCCCTGCACTCCAGCCTGTCATCACCTCCCTCTTTCTTTGCTTTCTTCCACTTCTCATCCCAGACACCCTCTCCTTCCTTTGTCACCGCGACACTCACTGGCTGGTGTCGAGCGTATCCTTTCAAACTCTCATACATATTTCCCTACTTCTAACGCTCGATCTGCCGAGCCCAGCGGTTAACCCAATTGCAAGCACGAACCCGTTCGCATACCCACTTACTCTCGTACCGACGCCTGCTTTGGGGAGCTGAACGTGCATCCCACCTTCATTGCCGCTTCATCGCAACATTGAATTTCTACCATGGCAACTTGGTATGTTTACTATGCCTTATATGCTCGCCCGACCTTCTCTGATCAATGGCACGACATCAGGGGCGACTACCTCTCTCTCACCCTCGTACGTAACGTCCTTCAGAGTAAAGACTACGAGTATCCGCTCACACTCGCGCTAGACCCTCTCTCTCATCGCCGCCCTCGTCTACGGCGTGTTGTACATCAACCAGTCCGTCCGGAAAGTTGTCTCTTCCACCAAAGAGCAGCTCCACAACCGCGGCATCGACGTCTCCGCCAAAGGCGCTAGCGTCAAGACACACACCAAGTTGCAGAACCGCGAGGAGTATTTCGATGCCACACAGCGGTACGCCCTTACTCCCTCATGCCATTCGTTTGTTTCTGCTGCGATCGTCCGGGAGCTGATGCGGCGTGTCCAGGGGCATCGTGAAGGCGCTCTCGAAATCCAGTTTTGGCCGTGACGAACCCGGCACTGGCGGACATACGCGCACAGATAGCGCGACGTCGCGGAAGAGTTTCAAATCCCGTGCTCACTCGTGAGCCGCCGTCGCCGCATAGTGTGGACTGCCTGGGCTTCCCCGTGAGGGAGGGCTTTTGATTTCTTGGGAGGTGACAAAAACGGTTGAATGACTAGCTTGTACGACTCTGTAGCTAATGGGCCCGCGCTGTTATTTATTTGCTATTGAATTCTGACACAAACGCTCTCTTACTTCTCCTCATACTCTACTCTGCGTGATTATGAGATGAGGGCAATACCCCCACGGGAATCTCTCTTGGGTCTCCACTCGTGGAATCGCCATGGGGAGCAACGTATGGAAATTACATACAATATGTAGCCAGAGACAGGGTTGTGCTTATTCGTATGTGACACTGATTAGCAGCCGACATGTTATGCAAGAGCAGGAGATGAGATAGCGTACTGTGTTATCACTGCAAATGAAGCAATTGCGGGAGCGTCTCGGTCACATGCACGTAATTACAACAGCACGTGACTGCTCGCGCCCATGTTTGCTCGCGTCGCAGAGCAGGACGAAACTTACGAGTCGTGCCCTGTTCACGAGTCAAGACTATGCACGTGTCCGGACTGCATTCGCATCTGCAGGTGAGCCGTCATGAACAGTTTTTGCTAGATGTGTGCGATCTTGAACAGGCTCCTGGGACTGGGTCTTTATCAGTAACAGGTGTACACGGTAGGGCCATGACGGAGACGAGACAACATGCCGTAGCACACGATTATGACGGGAGGCGAAAGAGGACCGCGGCGGATAGGGCAAAGGCAAACTATGTGCGTTGCGAAGTCGGCTTTGTAAATCGGGCCTAGCATTGTACTAATCAATGGGTGTATGCTGCAGCTTTGCAGTCAGCTTCGGTTGAGATTGCAGTACGCAAAGCTGAAGGTGGATCATGGTTGGGTGCGCACAGTCCCAAATTTTACATGCATGTTCTTGAGCTGATACTGGCGCATCAGCAAAAGCAGACTCTGAGCGAGGTGGAGAATCTTTACTTCCGACACTCGCATACACACCAGTCTTCTACACCAGACGCTGCATTTGGAGGTCAGATGAATGGCGTCCGATCTCCTATACATACCTCTCAACTCACAGAATCAGGCATCGGTGGCTCCAGCGGCAGCCAGAATTATTCACAGGAGCCAGTTACGCCCAGTGAGTTATAAAAGGCAGAGTGATCTGTTGGGCCTTGCTCATTGCGAACACAGCTACGCCATACACACAACAGTACGCATCACAAGCATCAAGAAATAACGCTAGAGACGCCTCCACGCCCTCGCCGGCCAAGCGCAAAACACCCTCCGCCAAAGGGAAAGAACGAGATTACTCATACTCCACATCCACACACTCACTCAAGGGCACCCAGTCGACGCCCTCACGCTCGGGATCCCCGCGCAAACTCGCCCGGCCTGTCGTGCATACCTTCCCGCCAGCGACGCTCTCCGACGGGCTGCACTCGTCCGCAAAGTATCTCGCGACGACGTACATCTCTAGCTCGCCCTTCCCCATCAACGGGCCACCAACAGGCTCAGGGGACTCGTCGGGGAAGCAGGATCAGGCACTCACGTACGACTCATTTTGGTCGTCTCATTCAACGTGGTCGTCAGGTCTTGCGTTAACTGCGTCGCCGACACGCGCGGGTAGCCTGTTTCCTGCAGCGGCTTCCGCTTCACGCTCGTAGAGTATGTCTTCAGGAGGATGGATTGGGATCGCACTACGGAATTGTTTCTACACGCTCCATATATCAAGTTTATTTAATGTACATGTGCTTTGTGCTAATTCACCAGTGTCTCAAGCTGGAGCACCATGTCGACTAGCTTACAATTACCACATACAAACCGTGGTTGCGCAAATAAATAACTAAATAACTAAACTGCAGTATCACATTCCCTCGTGTCTTCGGCTTTCTCAGAGCCAAAGCCTGATCCCCATGGCTTCCCCACTTGCTTTCAATCCGTATCTGCGCATCCGCTGGCTGCGCAATACCTCACCACCATGAGTGGCATGGAGTCCTTCTCGTTGTCGGACCGCATACACGCCGTCCTCGCGCCCTGCCTCGCCTGTCTCACTCCCGCACGGCGCAACGCGGACAGCGAGGATGAAGACGCACATAATGGGAGGCACGGTCCAGGAAATATCCCCCGTGCGCGATCAGACGAGCTCGAGGGGCTGCTCGCGGACGCGGACGATGATGCCGAGACGCTCTCTTTGCACTCGAACATTGGCCAGGAGGAGGGGCAAGGACGCAAGAAACGACGGGCGCGACGGGCGGGCAAGGGGATCAAGCTGTTCGGATACGACCTGTTCGGCCGGCCGGCCATCCAGCTTCCTGAGGATGACGATGGAGAGGCAGCAGCGATGCCGAGGCAGAGGGTGCGGGTGAGGGACCGCACCATCTCCGGCTCGACGGTGGACTCGGACGCTGCGCCGCTCGACCCAGCTGCGATCGTGCGGATGGCGGATGGGGCAGCGGTGCAGCAGGCGGCGGAGCGGGCTGCGAAGGAGGAGAGGCGGAGACGGAGGAAAGAGAGGAAGATGCGGGAGGCGGCGCTGGCGTTGGCGTTAGAGAGAGGGCACGGCAACGAGTTTGAGGGATTCCCGGTATGTCGAGACCTCTTCTTCCTCTCCTCTTGCGCGCACGCTAAACTACGTGACTAAATAACAGGGTAGTGGTAACGTCATCAGCCCTACATCGCTCGGGCCCGGCACACACAGCTCGGGACGCTCCTCTAGCACCAACGACGAGTTCGGGCCCTTCGAGCGCGCCCCGTTGTCGCCCCGTTTCCCCCAGGAAGCTGTCGATGAGGACGACGCTGCCGATTTCGACGGCTTCGCGTACGCCAAGACGAGTCGCACGGTGGGGGGTTCAGCGAGCGCGGGCTCTGGCTCGGATTCGCGCTCCCGCACGTCGGGCTCGATGTCCAACGTCGACCCAACGGCGACATATTACAATCATCATTTTATCAGCAAGCAGCCTCACTATGACAAGGTTGCATCACCCTTCCCCGCGGCGAACGGACCCGTGCGGAAGAAAAAGAAGAGGTCACAGTCGTCTAAACACTCGAGTGCGACGACGGACTCGATTTCGACGCCGCCGCCATACCAGACGACGTTCCCAGCGATCGCTGAGCAGTATGGAGGTCCCCCGCCGGACATGGTCGTGGACCGTGGCTCATCAATCGTCCCTTCTCATCCCGCGGCCGGGGGATTTCCCAGCGTCGGATTCGGTGGTGGCAGACCGAGCAGGAAGAACAGCGAGGCGGGCGTGTTCCTCGCGAGTCGCGGTGATTAGTGACTGGAGGAACAAACACATATATCTATCTATCCTGTATCTTCCTTACACTCGTTCAATGGTGATAATCTGTATCGTTCCATCTCCAGCAGTAATTTTCCTGTCTTGCGGCCGACAAATGATCCACACTAAGGCTTGTGCAGCCAACTAGCAGTGCTCATACTGAAGAATATCTTGCTAATAAACAACTCCGCAGCCACACTCCCCCCTCCCACTTACTGCTCGCCGCCTACAGCTACTTGTTCTGCATACAGTAGAGGAAAAGGGTTATTGATAAACATAGGGCTTAACTTAGTGGATTTGCGAGGAGGCCTCTAATTAGATGCATACTTTGGCGAGCGATAAGCAGCTCGTGACATCGAACCTAATAACAAGGCGAAAATATGTGTATGGGAGCAGGCGGCGCAGCGTCAAACACATGTGGAAATCCCCCCATGTTTGCGCTCTCAGGACACTCCGTGCACAGTAATGTCGCAAGAACTTGGATGTCAAGGTCTTTCAATCACGGATTGACCGGAAATCGTAGGCTGGAGATAGTATACCGTACAGGTCTGGGAACTACGCTATTTCGTGACTATTACGGCCGCGGCATCCAGGTCGATTCGAAATCAAGCCCGTTGAACTCTGCATTGTCTCGCGGGCATGGCACTATCCCTTTGAAGATTCTGTGACCGCTAGATCAGGTCTTTGGGGTTTAGAGAGCAGATGCAAAGGAACACGTACAGCTCCGGAAGCACGCGCTCGACTGGGGAGAACTCAAGCAGGTCCAACAACCACTTGTCAGCCGCGTGTGCGGGAAACCTTCTCTGGAAGTACCGCACGAACTCTTTCAGGGGGCATCTGTCGCACAGCCTGAGGAGCGCAGAGGTGTTAGTGTCAGTCTACTGCGATATGTGAGCGGAAGCTGACATACTCCTCCATGAGAGTGACTAGATCGTAGATATTCAGATCCGGGTCGAATTGGGGGAAGAGGGGCTGGTATTGCTGAAGCCCTGCCAGCAGCTTTTCGTCCAGATCGAGAGGCTCACGTTGGCTATACGTTTGCAAGGGGCAAAGTCAGTGTATGCGATGACGTAGGAGATGGAGCAAACGAACACGTCGTAGATGTACGGAAGGCATTGGCCAAGGGTGGTCGTGTCGATCCAGCTAAAGACATCGAGAGATGGAAGATGGTGATGATGAGCTCGGTACGTGAGGAACAACCTAGTCAATGAAAAGTGTTCCCAACGGCTTTATATACCCTATAATAAGTCAAGGGCTCTTCGTAAAATGTGGAGGGAAACATACAAGCGGTCGAGCCTCTCCAGGACATCCCAAATAGTGACGCCGTGATTATTCTTGACCCAAAGGCGGAAGCCCAGAGCATTGACGTAGAAATCCTGTATCGGAGGAGTGGTGGCAAACTTGCACAGCCCTGGGGCATGAAGAATCAGAGCGGGTTCTTCTCCGAGCGTACGTGGTTCATTATGGACGACGTTGAGTCCGTGGAACTCGCTCGCAGCCAAGTCAACAGTGGCCTCGAAGCCTACGAGACGGTCCTTAGCCGCGTTGTACACATCTTCCGGAGACCTGATCGTCGTTCCAAACTCTCGCAACTCGTCTAGGGCGAAGATCATTCTAAGCACAAAGTATAATGCAATACATGGATGGAGGGACGCACCGGGAACACGATACGCCTGACACGTCGGAATGTCGCAGCATTCGCGATGGTTCACGGCCAGAATCGCGACTTCTCTGCACGTTACCTTGCCGATAGTGTATGGATAGTCTGGCGAGCCCCAGGGTCGTCCGACCCCAGACGCAGTGCACGCCCTCTCCCAGAACCGTTCATCGCGTTCATACAGAGCACGCACGCGGCGGCATGTGGCTTGCAGCGCGACATGGTCGCGCAAGTCCTCGTACGGCAAGTACGAACGGATGATGTAGAGGAGTTCGTTCGGCAATGTGGCGAGATTAGCAGGCGGGGGTGTATATGTCTCAGAACGCGGCGAGGCGGCGCGTCGAGAGGCGTAGACGCGTTTGATACGTTTCGCCATTGATGGGTGAGGTCCTGGGTAGAAAGCGTTGCATTGAGAATGAGATGCCTGCCCGGCTTTTGTACGTTCCCTGAGACAAGCTATGGCCACAGGTCTTAACACGGTTGTGGCCAAGATAAATGTCGCGCATTATTATCAGTTATCAGTCGCAACGGATAGGCCGTCGCAGTGGTAGTGAATGAGCAAAGGCCTTTTGAAGTGTCAGATTCCGTCATATACACCTGGTCGTTGGTGAATGAAAGATACAGTAAAAGCCCTTCGGGCCAACTTCAAAGCAAGCGTCTGCATGCACGTGATGCAATTTGTGCCCAAGGCGCCTATTGCTTCGGCATAGGCGGACAGCGACTACGGCCCCGACGCAAAATATCGACGACACCGACACCCTCAAGACTCCATTATGCCGGTGAGCAGTACAATTCACTTCTGGGACCTTTGCTGGACGCCGCTATGTCAAATTCTGTGCCAAACGAGGCCGTTGAAAGGCTGGATGCAAGGATTAAGGGCTGGATGTCGTTGTGTTGATGCGGATGCGATAGGCGGGATAAGCTGGCTCGGGCGCACAAACTAGTCATTGAAGCACGGCGAGGGAGATTATGAACGTGGCGGCGTCCTCGAGAGTCTGGAGGCCCTGAAAGCGATATATGCTGACAACTCATGCTGGTTTTAGGCTACAGAATCAAACTTCCAGCGTTTCGTCGAGGTTGGACGAGGTCCGTCCTCAATGATTCTCCAAGTCCCTAATGCGAGAGTCCTAACCGTTTCATTGCAGTGGTCCTCCTCAAGTCTGGTCCCCAAACCGGCCATATCGCTGTGATCGCTGAAATTATTGACCACAACCGGGTGTGTACCAACGATACAGTCATGAGCCGCATATCCCTTATTCATTACCATGTACTTCATCGTCTCTCTTAGGCAATCATCGATGGCCCTACAACAGGCGTTCCCCGGCAATCCTTCCCCTACAAGCACCTCTCCCTCACTCCCCTCCGCCTAACAAAGCTCCCCCGTGCCGCGGGCTCTGGTGTCGTAAAGAAGCAGATCGAGGCTGAGGCTATTGTTGAGAAGTGGGAAAAGTCGGCATGGGCACAGAAGCGTGCTGCGACCGACAAGAGACGGAGCCTGAGCGACTTCCAGCGCTTCGTTGTCATGATCGCCAAGAAGAAGAGGACAGACGTTGTGCGCAAGAGTCTGCATGCCGCGAAGAAGGCATAAGGGCTGGGTTGGTTTGGCGATGAGAGGGTTGTGTAGGAGTCGACGGCCGTGCGTGGAGAGGTTATTGTTATGATATACTTCCCTTTTTCTCTCCCTTTCGCTCTGCAGCGGCACGGGTGTGAGAGTCAAAACGGCGGACAGAGTTCGCTTTGGCGTGTTATCGCAGCTGTCTGTTTGCAGTATTGCATCTGGACCCGACACGAATATGAACATGACATACCACGTAACGTATTGAACGCGTGCTCATGCCGCGGCGGCTGTTATGCACGCAGTTTCCTTCCGTCAGAAGATGGCCAGGACCCTGTACATGGCAGTACAGCCCCCGCACAGCCTTTGAAACCTTGGAAGAACGTTGCATGAGTTCAGTGAAGGTGCGCCGGCTTCATTCTCGCGCATCGTCTTCGTTTCACAACATTTGCTGCTGCCAAGTACGCTCGTCGCGGCAAAACGTACGGCACATCTGGTCACACACGGCGCTATGCTATAGACATGAATCCGAGTTACCTTCACAAGCTAACTTCCATATTACCGCGGCGCCGTTGACACGTTCAATTCCTCCATTTCCACCCGTTTCCAAATAACCACTTCGGAAGTGAGCGTCTACAGGAGTTCTTATAGATGGCTGTACAGTCGTCCGGGTACAGGCCACACACCGCTTGCCTTCCTCTGTGGTACGATTCCCCCTCAGCCTACCTGCGAAGCGGTGCACTGCCAGAAATCCACCCATTTAATTCATGAGCAGAAGAACTCAACGCAGCGTCGTGGTCGCACGCCCCCACAATGGACACAGCAGAACATACGACCCAGACGGCGCCACCCCCATCGTCCTAGAGTATCTACGCTCGCGCAACATCCAGCATTCGGGCATCGGCGCAGACATTTTGCAGCTTACAGATGACTTGAGCAGCATGCTCGGAAGGGAAGCGATCATCGTGACCCAGCAGGAGAAACTGCAGGGGGCCATAGTGAAGCGAGCGGGGGTCTTGACGCGGTCGATGAAGACCGAAAGGAGTGCGAGGGGGCGGAAAGGCGTACGATGTGAAAGACGAGAGTGCATCGCCATTGAAGGTAAGAGCAAGGACATCAGCTCAACAGCGGCGAAAGGTTTGAAGATGAAACACTGTTCTGGGGCGAGTGCCGATATTCATTTTATTACGCGAAAGACATCTCATCTCATCTGCTGGTCAGTGTCAACAAGTGTGCTACTGTAGTTCAGAGGTGAGTGTCTCCGAAGCTGTGCTATATTCCGCTTAACGCGCGGCTGATCAAGGCGTAATCAGTGTCAGCGATTAGATTGGTCAGTTCAGCGCGTATAGACGGTACTTCATCACCCACACCCCCCACCCCCACAGGCCTCGCCACAGGCAATTCTGCAAGACACTCACAGGGGCCTCATCCAAGGATGGGATCCTCAGTCTCGTCCGGAACCTTCTCTCGAACCAAAGCATCACCCTACCGCTTAAGAACTACGTCCGCACGCTCATCGGACTCGATGCAGCACACATGGCAGGGCTCAAACACAACGTCATCTTCACCTGCACCCTCATACCTACCCGTGACGACCCCGATATGGGCGTATTTCAGATCAAACACGTTGAATTGGAGGAGATTCCCATGGACGAAGCGCGCATGATCCAGCAGCTCACCAATGGCCCCGACGCGATCATCCGAAGTGGCCAGACTCTGAAGATGTTAGGCCCTGGCGCGCCCGGATACGCGATTACGATGACATTCAAGACGGACAGAGCGGGCGCGAATGCATCGATTGTTGCGGAGGAGGAGATCTTGCCGTTGGTAATGGCGAACATGCCCCCAGTGCGTCCTTCCGCGTTTGGGTTGGTGTGAGTGGCTTTTCGCGGCCATTAAAATGCTGGTTGGGGACTGAAGGATTTTCCTCAGAATCTTCAATAGAACCGTACGGGAAGACCATAGCAATGTACTCAAACTCCGGATGGTAAGCCTCGCTTAGCGTAAATGTTGGGCTCTCTCTTATAGGTTTCTCCCTCATACAGCCAATTCCCCGAACACACGACCTAGACGAAGATACAGAAGTCATCCCCGACCTTACGGAAGTCAACTGAATAATCTCATCGGAGGTTTCAGTGATATGCATCATATAGAAACACGCCCATAGCGCTTTAACTCACTTGTGTAGCATATATCAACAATGTACATGTACAGAAATTTTTATCTCTCGTCCTCGTAAAGCACCGTAGCAGGTTGACAGTAAGGCTATTGACGGCGATGTATCAGCTCATACCTTGACCATCAACTACACCTTCCTTTTCGGTCACAGTACTGCATGGTTGACGCAAGTCTCCTACCGGCCCGGCTACGGTGAGATGTTAGCGAGTCTCGAAATTACGTGGGCATTCTGGACATCAAGCGCACCTTCCACGTCGGCCTCTAAAGTACATTTCCTTGTACCTCTCCCTTCGCATACTGCTTAGTTCCTTCTTACCGTCTACAACCACAATGTCGTTTGTCGACGAGCTGCGCAAAATCCCTCCTGTGACCCGCTTTCTATGCGCGTCCTCCCTCGCAGTCTCATTACCGTCTATGCTCTCTTTAGTGTCTCCTTACAAGCTTATTTTCGTCAAGGAATTGGTGACCAAGAAGTGGGAGGTGCGTGTGGACGCTTGTGCTCTCGGCTATCTCGTTCACGGCGTGGTAACCAGCTATGGAGAGTCTATACAAGCTTCTTCCTAGGAGGTATGATGGTCATGGTGGTCGTTTGCCTCACCGACGGCTAACACATCTCCTTAGGCTCGGGGATCAACTACCTGTTCGACTTGATCATGCTCTAGTATGTGGCTCTCAATGTGGTTGTCCCCACTGAAGACTTAGAACGCCTCCGCTTCCCTACGCTTGACAGTCGCAACTCGAACGAACTTGAAGAAGCCCATTTCATGGGCCGTTCTGCGGACTATGCGTGGCAGCTTATCTTCGCCGCGGCCTCTATTCTCGTACGTTTGGATCAGTTCCCTACCCAGCTAATATTGACATTGCAATAGACTCTAAACATTCCGCTCGGGACGTATATCTTCACGCGTCCTCTTCTCGTCTGTCTCACCTATCTCACATCCCGTCTGGCGCCGCCCGGGACGCAAACATCGCTATTCGGGCTAGTCACGATACCGCTATTGTACTTCCCCTACGCGCTCATCTTCCTCGACCTCCTCATGGCCGGCCCCAAGGCTGCCGCGGCGAGCATCACCGGCGCAATCGCAGGCCACGCATGGTGGTGGGGCGTGTATCATACACGCGCTCTGGCTGAGTTCGGAAGGGCGCCGGCGTGGGTGAAGAGCATCGTCGGGCAGCCGAGTCAGGGAAGCGCGAGCGGTGGTACAGGTGGCGTGCATGTCGTTCCGCCGAGAGAGCGGGCGACGGCTGGTGCGAGCGGACGCTCGAGTGGGTATAACTGGGGAAGTGGCCAGAGGCTAGGCAGTGATTGAGGGCTGATGCATTTAGAATTGTGGATGTATGTTGTTTCTTGCGTAGTGCATTGTAATGATTACTTTGTTACAGCATATATATCCCTGTGACCCGGGGAAGACTCGCCCGTATTTGCATGAAGGCACCCATGTCATAGCAGATCCGCGCTGACACGCAGCGTACAAGCTCATTGTACCTGATGCCTTCATATCTTCTTCGCGCACTAAAGGGTTTATTAGATGGACTGCACGCCGCTACTCTAATGACGAGAATTATGGCCCTCTTCCTCTTTCTTTCGACGACTCTCAGCAGCTGGTGTCTTATGCACTCGATCTTAGCAGCCTGTCTCTCGCATTCGCCCCGTCTCCCCTCGGCAACTGTGTATTAGCTGCATTCGCCCGATGGCCAAAAACGACGCACCTCGATAGTATTTCCTCTTAGCCCCCATCGGCGTTCACTCTTCCGATCGTCCACCCTCTCCACGGACAACGCCCTGCCACATGCCAATGCTATCAGCCCTCATCGCTACTACCACAAGCCCAGACTCTCAGGACAAATGCCTCCAACCTTTACCGTTCGTCGCATCTCGCTGCTGCCACAAAGGCAGGCAATATACAATTGACATCGTGTAAACGTTTTCCGCTCCAACTCCGTTGTCTCCGACAAGAATCAGAGTTGAATAGCATAAAATTTGCCATGGTTCCGCGCGAGTTAGCCGCCACTTGACTATCCGTCACCTTCGGTGTGTGCAATGCGAGAAGATACTGTGCCGCACTCAACAATGCGCCGTCTCTCTTGCACGCCACCTGGTCTCGTGAGCAGAAGTGGTATGGATTAAATTAATGCTAAGCACTCTTACATTAACGGTCGACAGTCGTCAGTTTGAATACACACAATAAAGAGGACAAATCGTAGCAAAGTAATCTCGAACAAGGAAGAAGTATGCGAGAATTCGTCGATTGGACGATCTTTTTACTCGTACTCGTCCTCGTCCTCGCTCTCTTGTTGCTTCTTCTTGCGGGGAGCCGCTTTGGCCGCAGCTTTCTTGGAAGCAGGCTTTGAGGTCGACGCCTTGGAAGCCGGAGCACGCTACGGAAGCGGTGGGTCAACCAGTGCCGTCTTATGTATACACAGGAGAAGTGAACAAACCTTGCGCTTTTTCGTCGACTCTTCTTCCTCTGGCTCGTCTTCGTCCTCGCTGACAGCATCAATCGCCGCACCGAAGTCCTCAGCATCCTCGTCGTCGCTTTCGTTCTTCTTCTTGCTCACGCGTTTCTTTGCGGGGGCCTTTTTGGGTGCTGCCTTCTTTGCAGGTGCACGCTTCTTCGGCTTCTCCTCTTCCTCCTCGTCCTCCTCTTCGACCTCGTCATCCTCGTCCTTCTGTGAGTATAACGATAGTTAGTAAAAGCGATAAGCTGAGAATCAGCCATGTTACCTTGGCCTTCCTAGCCCTCTTCTTGGGAGGTTTGTCACCGTCGTCGGTCTTCTTGGTCCTCTTCGCGGGCGCCCTCTTTGTCGCGAGACCGGGCGCTGGGTCGCCAGGGCCCTTGTCATCCTCGGGTATGGCGCCTTCCTCCCATGCACGCCCGATTTTCTCCTTGTCCGCGTCTTGCAGACCGTCATAGCCTTCAATCTTCTCAGGTTCCGAATACGACTTCTTGAGCTTGGCGAACTGGGCATCAGAAACACACCCCCAATGTTGATATGTCCTTTCGAGGAGTTAGCAGAGATGACCGCTGGATAGGTTAGTAGTTTACTTACTGTGATTTCTTGCCACGGAAGTCGATCTCCTGTGCCAGTCGCAGATAATCCTTGCCGATGGTTTCTAGAGCATACTGCCTGTGAGAGAAGCTTCTTTCGCGGTCTCATCCTACTTACCATCGCAACCACCTATAAACGTACACAATTGAGCTTATGAAACGAGGTATCAACAATTTGTGCGCACCCTTGCATTTGGAACGCGCGGACACCGCATACTCTAGTTTGAATACGGCTGGCTCGTCGTCCGAGGCCTTCTTGCCCTTTGGGGCAGCAGCTTTCTTTTTAGGCTTCTCAAGCTCGTCATCATCGTCGTCGTCCCCTCCGTCTCCAGGTTTGCGAGCCGAGTCCGGTATGTCCTCGTCGGCAACGTGGCCGTCGGTCCATGCCTTTCTGACCTTCTCCTGGTCGTCCTCCTGGAGCTCATCGAAACCATCCAATTCGTCAGGCTCGTCAAACGACTTCTTCATGTTGGTTATAATCTTAGCGGTAACACAGCCCCAGTGACGCCATGCACTGGACGAGACGCGTTATTAGTCAGTAATGAGACCACGTCGCAGGCGCACGAAGATGAACGTTCCGCAGCGG
Organism: Trametopsis cervina; assembly: GCA_022385755.1. Classification (NCBI taxonomy): domain Eukaryota; kingdom Fungi; phylum Basidiomycota; class Agaricomycetes; order Polyporales; family Irpicaceae; genus Trametopsis; species Trametopsis cervina. The sequence continues at coordinate 14,890 of MU278361.1, read as the reverse complement.
ACTCGTTCCCCCCACCACAGCAGCGCACTTTCCCTGCACAGCTCGTGCAGAGTCGCAAGAAGGGCCCATACCCAACGGAGATGAGAGTTCTACTTACAACGACGTGTTTCCTTTGAAATCAACGGTGCTGCCAAAGCGTAACTCATCCTTGCCGATAGGCGTGCCTGTGCAACTGCGTCAGGACGTGCATTGGCAAAAACTAGCATGCGGAACTCACCGTTGCATGGCTTGGGTCCTGGAGACGACGCGCGACGCGAAAAGACGCGAAAGTCAGCGCTGTGGCCGGCGATGACGACGAGGCGAGCTATGCCGCCGCTTACCTTTGCATTTGGCGCGCGCGCTGTTCGCGTATTCGAGACGATAGCCCGCTTTTTTGCCGCCTCCTTCGTCTCCAGACATGTCGGTTAATCTGCAGAGGGTAGTGGGGGGAAAGGACGAGGGTGAGAGACGGACAGCGGGAGGGTGGGGAACGTAAACAGAGTTCAGTCTGGTTGAGATGTGGAATATATTACGTTCGAATTCGATCTAAAGTCCGCTTGTATTTGCGCTGAAAGGCTGAGCGTCCGTGCGCTGCATTATTCATTGTGTTTGGATTACATGGCTACCACGGTGTTACGCGTGGCCAAAGCATGAATTCAGTAAGCCATGGCTGCAATACACTCATGACAGTCTGTACCAGCCTGACCGTGCGTGACTGCACCGGCTGAACATGGGGTGCGCCAACACGGTAACTCTCAACATGTACGGCAGAGCAGATGATCACGCGTCCAGTGGTAAGTGTGACATCCCTTGCTACATTGCAGAACTGTAGCGACCAACTTTTGCGGACGACGACGCGAGCGATCCATACTAATTTACCAGGTTAAATATATACGGGAAATAAAAGTCCATGCAATGAAAGACAGGTATACATGTGTGCTCCTCTACCGAGGGGTCCTTCGTGGGTCGCCCGGCGGTCCACGCGGCGAATTGCTGCCACTTCGCGAACCAGATCTCTGATGTCGGTCGCTGTGGCCCCCAGTGCGCAAGTGAGTCAGTTCGTCTGCTTCGTCGTCTTCTTCGTCCACCTCCGGCAATCTCTCCAATCCCACGACATCGATACCGTCATCTTCGTCTAACGCATTGAATAATGTTGTGCTTTGTCTTCCAGAGCCGCGACGTGCGTGGGCGGGAGAGGGAGGTACTCCGCCGATAGGAGTTCCTGCTACTCCATTCCAGCCGTCTATCGACATGCGACCGGAGATACTCAAGCGGGGATTCATAAGTCCACCTTCGAGAGCAGAGTGACCGTTCACCCCATGCATGCCAGCGGGTTTACGAGATATCTCCAATAAATGAACGCCGAGGAATGTGACCACGAAGCCAGCTAATAGTGACAGCGAGTTTGCGGGATCCGTAGTGTTGAAACCTTGGAACATGATCACGGATGCGACGATGGTAGCAGTGGAAAATCCCACATAGTACATCGGGTTCACACTACGGCATGAGTCTTGTTTAGTGTACGTGACAAGTAAACATAAACTTTCACGTACACGTTGGTGGAGAATGTGTCCAGGGCCTTGTTGAAATAGTTCATTTGGACCAAAATGCAGCCGGCCGTTACTATACCGAAAACATACGTGCTCGGATGTCCCAGCTGACTATTTCCGGAGAGCGTGAGCTTCACTGCAATACCGAAACCCTTGATAGCCATCACAGACACGGAGCCGACGACGGAGCAAATCGAGATGTAAACCATGGGGTTCGAGCGACCATATTTGGGCACGACGGTGTAAATCATGACCAGGCTGAAGACGAGGACGGTGAAGCAGTAAAGCATAAATCCTGTTGCGGTATCATATCCATGTGCTGAGCACGGTGTAGAGACAGGTACTGACCTGGTTGCACTGCGTAATGGAGGATTTCGTCAACCGTCTGAATAGGCTTATCTTCTGGTGCGTGTAGCACGATGATGAGGGAGCCGAGTAAGCATAGTGTACATCCGACCCGTCCTATGTGTCCCAATTCTTCGCCGAGGAGGAAAGATGCAAGAATAGCTCTAAACACCATGAGAATCCTCAGGTGTCAGATTAGTGAGAAGGCGTACCCAATGATTACACTCAGTGCACCAAGCGGTGTCACTAATATCGGTGGAGCGAAGGTATACGCGGCAAAGTTTGCAACTATTGCAGGACGTTAGAAGATGCGCACGATTCCCTGGGTACTGCGCCGAAAAGCGCTGTGAGATCTAACCTTCACCCAGAACCACTGCAAGGTAGAAGCTCCGTGAACACCTCTGAATCCTGCAACTGTCTGATCTGACGCACTGGTAGAAATTCCGGCCCACCATATCGGACTCCGGAGGTACCCATAGTTGTCGGATGCGCTGGCGTACGTGCCCCGTTCGCCTGCGTCGTTGAGACCCTGACAGTGTTCCCTCAGCATAATTCGTCAAGCAACACCTGAACATCCTGGACGCGCACTTTCTTGGTGATGATGAAGCTGGTCCCAATAGCTATTGAGCCTGAGACGGCCAGTGCCAATCCGATGTACTTTTCCTCCATGCTTGAAGTTTTTCAGGCACAGACAGTGTCGTCTTGAGTTGTCTAACGGGGATTTTGTCCTGATTGTTGGAATGTCGTTAAGGAAGGAACGTAGGAGGAGAACACAGGGCTCTATTAGTTTGAAGGTGGGCGTGGCGAGATGGACGACATGAGCTGAGCGCGAGGGAAATACATTATTTGCACAATTGCTGCGTGGGTAAGGAGTTATCAGGTACAATGAAAATTATCGGATAATTCCGTTCACCCAGACCACCATTGGGCTTCAGCAGTGCACTCGCGTTCGTTTCGTGTCGAGACGTGATTACCCCGGTGCGTACACTTCCAGCGCACTGCGTCCTTGTAGAACTTGACAAGGCATGCGTACAGGAAAATGCTGGCGTCGCTGAGAGCTGGCGTGACACGGACAGCCCGCAGGTCCGCTCGCGCTGTGTCCACAGTCCCTCGAAATGGAATGAAGGCTCCACTGCCCGAGTTAGAGGGCATCTTCAACGGAAATGAGAGCTCGGAGAAAGCTCTCGTGGACCTTTCTGACACCACAGTGCCTGCCACAATACCACTGAGCAGCAAACAGCCTCTAACACTCATACCACCGGCACAAGACCCTTTGCTGAGCTACTTTTCGAACGTCATTATGCGGGACGGAAAACGTGGACAGGCCGACGAGACGGTGACGAAGATGCTTGAACTCATTCATACGATGACCCGTGCACCTCCACTACCTATCCTCCGAGAGGCTGTTCTCGCAGCGTCACCCATAGTGAGGTGCATCAGCCAGAGGAAGTCCGTCAAGGTAACGCAGTTGCCCATCGCTCTCAGCGAAAGAAACCGGACGGCCTATGGCGTAAGATGGATTCTATGGGCCAGCGCTGCAAGGCCGGAAAAGACCTTTGAGGGCAGGTTGGCGAGAGAGGTTGTTGGCGTTTTGCAGGGCGACAGCAGAGCGCTTGCGAAGAAGACGGAGATGCACAGGGTGGCGATGGTCAACAGGTGAGTTCGAACTCGGTCTGTGCATTGCTTGCACTTACATCTTTCGCAGGGCAAATATAAGGACTCGTTAATAGTATCATGATTGATAGACCTACTACTTCCATCCTTTCTAATATGGAGTGCACATGCTTTCATTCATGTTGGTAAGCGTTCGGCCATGTGATTGTGCCGCTGCATTCTCCCTGGTAAGTGCGTCAAGTCTGCTCGTGTTTAACTCGTTTAGCAACTCCAAGCCGGGTAACTTGTGGCGAAGCGTCAAGATCTGCCTTATATGCCCGCCCGCAACATTGCACTATCGGTGATCTCGGATGGTAACGATGAGCTGCTCGTCCCCTGTGGTCGCGACAGCAATCACACCTACTGATGTCAGTCTTTGCAGCAGGCATAGCATTCTTGTTCGCACTGGAAAGATTGCGCCGTGCTATTTTTGAAAGCGTCCAACGCCCGGCGTTTCGACGCTTGCCATCACAGCAGCACTGGTGGCAGCCATGTGGCGCGCACATGATCAGCCTGGCACCTGCACTGGTTCCGTGATTCGACGGGGAAGCTTTCGCCTCCCAGAGCTCGCAATGATACTGCAAAAGATGCTATCGCTGACACTATCTGTATCTTCTAGCAGTTCGCTGACCGAAACCCCCCCTCACCCCACATGCTGTACCCGCACACAATGGAAGAATCGTTGCTATCAGCATGTGGCATAGGTAGATAGAAGGAGCTGTTCACGTTGCTTTGCTTTTCCAGAGGTAGGTTCTGCCGCACATCACTCTTCCGACCACATCATACAGCTTCCAGCTTTCTTACTAGGTTCCGCTCCGCCTGTGGTTACTGCCAACTTGTTGCACATGACCATGCAGCACTGGCCTCCACCGGCGCCAGCCCATCTATAAATTTCGAACCTGTCTGCAGGGCTGACCTTCACGCTCGCCGCGGAACTCTCTGCTGCTAGAGAAAGCTGCCACGGTCTCGCTCACCATGATGCGTTCTATCCTCTTCGCGCTCGCGGCTGTCCCCCTCGTCTTCGCTCGCCAGGTTCCTGTCGTCGATGGTGTAATTGGAGGAGTCCCCGTGCTGCCCAGGACCCCTCACGTCGATGCCGCTTCCCTCGCCAAGCCTGCAGCCACCACCCCAGGAAAGCTGCGTATCGTCGAGAACAGCGGCGTATGTGAGACAACTGCAGGTGTCTACCAGGCTTCAGGGTATGCCGACCTCACATCTTCGGAAAGCTTGTGGTATGTAGTAGACGATCAACTGGCCACCTGCTTTGCTGAACAATGCGCGTCTAGGTTCTGGTTCTTTGCCGCACGCAACAACCCAGACACTGCGCCCGTCGCTGTGTGGCTCAACGGTGGAGTGAGTCAAGATGATCAATATACGTAACCACCACGACTGATTCTGTTCGCAGCCCGGAAGCTCCAGTATGATCGGCTTGTTCCAAGAAAATGGTCCTTGCAGGATCACAAACAACTCCCAGAGCGTGACCCTGAACCCTGAGTCCTGGAACAACAACGTCAACATGTCAGTTTGATGGACGACGTGCATAGCGGATGTTGTAAGCTAACGAACGGAACTGGGCTGTAGGATTTACCTCGACCAACCGGTGGGCGTCGGCTTTTCGCACGGCACGACCACTGTGGGCACGTCTACGCAGGCTGCGCAAGACTTCTGGAAGGTACGTATTGCATCAGCATATCCGTGGCTGGAGCAACTCGGTCTGAACCCGACGCTAGTTCCTACAAATTTTCTTCTCCGACTCCCGCTTCAGCAAGTACCAGAAGAATGCTTTCGCCATCTGGACGGAGTCGTACGGTGGCCACTACGGTCCTACATTTGCTGAGTTAGTAAAATGTTGCGTTGTATGAAGCACACTAACGGAGCGCCCGGCAGCTACATCCTCACGCAAAACACTGCCATTGCCGCCGGGAAGCTTACTGGAACTACAGTCAACCTCAAGACACTGGGTGTCGGCGACGGCTTGACGGTATGTAACTTTATGATGTCGGTAAGGCGCATCAAGCTAATGATGCGCCGTAGGACCCGCTGTCACAGTATCCTGGATACATCAGCTACGCAGCGTCGAACCCGTGAGCTCTCTACCTCTATCATTCCGTCGTACAATGTGCTCATGCTGTGCCAGTTACCACGCACTGGTCTCGTCGTCGACAATCAAGTCTGCCAACTCGTCATTCACGCGCTCCGGAGGGTGTCGCGACCAGATCACGTCATGCTACAGCACGGGCTCGACGTCGACCTGCTCCAAGGCGCAGTCGTTCTGCAACAACAACATCTTGAGCCCTTTGGCTGGGAACTGGGACGTGTACTTCGTGCTCGCCCAGAACCCGGATGCGTACCCCCCGGATCTGTCCACCTACCTCGGCAGCTCCTCGCTGAAGAGCAAGATTGGCGCAGAGAGCAGCTGGCAGGAGACGAACGATGATGTGTACGACAACTTTGCGAACACCGGCGACTGGATGACGAACTCGCGCCCGCACCTCGAGAACGTCATCAGCGCTGGCGTTAGGACTATCGTCTACGTCGGCGATGCGGTACGAGATTATCGTTCTAGTTTGTCTGTGTACCTTGTTGATTTGCGTTATCCAGGATTACATCTTGAATTTCAACGGAGTCGAGGCCATGGTACGTTATTTCGGACTGCACACACCGCCGATCTTGCTTGCTTACCGATGCGACTCCACAGGTCAGCAACATACAAACGAGCGTCACGAGCTCGTTGAACCAGACACCCCTCGCCAGCTGGACGGTGGCAGGCCAGGCTGCCGGTCTCTTCAAGAACGCAGGCACATTCTCGTTCGTCAGGATCTTTGGCGCGTAAGTCTGATACCTGCTTAGCCTATTGCTGCTGTCCGTCTCATCGGCGACCTTTCTTTGCAGCGGCCACGAAGTCCCGGCGTACACGCACGGGACGCTCAAGTATGGCCAGGCCGCTTCCCAGATGTTCAATCAGATCATGAGCGGCAGCCCACTTTCGTCGACTTAAGGTGGCGGCGCAGGTTTCAGCTTGAACGTGCGTGTAGGAATAAAACGTATTTGTATATATCTTTTTGTGCAATCTCGAGATCGAGTTTGGATTCATTGACGTTGGCGTCATAACTGTTAACCGGTAATGTGCAGAGGTCTGGGCTATATGTCACTGTGCAGAAGTCCTCGGCGCATTGGTTCGACGCCTAGCGCGCAGACATGCCTGCAATCAGCACTAAACCGCTCAATACGCCTCTACAAACCTCTAGCAACATTAGCGCGACAAACTCTGCCTCATTGTTTTCATCGTGATAATCACCCGGCTCTACGTTTGTACAAACAGTGAGACTCACTCTACACGAGAAAAATAAAATCCTATAGCCTGTTTTGTTTGCCTTTATTATGCACGGTGTGCATACGTCAGCGCGCTACCGCCGGTTTGCCAATGTTGAACGCGACCCTCATTGCAAGTTATCGAACCAATGTACATGCCTAGACGTTGACCGACGGAAACGAGAATACATCTATACTGCGGGTTTACGATGCAACGACAGGCTATACACTGTCGCAAACCCGAAACCCTCCGTGGTGGCAGCTATTCGGCGAGATTCATGACACTCCGGCAGGCCTCGAACTCTCCGTTCATCTTGCGCATTATTATGGTACGAATCACTATCACTTCTCACTCACCTTCCCCTCTCTGGTAACTGACGCGCCGGCGAACACTCACACCCCCCCGATCAGACAAAGTCCTGTTCGCGCTCCAAGGCGTGACCTGCGGATTGCAGAGGCACAGGTACGAACACCAGCTCAACAGCACCCCATAACATTGTATATAGAACCTGTGAGCTAGTGTGTTTGTCGAATCCAACACGGTCCTTCCGGCTCCACCAGTCGTCATCCTCACAGCCCAATGCTAATTCACGTACCACACAGATCCGTAGGATATCCCCAGATCGATGTCCCGGCCCTCCCTAGCCAAGTGCTACGGACACGTTTGATTGTGCGCGCGAGCGATCCCATTTACCCGGGCGTGGACTGGTAGCGAAGCACGAACAAAGCATCTGCCATACTAGCACAGTGCATACTCCTCCCCCTACGGATGGACGCCCCCTCACATCACGCGCTGCTGTCAACGCATCCCTGCGCTACTTCAGAGCCGTGCGACCATCACACTCTCGCACCATGGCGGGACACAGGGAATTCGGAAGCGCGGCGTATTTCATGCGTACGGGGCTTCGGACATGCGAACGCGACAACTCTGCATCGTGCGCGATCCCGGGATCTCATGGGAGGTTGACTCGTTCCTGCGACGGGAATGTGACACGGCTACGCGCAGAGCCTGGTTGGGGCGCACGACGCTAGCCTGGTGGGAGGAGCGTGATGGCGCGTTGGATCCTATGTGCTCGTCCGGATAAAAGGCATCTCGGTGTCTGCGTCCTGCAGCGGATGCGGGAGGGTGGGGGTATAAAGGTGCGTTGCAACACGGAGTGGACTGAACAGCACCGTCTTTTCCACTTCTCGAGTTCTGCACTTCTGCAACTTTGTCTTCGCTCTTCAAATTCTTCAGACTTCTACTTATTCTCTTGAACACGAACCCACGCTTGACATCTAACGTATACATCTTGAACATGTCTTCTACCATGGACGAATCACAGTGGACCCCCCTCTCTTCGATCGACACTGTAAGTTCCCTCCCTTTCCCTCTCCCTGCCCTTCGCTCCTCTCACCACCCTTTGCAGATCTACACCACCCTCCACCAAACCTGGAAATCGCGCCTCACGCTCTCCCTCTCCTTCCGGCGTCACCAGCTCCTCCAACTTGCGCGCATGATCCAGGACAACACCACAGCATTCGAAGACGCAGTGCTGTCCGACCTCGGCAAGCAACGCCAGGAGTGCGCGTCCACCGAGCTCGGGCCCATTGTGCACGGCGCGCTGCACGCGGCGGCGCACCTTGAGGAGTGGGCGAGTCCTGAGAAGCCGGAAGTGGAGGCGTGGCGCAAGAATTGGGATGCCACGGTGTATCCGGTGCCGAAGGGGGTTGTACTTATCATTTCGTACGTCGCCTCTCCCTCCTTTCCCTCCCGCTCCAATTCACGCATTCACTCACGCACGCTGTCTTCGCAGTCCCTGGAACTACCCCATAGTCCTGCTCCTCCTCCCGCTAATCGGTGCCCTCTCCGCCGGGTGCCCTGTCCTGCTCAAACCCTCCGAACTAACACCCCACGTCTCATCGCTTCTCTCCGCCCTCCTGCCTTCCTACCTCTCCCCCCTCGCTTACGCGCTAGTGACTGGCGGGATTCCACAGACGACGGCACTGCTCGCGCACCGATGGGCGCACATCATGTACACGGGATCGGGCCGCGTCGGGCGCATCGTCGCTGCGGCGGCTGCGAAGCATGTTACGCCCATCACGCTCGAGTTGGGCGGGAAGAGCCCGGTGATCGTTGCGGAGGACGCGGATTTGGAGCTGGCGGCGAGGAGGATTTTGTTTGGGAAGGTGCAGAATTCGGGGCAAGTGCGTCTCGTTCCCTCTCTTCTCTTCTCTCCTCTTTCTATGGCTTATGGTGCATAAACTCTTGGCTGACGCGATCGTTTTCGGCGGTAGTTATGCGTGACCCCAGATTATGTTCTCATCCCGCGTCACCTCGCCTTCGCATTCCACACCGCCCTTCGCAAAGCCCACTCCTCCTTCTTTCCCTTACCTCCCCTCGCACCGTCCTCCCCCTGGTCCAAAATTGTGAACGACGCGCAATACGCACGGCTCACGGGGCTGCTGCATAATACGAAGGGGACGGTGATCGTTGGCGGGGAGTGCGATGAGGAGACGAGGAGGATCGCGCCAACTGTGGTGGGCAGTGTGGGGGCAGATGATGTGCTTATGGATGAGTGAGTGTTTTGATGTGAGAGGGAGAGTGTGTGGGGGTGCTGACGTGCGAACAGTGAATTGTTTGGGCCTATCTTGCCAATCGTGGAGGTCGAGGACGTGGACGAGGCGATCGAAGTCGTCGCAAGCCGGTGCGTGTCCCCTTATCCCCTCCCCCCTTCCCCCATGTCGCAATGCTAACGCTGATGTCTCGTGCGCGTAGCCCATCCCCGCTCGTAGTGTACGTCTTCTCGAACGACAAAGATGTCAAGCAAAAATGTGCGTCCTCCCTTTCCCTGTCCCACGGTGTCAGCTGATGCCTGTGTTTGTGTGTGTAGGCCTAGAGAGGACGAGCAGCGGGAGCCTCGTGTTTAACGACACGGTTTGGCAGATCCTCGGTACGCTCTTTCTCCATCATCCGTGTGCGTTGCTCATATTTTTGGTTGTCACAGTGCACGAGATGCCGTTCGGCGGGATCGGCGAGTCTGGCTGTGAGTCCCCTACTATCCTCTCTACATCTCACGCACGAGAACGAGACTGATCTGGTTGTATGCTGACGATTGTAGATGGAAGCTACTTCAGCAAGAACACGTTCGACATCTTTACGCACCGCCGGAGTTTCTGCAACATTCCTGCCGAGTGCGTCACATTTTTCTCTTTCCCCCTCCTTGCTATCTTCAATGGTCGCTGACATGTGCGGTCATTTCGACAGACTGGAACCATTCATCGGTGCACGGTACCTTCCGTACACGACCGACAGCTACGACACAATGAGCGCGAACGTCCGCTTGCCCATCCCTGAGAACTGATACGACAAGACGAACATCTACGACATCCTACACTCTGTTATAAGTTATCAGACGGGTCAGACCGTGCTTATTTGATTATGTCTTCTGTTCTTGTGAATACTAGATTTTATATATAGATAAACTATGGCGGTGCTATCTAAATGTGTATTACAATGTTGTTATGTGTGATCGATAGAAACCGGGATGTGGGGAGCAGTGGTTGTCCGATGCTGTTCCTGTGGAGTCAACCACAGCTTATACGGCCCTGTCTGTGTAGGCGGCCGCAAATAGTGGCCACTCTTGCAGTGAACGTGCGAACGGGATGCCATCACTTATCGCACCTGGTTTTTAATAAGTCCAGTGTGCATATGTGTAGTCTCAGCTCATCCCTTAGGTAATGCGCCTTCTGCAGGTCCCTGTGCATGTGTGCTCGCCACTGGCGAGCACCTGAGCGTGAGGGCTCTTATGTCCCATTTCTACTTGTGCTGTGCGCCTTCTGACGATCCGTGTGCCTGTGTGCTCGCCACTGGCGAGCACGAGTGCCGTTACATCAGCAAAACAGCATCTCGGTCTGGAACCACTGGCATGCCTTAATCAGAGAGTCAGACGACCAGACCGCGATGTCTGATTCTACTAAGAAATTAGCTACCCCGTCAATAAAATTGGACTGGGCATTTTGGACGAAACTTGGCACCAAGGTAGATATACATATGGACCTACTAATGCCTCATTTGCTAAGGATTTGGCGGTGTGGTTTGGGAGATACGACCTTGGTAAGTTTGAGTGCTTAAGCGCGCGTTAAGCGCTGGGGGAGGAGGAGCAGGTATGTCGACCTGCAGTTATTTCAGCAAGACTTGCGGGTCAAATTCAATGCGGTGGGGGTGGTTAATAGACTCAGGAAGTATGCATTAAGTGACCCAAAAGCCCAACAGATGAGATACAAAATACTCGTTATACGGTCAGTGAAATGTATCGCCCCCACAGATATTCACATCGGTCTTCCAGCTCCTGCAGATATTTCCTTTCAAATGCTAGGCATTCCAGTTCTTGAGCATGCCGCACCTTCCAGCTCTGAATGATACGGTTCAGGGCGGTAATCTTGGGCTGTGGTTTTGTTGCGCGTATATAGCATGTGAGTGGTCTGTAAATTGTCACAAATATTCTTCACGCACCTGTATGAGCTTGAACTGCTCTTCGGTCAAGCCTGTAACATCCTTGCCCACTGGCCTACCCCACCACACTGCCTCCGCCCTCCACATCCATAGTTCTTCCCGCTGCTGCAATACCATTCACTCCTCGTTCCAGCGAGCCAATGCTTCCCGACACTCTCGCTCTCTCCACTCAATTTTCTTCAAGATGTATTTGCTTTCGTCTATGTCCTTGAGCATGCGTTGAAGCTGCTGTATGTTTAAAGATCAGTAGCGTGAATTATGGGATATACGTAAGTACCTGCTGTTGCATACACATTTTGAGCA